>CM075810.1:24240419-24687269 GCA_037975025.1 Excoecaria agallocha | reverse complement strand
GACATAAAATTAAAAATGGCAAAATTGGAAATTATACTAGAGTTGATTTATAGCACAAATCTAACTAGTTAGTGTTTTGGGCTTTTAAGAGAACTTATTCAATAAGAGGATTTAGTCCATTGGGCTTCGGCCTAGACCCATCATGGGGTCATCTCTTAAAGGTTCAAGTACATAATTTTCATTAATGGGCTTGGCTAAATTAAATAAAATTGGACTTTGTTTTATCCATGAATGTTATGTATATTTATTTGCTAGTTTGGTGTGATGAATGGATATGCATGGTGCATTCATGGGCCTTGGGTTTTGTAATTAAATATGGCCTGCGAGCCATTATGTTTTATTGTAAAAGTTTTTCATTTATTTCTTAGAATAGAATATATTTGAAGACTTTGTAAATCAAGACGAAGCCCACCGGAGTGGAGAAGCCCAACTCGAAGATTCTTATGTAATAGTATAGAATCTTAGTTGTAGGTTTTTGGACCCATGTTTGTCATGCTTTACTTTATACAATTATTTATATATGCATGCTATGTGTGGATGACAAAGCGTATGCCATGTAAGCCGTAATAAAATGAATCCCTAAAATAGTAAGTCACAAAGTTGCCTTCCTAATTCGAAACATGTCAAGGCATCGATCATTTGTCACGTAGACTAGGAGTCCTAGATGCGCCCGATTATCTTTGTGAGGCATGGGTTGTGAATGTAGGTTGGACTTAACATGGAAAGGGATGCCCGGACCTAGGCAACTAATAAATGGGTTGTCCTATAACATCTTAAGATGTTAACCCATTTGATCCAAGAGTCATGTGCGAGACATGATTGGAGTTTTCCTACCTAAGTAACTTAACTTATTCGGTGTACAGGCTCAGCTTGACTAATAAGTTGTTGTGAAAAGTGGATCTTGGCCCACATTAAATCACTAACGCGAATTATTTAAAGGGATATTAATTCGGTTTGTGGGATCATAAATAAGACCTCATTTAATCTTGCTAAATTTTATTGTAGATTGAAAATGGCATCTTCAAACAACAATTTCTCATTGCGATCGGTCCTTGAAAAGGACAAATTGAATGGCACCAATTTCATAGACTGGTCTCGAAACTTAAGAATAGTTCTTAAGCAAGAGAAGAAGTCGTATGTTTTGGATGCACCATTGCCTGAAGAACCAGGAAGGAACGCCTCTGCGGTTCAAAAGGAAACTTTTGAGACCAAGAAGAGCGACTCCAATGATGTGACCTGTCTAATGCTGGCCACTATGGTGCCTGAATTGCAAAAGCAATTTATGGACCAAGAGGCCTATGCAATCATGGTGCACCTTAAGGAGATGTTCCAAGAGCAAGCTCGTCACGAGAGGTTCGTGACAACAAAGGCTTTAATTTCTTGCAAGATGGCTGAGGGTACTCCTGTTAGTACCCATGTACTCAAGATGAAAGGGTATCTTGATACTCTTGAGAAGCTTAAGGTACTAGTGCCAAAGGAATTGGCCACTGACTTGATCTTAGGATCATTGCCTGCTGCTTATGATCCATTTGTGATGAATTATAACATGCATGCAATGAACAAGTCAGTCACTGAGCTTCATGGGATGCTTAAGAATGCTGAAGAGAACATTCGAAAGACCAATCCCATACTAATGGTTCAAAAGGGAATTAAGAAGGGACCCACTAAGGGAAAGGGAAAGGGAAAGGGAAAACCCAAGTCATTTGGGAGTGCACCTCAGGCCCAATCCAAGCCCAAGGCGCCAAAACTCAAAGAGAGTGAGAGCACTTGCTTCCATTGCAACAAGATAGGGCATTGGAGGAAGAATTGCGCTCTCTTCAAGGAAGAACAAAAGAAGAATGGAGCTAAGGCGTCCAGTTCTGGTATTTTTGTTGTTGAAATTAACCTTTCTATTTCTACCACTTGGGTATTGGATACCGGTTATGGTTCTCACATTTGTTCAAATGTGCAGGGGCTAAGAAATAGGCGGTTACTTGGGAAGAATGAAGTGGACCTCCGTGTGGGGAATGGAGCACGAGTTGCTGCCATGGAGATAGGCGACTATCACCTCACTTTACCTTCCGGACTTTGTATTGTTTTGAATAATTGTTATTATGTGCCTGCTATGAGCAGAAACATTATTTCAGTTTCATGTTTGGATAATGATGAATTTAATTTTGTTATTAAAAATGGCAATGCTCATATTCGTCGCCAAGGCATTTCTTATGGCAATGCCATGTTGCAAAATGGCCTTTATATCCTTGATTTACAAAACAAAGAGTCAATATACAACATTAATACAAAGAGGGTTAAATCAAACGAATTGAACCCTACTTACTTTTGGCATTGTCGTTTAGGACATGCAAACGAAAAACGCATTTCAAGACTCCACAAAACTGGAGTGCTTGGGTCATTCGACTTAGAGTCTTATGACACATGCGAGCCATGTTTGTATGGAAAAATGACAAAGAGTCCTTTTAATAAAAAAGGTGAGAGGACTAATGGCTTATTGGAACTAATACATACCGATGTATGTGGACCTTAAGTACACATGCTAGAGGTGGTTTTAGCTACTTCGTGACATTCACAGATGACTTCAGTAGATATGGCTATGTCTATCTAATGAAGTATAAGTCTGAAATTTTTGAGAAATTCAAAGAGTTTAAGAACGAAGTAGAAAACCAACTTGGCAAAAGTATAAAAGCCATTCGATCAGATCGAGGTGGCGAATACTTAAGCCAAGAGTTTGACAATCATCTAAAGGAGTGTGGTATTATTTCATAGCTCACTCCTCCTGAAACACCTCAATGGAATGGTGTGTCCGAAAGGAGAAATCGAACTCTGTTGGATATGGTTCGATCTATGATGAGTCAAGCTAATCTTCCTATCTCTTTTTGGGGTTATGCATTAGAAACTGCTGCATTTCTATTGAACCGTACTCCAACTAAAGCAGTTGAGAAGACACCATACGAGGTATAGACTGGGAAAGAACCCAATATGTCTTTTCTCAGGATTTGGGGCTGTGAAGCACATGTTAAGAAATTAACATCTGACAAACTAGAGTCCAAATCCAGTGTCTGCTTGTTTGTGGGGTATCCTAAAGAAACAAAGGGATACTACTTTTACTCACAAGCCGAGAACAAAGTATTTGTTGCTTGCAAGGCTGTTTTCTTGGAAAAGGAGTTCCTTCTCAAGAAAGACAGTGGGAGTAAAGTAGAATTTGGAGAAATTCAAGCACCACAAACTCCTATAGAGGATGGTTTGGAAATGGGATCAAGTTCACAACCAGTTGTGGCACAAGAACCCATTACACAAGAATCTAGAAGGTTCGGTAGGGTACGTCAGGAGATTGAGAGATATGGATTTCTAATCACTGACAATGACACTATTGAGTTAGTAGATCGTGAAGATCCTACTACCTATCGAGAAGCTATTGAGAGCCCAGACTTGAAAAATTGGCTTGAAGCCATGAAATTCGAGATGCAATCAATGTACGATAACCAGGTTTGGACCTTGGTTGATCCACCGGAAGGTGCTAAGGTAATTGAATGCAAGTGGCTATTCAAACTCAAAGCTGATAAGACCTACAAAGGTAGACTACTAGCAAAAGGTTTTCGACAAACTCATGGTGTAGACTATGACGAGACCTTTTCGCCTGTAGTCATGCTCGAATCCATTAGGATCTTGCTTGCCATAGCTGCATATCATGATTATGAGATATGGCAAATGGATGTCAAAGCTGCTTTCCTCAACGGAAATTTACTTGAGGATATGTATATGACACAGCTTGAAGGTTTTGTCAATCCCAAGCATCCTAAGAAGGTTTGCAAGCTTCAAAAATCCATTTATGGATTAAAGCAAGCATCCCGAAGTTGGAATCTTCGTTTTGATGAGGCAGTCAAAGAATTTGACTTCATCAAGAACGAAGATGAGCCTTGTGTGTACAAGAAGGTTAGTGGGAGCATAGTAGTATTTCTGGTCCTATATGTGGACGACATCCTTCTCATTGGGAATGACATTCCAACATTGCTAAAGGTTAAGCAATGGTTGGGAAAATGTTTCTCAATGAAAGACTTAGGTGAAGCCGAGACAATACTTGGTATTCGAATCTATAGAGATAGATCAAATCGACTCTTGGGACTAAGTCAAGAAAAGTACATAGACAAAGTACTAAAGCATTTTAGTATGAGAGACTCAAAGAAAGGGTACATACCTTTGGCTTTGGGAGTTCCTTTGACTACAGAATAGTGCCCTAAAACCAAAGAGGAAAGGGACAACATGAGTAGAATCCCACATGCATCTGCTATTGGATCTATCATGTATGCTATGTTATGTACTAGATTGGATGTTGCTCATGCACTGAGTATAACCAGTAGGTTTCAGCAAGACCCTGGTGAAAAACACTGGTCTGCTATAAAAGGGATTCTGAAGTACCTGCGAAGGACTAAGGATCACTTCTTGGTGTATGGTGGTCAAGAAGAGCTCGTCATACAAGGTTATGCCGATGCTGCTTTTCAGACCAGCACTCAGGATTCTAGATCGCAATCTGGGTTTGTTTTTGTTTTGAATGGTGGTGCTGTCAGCTGGAGAAGCTCGAAGCAAGAAACCGTTGCTGACTCAACTACAGAATCTGAGTATATTGCAACAAGTGAGGCTGCAAAAGAGGCTGTTTGGATTAAAAATTTCATTTCTGGATTAGGAGTGGTCCCAAGCATCCTAGATCCATTATAAATTTTTTGTGACAACAACGGGGCCATAGCACAGGCCAAGGAGCCCCGGTCACACCAGAAATCCAAACACATACTCAGGAGGTACCACCTGATCAGAGAAATCATTGATCGTGGGGACGTCAAGGTTAGCAAGATAGCAAGTGAAGACAATGTAGCAGATCCTTTGACAAAATAATTGCGTCCAAATCTGCACGAAGCTCATTTGAGAGTGTTCGGTCTTAGGGCTATGCCCAATTTGGACTAGTGCTAGTGGGAGATTGTTAGTGTAAGCCCTAGCCCTAATGCATTGTAATAAAGCACTTTGAATTTGTTTTATCCTTTGTATTCCTGTGCATATCAATTGATAAAACTATCCAAGAGTGTTGTTTCAGTTTAAGTTATCATGTGTGAGGCACATGGTTGTAAGACCTTGAAACAAATGAGACATCATTCTAAATATCCCCAGTCAGTCATTGTTATGGGAATAACAATGAATTAAGACTAGTATGCTTTCTCTGATATTTTGAGTTCTGTCTTACGGATCATTAGGACAAGAGTGTCAATCAGAGATCATAGATACATGTTAAAGAACATGGTATCTGGATACGATCCGCTCATGAGAACACTACATGGTACAAGTCATAAGTGTTTCTTATATGCAAGTTTTGTATCGGAGTTCTTAGACCTGAAATCTCTATGAAACTCTTTATGAATTACTGTGTACTTTGACATACACCTAACTTGCTCGTAACAGGGTGACAAGTACGGGTATGATTGGGTATGAATTGATTCATGTTAGAGAGCATGAGAGAAGTGAAGGGATTACCCCTCTCAATAAGAGAGAAAATATCATCGGCCACTTGATCAGTGAACTGAGAAGTGTATGGCCATACCGAGATGAAATAATGAGTAATCATTATTTATCTGAGAGTTCAGTGTCACTGGAATATCAAGAAAGGAATTAATATATATAAGGATGACTAGTTCCATGCCTTATATTAATTCTGATATTTATGGGTAAGGGACTATACAAAATTGCATTAGGTCACTAAATGCCATATGCATTTTCATTTAATTTGGAATGCTATAATATCTTGCTAGAGAATATATATAGCCTTTGAATTAATTTATTAATTCATTGCCAATATTAAATGGACCTATAGGATCGCACACAAAGCATTGGGCTTAAAATACTTAAATTAAGTATTGGGCATTAATTTGGGCTTTTAATTAAAGTCAAATTAATATATGTAATGGGTTATAAAATTGCTATTGGGCTTTGGTCTATGAGAGAGAGAAATTCAGCCCATAAGGTTTAATTTCAATTAATTAATTATGTTACATTAATTAAGTTAATTGAGTATTAAAGCCTAAAGGAATTTAAATTAAATTAAATCACTTATATAATTGATGAAGTGGCCGAAATTCCAAGAGGGAAATCAAGGAATTTCGGCACATGTTTATTATTTATATTAAGTGTTTTCATTTAATTAAATGTCTTATGTTTTATTTCAAATTTGAATTTAAATTCAAAAGAGTTTAATTCAAAATATATTACTTATCTTTAGGAAGTGAAAGAGTTTGAATTAATTATCTTAGGATAGTTGAATTCAGATCAATGACTTGCCAAAGGATAAACATATATATTAAAAGAAATAAAACCCTAAAAAATGAGAGAAGTTGGCGTAAAAAAAAAAGGAAAAACCCTAGCCACCATGTTTTTGGCGTGAAATCATTCTCTCCTTAAAAAAATTCTCTCTTGGCCGAAATACACAAGGAGAAGGATTCTTCCTTGCTTTCTTGTGTTCTTAGGCATTAATAGCACCTAAAAGAAGTACAAGATCAAGTCTTGTAGCTTCAAACAATTGCCTTTACACAATACTTGAAAGAGAGCTAGCAATCTCAATTTTAAGCCGTCGGTGCAAGTGTGTGTGTGAGAATAGAGGGAGTGGCATAAAAGGCTGTTCCTTGGCATTGGTGATCGAGACCTAAGGCGGATAAAGTCACCTTAGCTGCTGGGCATCATAAAATTCAATTTTCAAAAGGCATCATAAGTTGTAAGTAATACAACCCTAAAATTGCATGTTTCGTTTCTTGCTTCGGAATTGTATGGTATGTATGATAAAAATTTTTGTTTTTCCGCTGTGCCATCATCACATTCATACCATGTCATATTCCATCAACTGTCCATCTCAAAAGCTGCTGATGTGGAATTGACTTCCTTTTAAAGGAAAGCATCTTTGAAAAGGACGAGCAATCTATGACAACAGTGAATTTATGTCCAATTAGATGGAACTCAAAACGTTTGATTCCATATTTGACAGCTAGCATTTCTTTGAAAGTAGAATGGTAATGGCATTTAGATTCTTTGAATTCTCCACTAGCATATCCACATATGTGTTGGACACCATTAATTTTTTCAAGGAGAACAACATCCTAATGTTCATCACTAGCATTTATCTGGAGAAGATAACGACCTGTAGATGGGATGTGTAGAGGTGGCATAGTTTAAACCACATCTTTTAGCTGTTTGACTGCTTGAGATGAATGGAAGACCATGCTGGTGGATTCTTAGTCAGCAAGCAATAAAAAAGCTTTGCAAGTGTACTGAAGTGGGATATGAACTGTCGGACATAATTAGCAATGCCAAGAAACTATTGAGTCGGCTTGAGAGTGAGATTTTTGTCAGAAAACTTAAGAAGTTCCTATGCAATATGAGGCTGAGGTTGATAAGTACCATTAAGGAAATGCATGCCAAGAAAGTCTATCTCAGCTTGAGCTAAATGGAACTTTGTGGGAGACAATATGATACCATGGGATATAGTGAGATCAATAAACTATTGAAGGTGTTTTTGGTGAGAAGGTATATCAAGGGAAAAGATGAGGATATCATCGATGTAGATCAAGGAATGATGAAGCAAGGGTTCATAGATATGGATCATGGCTTGTTAGAAAATGGAAGGGGCAGTTTTGAGACCAAAGGGCATAACAGTCCATTGATAATGAAAATTATGTATGCAAAAGGCTGTTTTAGGTCGATCTTCAGGGATAATGCCAAGTTTCCAAAATCTTGCTTTCAAATCAAAATTTAAAAAGAAACGAGCATTATGGAGGAATAGGAAAAGAAAGGTTATTTTGGGTAAATGAAATTTATTGTCTTTGAGAAAAGGGTTGAGTGAGGTATAGTCAATCATAAGATGTTTTCTTCCTCGAACTTGCTCAGAATGTTTGTTAACATAAAAGGCTTGACAAGCCCAGTCTGAGGTTGTGGGCTCAATAAGATGTTGGGCCAAAAGTTAAGGACATTTTTCTTGGGCTAAAAGAAAATCATCAGGTGACATACCAGGATAGGTGGCTTTGGTTGGATTAACATCTTCAGACTTTTTAAAGGGAAAAGAGATGAAAAATTTAGTTATAGTCCAAAGAGGTGAACTGTGTTTGGTTAGGAAATCTATATGAGAGGATGCATAATAGTGAGTGAGGAGATTGGCTTTATGGTGGTCAAATGGATCAGGTGGTTTGATAGAAAAAAGAGTATGCTGGGTGGTATAAGGAAGGAATTGGTGTTTGAATTTAAGACCAGTAGGATGGTTGCGAAGTTTAGGTAACTGAAACAAAGCATCAAAACCAAGAACTAAATCTTTTCCAGGAAGTGTAGAGCCAAAAGCATGGATCCAAATATAACAATCAGTAAAGATTTAAATCTTGATATAATGTTTAGCTTTCTGGTGGATAGTGAGAATTCCTTGATTGGCTGCTTGAAAATGTTGGGTAAAAGGTTTCCAAAACTTAGAGGGTAAAACGGCTAGATTAAAGATAGTGTTGTGTGCACAGTATCAACAAATGTAATAACATGAATGGGAAGAGCATAAGGTTCTGGATAAATGGTAATAAGGACTAATGGAATAGGATAAGTAAGGAAAATGGAAGGTTTGGGAATTGTTGGTGAGCGAAATGTTTGGATAGCATGGACGGAGGGAATATCAGTATCTGAGGAATCATCATCAGAATGGATGGTGTGATCATCAAGCCAAGCATCATCATTAGACCATGAAAGAGCAAACAAAGTGTAGGGATCTAGTTCATCATCCATAGAGAAAATTAATTCAATGTCATCATCCCCAAAATAAAGAGGAGAGGCTTGATGTAGTTGCTGAATAAGGCATTGATAACGCTTCTTATTGGGATAAGATTTTGCAAAATGACCTTTTTATCCATAAAGAGAACAACGATCTCCTTTGGGTTGAAACTTCTTTTTCCAAAAATACCAAACTTTAGAACCTTTCTTGAATCGAGGACTTTTCCAAAAATGAGAAGAGAACCTGGGAAATAAAGATTTCTTTGAAGGCCGACAAGAATATTTTTTCTTTGTAGGAGAACATTTAATCTTAAGATCAAGACGACGACAAGCTACCTTGAGCTGTGGATTTTTTCCTTTTTTGAAAATTTCTTTGATCAATTTTTGAGAAGTATAGAGCTTATCTTAAGCAGTAAGAATTTTCTGATAGATTTGACCAAGAGAAAAAGAATTGAGTTGGACACCTTGTTCTCTGAGCAAAAATATAGTGCTGGAAGAAAGCTGTTCAGGAATAGAGGATAAAAATCCTTGCTTGAGATTAGGATCATTAGCACCATTCAGAATATAGAAAAGCTTAGACATTTTTTTATAATGCTAATCTAAATCTTTACGAAGAAGAGAACAACATTTCATCCGAAAGTAATTTGATTGAGCTGCTTCTTCAAAATCTCCAATATTGCCAGTGAACTCAAGATGTATCTTTTGAAGAACAAAAGCAAGAGAATTACTGCGAAGAAACTACATCTTGGAATAATCATCTAAATTACTGACAAAGCAATCACTAAGATGGCCTGTAAATTTGGAAGTGAATTCAACTAATATCTATTCAAGAAGAGGTGGATTGAAACGGCAAGTTTGTAACTCAAGCCAAGCAAAGAATTTCATAAGTCTATCACACCATTTGTATCGAGTAATATCCTCAAACTGAAACCAAGGACCAGTGGTAATCTTGGGAGGAGGCAGTATTGGACTTGTATCATCATCATCCAAATCATTATCTTTAGGGACATCTGTATAATATGGTTGAGTAGGAGGCTACTGGATAGTTATACTTTCATCAGGATCAGCCATATAAATAGGAAAATGTTTAGGATCTGGGAGATCATCAGACAGATCAGAGTCTGAATCAGAAGAAGAGATGAGGAAGGTAGGTGGAGGTTGAACAGGAGAAATTGTGGGAATAGTTTAAAGGGCTTGTTGTTGAAAAGTTTGGACAAGAGTATTAGGAGGTTGAATCATATGAGAAGGAGATTCAAAAATTTGAATTCCTTTCTGTTTATGACCAGTTCTTGGTGGTGGAGGTTCAGTAGTAATAGAAGAAGAAGAGAACTTTTTGGTTGTTTATGGAAATATTGTTGCATGAACAGATCATGAATATGACCAAAACTATGAAGTTCTACTAGAGTGGGTTCAATAGGAGGCGGTGTTAGTGGTTATGCCCTAGGCCATATGTTTGGTTCTTTATGTAATGTCACATTTCATTTTATAAAATTAGGTTTTCATCATGTTATTATATTTGGGCATGTTAGAATATAATAATATTTGTAAATAACAATTTAATGTTATTTTGACTATCCCTAGTTATTTATCATTAAAGAATTAATGATAAATAAAACTAGTACGAGTTTGATTGATAATTATGGGATAATTATATATGATGATATAAATCAAACTTGTAGGTACTCATTAGAGAATCGAGTACTGGATTTACCTGCTATGAGATACTACATGGGTTAATGTCATTGGTGATCTCATTATAGTTATGTTATTGATCCTTAGACTTAAGATTATCATAGTATCTTACATGAGGAACATTATGTTTTGACATAACTAAATATTATCTTTAATCGGATAATAATAAAGGTTATGATTAGATATCATGAGAATCATGTAGAGGATAATGAATAATTAAGATGGAATTTGTCCTTCTCTTATGAGAGAGATATCTATTGGGCCCCTCGATAAGTAGGAATGAGAAATGCATGTCCATGCTCAAATGAATTGATAATGAGATCAATATCATTTGATATTATCAGTCTACTTAGTGATCAAGAAAATATATGTTTGAACTATATAAGTTTGACATGGACCATGACTTATGTTCAAACAAGATATCATGTGACAAAGGGATTATAACATGTTATATTAGGTTAAAATTGAATTATCGATATTCATATTATTTGGGTAGTCATAATATCTTACTAGAGACCACTTATGACTTGTGGGCCTGTGATAGGATTAGGGCTCATGGCCAACATAATATGAATCTATTGGGTCGCATACATAGAATGTGATGAATGGACTAAGGGTTAATTATGGCATTTTGAATTTTATTTTATGACAAATTAAAATTCAAAATAAATAATGAAATAAATAAATATTAATTAGGATTAATATTATATTTTATTTTAAATAAGAAATAAAGTATTTCTTATTTTAATAAGAAATATATAAGCCCGAAATTATCTCTCTCTTTCTTAATTAGGGTTAGGCTAACTATATATACATATGATATGTAAGGTTTGTAACCTTAAGAGACACACTAGAAAGTGAGGCGTCACTTTGAGAGAAAAGAAAAGAGAGAAAAAATATTTTCTCTATTCCTAGCTGCCATAGAAGGAGCTAGCACCCCAAGCAAATTCGTTCGACGCGTTCGAGTGTGGATACCAGTAGAGGGTATTCATTTCTTACGAGGCAACACCTACAAGATTTTTTTTAAAGAGGTTAGTAATCGTTACTCTCGCTCACAATTAATTCAATTGGATCGCATGAATCCTGGTGGGTTTCATTTTTTTCGCTGCGTTTTATTTTATTTTTCCTACGATGAAACCCAACAGGTGGAACCTGGTATAGTGGTTGGTGAGAATAGAGAGTGAAAGTAGACCAAAGAGAGGAAAAGGTAAAGAAGGCGGTGAAGGAGTTTTGGACATATAAGCTTTTATGTCTTCTCTTGGAATTGAGCATCATAAGTATGCTGAGTGATAAAAGCCATAAGTTGCTTATCAAGCTCAGCAACTTTATCTTGCAATCTGTGAAGCAATTGCAAAGTAGCATAATATTTATCTATAAATTTAGAATCTAAAGAATCAACTCATAAAGAGACATGATCAACTTTAGTTTCTATTTGATGAAGAATTTTCTGTTGTGTTAGTGAAGATTCAGTATGCCAATTAAGGACTGCTTCAGTTGGAGTAACAAATCTGGGTGTACCATTAGTAGAGATACCAGGGGATTTGATAAATTGAGTAGTTTGGATTTTTGTGGTTAGGTTTATGGAATCTTGAAGAGATGGAAATTCATCTTCATAGGAAGAGGTAGTGGAATACATGGCTATTTGAGGAAGTAATAGAGGAGTTGGTGGTAGGGAAGGACTTGGTTTACAAGGGGTAGGTGGGTGTAAAAGGTGAAAAGGGTTTTCCAAAGTGAGGAGGAGGTGAGTATCTCACAGCATAATCATACTTTTCAGAAGGTTGACCAAGAGTTCCTATAGAAGGATCATCATCATCTTCTAAAAAATCTTGGAAATAAGTTTTAGAAAAGCATGGCTTTTTCTTTCTGTGTCGGCGATGACTACAAGAATCATCTTCATATTCTACATCAAAAGCATCATCAAGACAATCATCACAAGAACATTCTCCCCAATAACAATGACCGGGTCTATAAGATGCAAACATGAAATTTCGTTTACCTATTTTTTGATTTGTTGAACAAATCTAGTGTGTTCATCAAACCATGGTACTAGATTTTTCTTTAACCTAACATGCAGAGATTTTATAATTTATGTTTGGACAAAAATCTAAAACATAATTTAAACTTCCTAAAAATCTTTGGAGTTGAGTTTTGTCTAAAATTTTATGAGGAAATTTTTCTGCAAAAATTAAAAATCTCTCAATTGGAGTAATTATTTCCTAGGTAATATAATGACCTAAGAAATGAATTTTTATCTGAAAAGAGAGATTTTTGATTGAGAAACTACTAAACAAACCATTTCTTCTTGCTACCATGAAGAAAGTTTTTAAATCTTTGAAATGTTATTCCAAAGAGTTTAAAAAAATTAAAATATCATTTATGTATACTGCAGAGAATTTCGAATAAGGAGCGAAAATATCATTCATTATTCTTTGAAATGCAGAGGGAGCATTTTTCAATCCAAATGGCATTACTATCCATTCATGTTGACCGAAAGGAACAGTGAAAGTTATTTTATAATGGTCTTTTGGTTCAATTTGAATCTGCCAAAAACCTAATTTGAAATCAAATTTTGAAAAGATTAAGGCAGAATGTAAACCTTGTAAAAGATCTTTTTTTTGTTTGAAATTAGATAATGAATGCATTTCAAAGCTTTGTTTAAAGGCTTGTAATTTATTACAAGTCTTGGTGTACCTCTTTCTATTTCTGAATTTTTGTTGATATAGAAAGCGGTACAGCTCCAAGGAGACCTAGATTTTACAATTAATTTTTTGGAAAGTAAATCTCGAATCTCCTTTTTACAATGATTCCTGAGTTCGTGATTCATTTGTATTGGTCTAGGTTTTGTTGGGATTAATTTTTTTAAGAAATCATTTTCATATGACAAATCTACCATGTGTTGTTTTCTTTCCCAAAAAGCATTTGGTAAATCTGAACAAATTTCTTTTTTTAATTTGGTTTCTAAAATCTTGAATCTTATTTTTAATAATTTCAGTCTCCAAATTCTTTTGGATTCTAGAAAATGAAATATCTTATTTTAAAAATTGAAGATATTTTTGTTTTCTTTGAATTAAAAGATTTAATTCATTTTTGTAAATAGAACAAGCTTTCAAAAGATTTAAATTCCTTGTTCTGAATTTTTCAATAAAAGGAAAAACAATTTTATTTCCTTTAGATTTAAAAGAAATGCTATTATAATTGACAGAATAGGGAGTTATCATATTGATAAATGGAATCCCTAAAATGACACTATGATTTATATTTTCTAACAAAACGAAAGGAGTTTTAATTGAAACAGAACCATTTTTTATGGTAGCTTCAGTTTTGCTTTTAATAATCATTTTTGAATTATTTGTTGAAAAAGTTTTTCATTAGTTTATTTAGCAAATCTTTTTGGAATAATACCATTTTTAAAGCAATTTAAATATGCGCTGGTATCAAAAAGAGCAACTGTTTTAATATGAAAATTATTTGAAGAAATAAGTGTTATTTTAATAAGATATTTTCTACTAGTAACTGTTTGGAACACAAATAAGAAATCCTCTGAAATTGATTCCAGGTTTTCAATTTCATTTCTTATATTTTCAAAATCTTCTTCTTCTTCAGAAGACTGTTCTTCAGTTTCATTTTGTTCAGTGTATTTTGAAACCAATTGTTGAAGAAGATCCGAGTCAGATTGTTGTTTTTGTTTGAGAATTTTCAGCTCTTATTTTACTATTCCAATTTCTTCTTGAAGTGATTGGATAGTAATGTGAGGTTTTCTCTGTGATTTTGCTCCTAAGATTTTTGTTAAATCATAGGGGTTTATTTTGACTAAAGTTGAGTTGGAAGATGAAGGAGATTTAGGTGTTTTATTTTCAAAAGATTTTAAGAGTTTTTCTATATTATTCTTTTGAACTTTTTTTTATTTTCTATTTGTTTTACAATATCAAGCATTAATTCTTGATCTTTTGTTAAAACGTTAATAGATTTTTCTGAATCTTCTTCAGAATCATTTTCAGATGAACTAGAAGTTGCTAAATCATCGAACTATATAGAATTATCTTCTTCAGATAAATTTGTTTGAGTTTCTCCTTCTGAAGTTTCAACTAAGAGTAATGAAATTTTTTGTATTATTTCATCTTCTAATTGTAATTTATGAAGTTTTTTTATTTATCCTACAATATCTTGAAATATGTCCAGGTTGGTTACATTTATAACAAACAACTTGTTTTTTATCATATTTTTTGAAAGATTTTTTAATTGGATTTTGTTTCCTATAGGTTTTTATAAGTTTAGATTTTCTATAGAAATTTTCTCCGTTTGGTTTTGGAAAAAATCTTTTGCGAGATTTTTTGTGAGATTTTTTGTGGGATTTTGAACAACAACCTTCACAATCTTTAGTTTGGTTTCCTGTATGAATTTTAAACTATTTACAAAACGATCCTAGTTCCTGTCATGTTTTCTTTATTTCCATTTTCAAATTTTTTGATGTTTTAAATGTTAACAGATTTTTAAACCTTCTTTTTGTGTAAAGTTGATCAATTCTCAATATGTCAGATGATTATATGGGATTTGATTTATTCCAAAAACTTTTTTAATCATATTTCTAACTTTTTCTCCTAAAAAAGTTGGTAAACCTGCTAAGAATTTTTTTTTCCAAAAAGGTTGATTGGAATCTTCTCTAAGAATGATTCTAGTTAAAACTATATTTTTATAGTTTTGGAATTTAGATAGACTTTTACACCTAAGATTTGAAAGCAATTATGCGTTTTTGTCTTTTAAGTGAGATGGATCTTCTATGAAGTGCAAACTAATTGTATGGATTAGTATTGCTACTGCATCTGGAATAGGATTTCCTAGCTCATCGAGGATGGAAATTTCTTCCTCTGTAGTTTGAATAGCACCTAGTATTTCTAACTGTTTTTGCTGGGTAAGATGAAAATCCCATTAGCCTTTTAATTAGCCTAAAAAATCTGCTATTAAAAGTTCAGCTATGGCTCTATCAGGGGTATTTGTTTGGGTTTTATATGCATTGGAAGTCATAGTCATTCGTTGCAAAAGACTAAGGATGTTATATTTAGACATACCATATATGTTCCATTCATAGATAGTAGAGGCGTTAAACTTAGTGTTATGCTATATCTATAAGCATTAATACCGCAAGTATATGGTGTACCGGTTATAGTACTTTAGATGTCGATCTCACGAGGAATGTTAATTGATGTTATTCACTATTACTACTTAATTTTAATCTTATTTACAAAGTTCATAAATTGTAATTAACTCTAAGCTACTCTATCGTGTAAGCTAATTAAATCTTAGTTGAATATAATCAAAGAAGACAATATTAGTAATGAATAACTAATGATCATGCACTTGAATCCATTATTTCAATTAATACGTTTAATCTTATTAGTAAGCCAAATTGGAATTTATTTCTAATCCACTCTTTCGACATGAATTAGAATGCCTAAAACATACAATTAAAATGCTAATCCTTAACTCTCGTTAATAAACTAGTTGATTCTAATTACCCATTTTAAGATTATTCACCAACCTATAGCAATTATCTCCACATGTGATCACTCAAACTATGCTTTGATAATAAATTCCCTGTTAACTATCAGTAAGATAATGCTCTCGTTAACTCTCTTACTTATAACCACTTTGTTGATTTTCAGAAAAGGAATTGCCATCTAAGGTCATTTTCCTTAACTTATAATGATACTAATAAAATATTAATAGCTAATTCTACATTCAAAGACTAACAATGTAATAGAAAATAGAAAATTATTCATATAAATCAAATGCCAAAAATAACATTCATTTAAAGATTACAAGGAAGAAATAAAATTAAGAAATAGAAGAAGGGGATCTCTCAACCCTTTTTCCTTTCACCAAAGGTAGTCTTCTTCCTTGCTTTCCTTCTCTTCAAATCATGAAAATTATACTAAATATTAAAATGCTAAAACTATTGTTCTTAAGTTGTAAAAATCCAATCTAATAATCCCCCTTCTAATTCTATTCAAAGTAATATATATATACATCTATAAAAGAGATGTCCCTTCAAATGACTCTCCAAAAGGTTGCAAGTGTTGATGAAAAAATTCAACTCTTCACATTCAACTAACTTCTTCAACTGCCTCTTGTTGCGCTCACGACAAGACATGCTCAGACTTGGCTTGCGATTTTTTCTCACTTCTGCTTACTTGGCTTTCTCCTCTTGCTATCGCGACCTCTTCATTGTTGCCTTCATGACACTGATTTTTATAGACCTAACTCTTCACCTTCTTCTCCAAATGATATCTTTTAAGCTCCAAACCATTCCCTTTCTCCTATAAAACAAATAAAACATCCACAAACACATAAAACACATAAAAGCAACAAAATACACATAAAATTCCAAAATAATAAACACTATACTCAACAAAACTACACATGAAAGCATAATATTTATGAGCTTTTCAATCTCATATCAATTCCTCACACTTGAACTATTGCTTGACCTCAAGCAATAACTCAAAATGTAAGAAAATAACACAAAACAACACATACAAAACATTCACACAATAATGGAGCTTGCATTCATAATTGATAACCATTTGGAAACATCATGTTACAACTTGTTGCGACCCTAGCAAGTGTACTAGATCGACAAGTAATAAAGTGGGGTAAATTTAAGACCCTCAATATCGAACCTGAGGGAATTATGTGTGAAAACTGTGGAAATTAATTGTATGCTAAAAAATTTCCAATTGTTTGTGTGTATGAGTTGTTTAATTAATGTAACTTTAAAAACTAAAATATACAGTGAAAAGAAATTAAATTCTACTAACAGTAAATTAAGTATGTACTAAATTCATAAAAATTAACAAGTATGAAAATCTATATAAATAAAACATTACTCGGGTTCACTCATCCACCCCATACCCAATGTGAATTAATTTTGCCTAAAAGTGTATATGAACGAATTTGGGATAACCCTTTTAACCCAAGAGTCCCTTTTGAAGCCAGCTATTCTAGTTGCTAAACGTCCCATTTCGGAGCCGGCCCAACAACTAGCATACGCACAGGTCTAACATCCTAAGTTTGATTTGCTTTCCCATTTCGAAGCCAAACAATCCAAAACCCATCTATTTCACTCCATACTCTAGTCCTAAATTAACAAATTCTGCACATCTAGAATTCCATTCTGGAGCCGTTTAAAATATACAACATTCATGAAATAAAAACTGAGCAAAATCATTCATAGAATCCAATCCACTAGGCTCAATACACATCAAAGACATACGATGAAAACCTTTCATCCATGTATGGAAAATAACTTAATAGATTGAAAAACCATGAAATATAAATAAGTAACAGTGAAATAAACCATTCATTCATGTAAAAATCAAAATATGCCCAATATTCACATTGTGAGTAGGGGATTTAAAGCTCCCTCAAGCAACAAAAAGGACTACTCACTATCCATAATGTAAAAGATGAATAAAGTAAGAGTGAAAACTATAAAACCCATTTGAAGCTGAAGATTTGAAGTTGATGAAGCTTTTTCTCTTCTTCTCCAACTTGCACCTGGATTATAAGCTATAATCTTCAAACAAAAAACTAAAAATATGACTATCTTTGTATTCTTGAAGTAAAACTAAGTTAAAAGAGTCATTTTTACAAGTAAAACTATATCCTAAGTATGAAAAACTCTTATCCCGTGAAAAACTGCATTTTTCTCTACTCAAACACCCTATACATGAAACTGTAGAAAAAGACTCCCCTCAAAACAGAAGATTCCGCAGCTTTTAAAGAGGTGTCCATGAAGTCACGACTAGGACAATTTTATCTCAGCCGAGACACAAGCGGATAGAGTGGTAGGTTTCTTTGGCACGATTGGGACAATTTTGTCTCAGCCGTGCCAAGCTTCTGGATCAAAACACGTTCACTGGCTGCATTGGCCACGACTGGGACAAGTTGTCTTAGCCGCGACCTTGGTGAAACGGTGAGTTTTGATTTCTGTGTTGGACACGATAGGGACAGTTTGTCTCAACCGTGCCTTAGTAGAATTTCCTGCACAAAATGCAAATTAAAAGCAATAATCACCTAAAAACTTTAAATTTATCAAAATAACTAAAATGAACATATAAAAAACATTTTACCACTAAAAACTCTAAAAGCATGCAAGATGAGGCATTAAAACATACAAAATTATCTTGAAAACAAACATTAAAATCAAAGCTATCAACTACCCCACACTTAGACTTTTGCTCGCCCTCGAGCAAACAAATCATCCACAATCTTGGAAACTCAAACTCCAAATCAGAACAAGCAAATTCAGAGTGGTTATAATAACACTTAGTAGAAGACACTCAGAAGAAGAACTCTATCAAAAAGACTCAAACTGATCTATATCAAATAATTTCTCATGTGTGTGTGTAAGGCTAAAATAGATTTATTTTCTTTCAAAACCAAAACTACCAATGAATTCTAGCAATCAAGCAAATAGAGAATTATGACAATTTTGTGCTTACAACTCAGAATAGCCATAAGCCTCTTCTTTAGCACCTGAACCACAAGGGTCATCTCCACTAAATAACTCAGAACAAGATAGAATCACCAGGTCTTACATTAAGGTTGTAATGGGCTAAGGCAAAGGTTCCAACAAATTGATAAGGTTAGCAAGATAGAATTAGCCACACTACTCAAAAATACACAACACCCAGCTTTCTTAAGAAATAACTCTTTCAAAATCTATGCTCTATTGTTATCAAAAGGAAAAAAAAAACTAATCTTAGGACATTAATTGAATTCTCAAAATTGAAGGAAGCAGAATAATTAACACTTTCTATAAATGCTAAGTACCCCACACTTATTTTCTGCAGTGCTAAATAAACCAAAATTTCTACAGCATAATATCTATTTATTTATTTATTTTCTTTTTTTATGACACGATTACTATGAATTTATGGTAACCGTGGGATACTACTTAGGTGATAGGAGTACCAAAAGCATTGATTCTTATCATCCCTGTCCCAAAAATTTTAGAACATTAAGCTCCAAAATTCCCTAAAAACTTTTCAACTTCCCCTTCTTGATTGACAATAAAAAATTTCAATGAAACCTATTATGCAATTTTTACTACCCAACCTATAGTGGCCAATTCTAAAATGGAAGAGACAAAGGTATTTAGGCTATATGGTTAAACAATAGTGCAATCTAAAAAAATTATGCAGTACGCTTTTAGCATACCAATTAAGCTCAAAGGGGCTAACAATGGCAAAATTTCCAAGGGTAGGTGAAGAGTTGTTCAAAAATTTGGTTATCAAAGAAAGGCTGCCTGGATCAAATTCTAAACCTGCCCAAGTTGAGTATTTGTTTTGAAGGGTGATGAGGAAGGTTCTAGCTATTCAAAAATTTCTTCACTCAACTGCTTTCACTCACTATTTTTTTTTTAAAAATTAGCCTATTGTGCTCATTAAATAAGAAATTGAATGATATATAATTAATTGAGATCAATTCAAAAGAAGAAATTCACTAAACAATGCTACTACTCTCTGGCAACTCAAACCTCCTAAATAAAGGAGTTCAAATTGATTCAAATCAAGATTAACTGACGAGCTCAACTAATTGCAAGAGTAATTAACAACCTGAAAAATATAGGAATTAAAAGGAAACAATGAAATAGTGAATGAACTTGAATAATAAAAAGAAACTAATCTAAATCAAAACTAAAAGAATGCAGAATGTAATGAGCTTTTAAACACAAAAGATAAGAACTACAACCAAAATCAAACACCCAAGATAAAAGCTACGAAAAATATGGCAAACATGAAAGAAATTCGACTAGCAAATTATAGTCACAAAACAATAGCAAATAACTAAAAACATCCCATAGTTAGAAAGAAACAACATCAAAAGTCAAACACATAAAAACTAAGTTAATCAGTCTTCATCCTCAAACCCTCACCCCACACTTAAAATTTTTGTTGTCTTCAGCAAATGACCAAAAGAGAATAAACAACAAAAGAGTGATAAGTGAAGAAAAAATCCCTAAAATCATGGCAAGGAAGAAGGTGGTGGAGGCAGGAACTGGTTATCAAATCGGGATTGTAGCATCCTAAGAGCTATGATGATGTCATCCATATGTTGTATGATGGAAGTGAACTCGGAATCCATCCTCTGAGTAATGTTGTCAAGTCTGGTATTAAGAGCAGTGTACTGCTCAGAGGATAAGGAAATTGTTTCGGCTTTAGCTCTCTCCAATTTCGTGGCTCCCTTATGCACAATAGCTCTATATAAAGCTCGGTCTGAAACCACCAAATGCCCTTGCCCTGAAAAGCGAGGATCATCAATCAGGATTGCCATATTGCACAACATTCTTCGATCAATTACCATGGACTTGTCAACTGAAGTGCCCAACTGCAGATGCTTGTGAAAGCGGGCTAAGAAAGTGACAAACCCTCAAAGCGTCAGTTTGGAATCCCTCTTCGTGAATGTGCGTAAATTCGTAACTTTTTGGGTAATGAATGCAGCTCCATTCAGCCAGATACCATTGTGCATCGCATAAAAAATGGTGGCCTTGCTTGTATTGACATTTCTAGGCCCTCCAAGATGGCTAAAAAAAGCTAAGGCCAAGTAGCGATGCATGATCCTCAGGTGATGATCTCTCAAATGGCGCGCCTTGGTGTTCTTGGGATTAAAGTGTGTAGGGTCCTCGGGATTATAAATTCCCATCCAGATTTCTTGTATGTTAAGATCAGAAATGTCCCTGGAAGCATGCTAATCAAATCCCAAGACCTCAGAGAATGCATTGAAAGATATTTGATACGGAATGCCATCGAGCCAAAAACCCACATAGCCTAGATCAGCATGACTGTCTGCTCCAATTCTAAACCTGACTGTGCCTAAGAAGTAATGGACCAAGTGAGGATAGACCTTTTCATTCTGCTCAAAGAAAGTTCTCTAGCCTACACCATCAAGTAATCTGTCCAGCTCAGTTTTGAACCCCAATTCCGCCATCAATTCCATATTTAAGCACAAGGTGGCTAGATACTCTTGATTGTAGAAGAGAGTCCACCAATTTGTAAATTCGGTTGGAACCTATGCTGGCACCTTAATCTTAGAGGACCTCTGAGGAGAAAATGATGATGAACCAGCTTCAGCAAGGGAACATTTGGATGCCATTTCTCCTACAACAACAAACAACACAACATATAAGCACTAAAAATAAAACAAGGCATGTGAACAATAAAAATTATAACAAACAACCTGTTCAAAACATGATGAACAAACATATGCAAACATAAATGCACTACTCACAATCATGTTGGAGCCGAAACACAAACAAAAACATATGCAATTGAGTTACTAACAAGCATAAAAACAACAAAAACTACCATGTTAACCATAAAAATGACCATGAACAAAGTATGACTTTTATAAGTTAAACAAAATTATGCATGAAATTAACTATGCTCAAGACAAAAACATCGGGACAATAACAACATAACAAAATGGCCTTAAAACACATAATTGCCGAACACCAACATTAGCCTTTTCTACCATTTTTTGAAGCATAAAACATATCAAATGTTTCTTAAGCATGATTATTCGGCAAACAAATGGCAAGCAACATGAAAAATAAAGGAAAAACACTATCTCACTTATCTTTGACAATTCATCGAATAGGTGACGGGCAAGATTCATTTGGCAATAGAAACAACAAATAACAAGACCCAGATGCATGAAACTAACAAAAAATATGCCAACAATCATAATCAAGACAATAATTAGAGTTAAAGAAGCAAAATCTTAAAGATGGGAAGACAAAATGTACACAGAAAAATGTAGACAGGGAGAGATAAACAGAAACAACAAACAACAAGACATTTATGCAAGAAATTGACAGATTATATGCCAAAATCGTAATCAAGCCTAGAATCAAAGTTAAAGAAGCAAGATTTTGAAGATGGAAATGCAAAATACAAGGAGAAAAATGTAGACTTAAAAAGATATAACAAAGAAAAATTAAACTTAACTTAAAGTAAAACAAAAGTTAAATCAAAACAAAGAGAAGAGAGAAGGGAGACTTGCTTGATTCTTGAAGAGGGTGAGTGAGAATGCACAAAAAAAAATTGAGAGGAGAATGAGAGATAAGGCCAAAAATTTGAAGAAATGGCAGGGAAGACTTGAAAAAAAATGAAACAGGGGTTGCAATGACTGGTTTATAAATATAGGAGCACGAAGGGAACCCTAAAGGGCACGGTTGGGACACTTATGTCTCAGCCGCGACATGCATAAATGTGAAACTCACCGTTTTGGTATAATGAAAGGCACAGTTGGGACTAAGTTGTCTCCCCTATGCCACCCTTCTAGAATTAAAATTAAACAAAAGCCACGGTTGGGACACTTTAGTCTCTACCGTGGCCGAATTAATTCCCCTAGTAAATTGTAACAAAGACACGGCTAGGACAATACGGTCCCAGCTGCACCTACCTTCTGGACTCCAAACTACAGTATGGCATGGCTGGGATAGTTAGTCTCGACTATGCACTAGCCAATTCAAATAGTTCCTCTCTTGTGGGCATGGTTGGAACAAAAATGTCTCAGCCATGCCTACCTTCTGTTTTAGAAATACGGGGTTGGCCTCGACTGGGACATTTTTGTCTCAACCGTGCATCCATTCTATCTCACCAAAAAATTAATGGCCACGACTGGGACTATCTCGTCTCAGCCGCAATGAGCCAAAATCTGCACATTTATACTTAAATTTCTCTCTCTCCTAAGTAAAATCCTTGAAAATTTTCCACTCTAACAAGAACAACTAATCACCATTCTCTAGACAAAATCAACAACACTAGACATTTAAACTTACAAGAAATTGAAGTCAAATTAAAAAGAAGAACAATTTAGTTCAAAGGTAAGAAAGAGTTCTTGGTTTAACAAGTCATCAGCTTGACTTTCATAGCTCTAATGGGTCATCTTCTAAAGTGAGGATCACTGATGCAGCCTCATATTTGGAATCGAAATATGGCTTCAATCGGTGACCATTAACTTTGAACTCACAACCATAACCTTTTCCCAGATGTTTAATGGTTACGGCTCCATAGCTAGAGACTTCGACAACTTCAAAAAGCCCTTTCCACCTTGATTTCAACTTCCCGGGAAATAATCTCAATCTGCTGTCATAAAGAAGCACCTTCATTTTGGGCACAAATTTCTTCTTGGCTACTCTACGATCATGCCACTTCTTTGTATTGTCCTTGTACTTCTTTGCATGTTCATAGGCCCAGAATCGGATCTCCTTCAATTCGTTTAGCTGCAAAGACCTGTATTTTCCTGCACTCTCAAGGTTAATGTTTAAGAACTTAATAACCCAATAAGCCTTGTGTTCTAATTTCACCAGTAGGTGACTGGACTTGCCAAACACTAACCTAAAAGGTGACATTCTTATTGGTGTCTTAAAGGCTATCCTATATGCCCATAAAGCTTCATCTAACTTAAGGTATCGGTCCTTTCTTGATGCACTGACAGTTTTCTCCAAGATAGCCTTTAACTCTCAGTTGGACACCTCAACTTGGCCATTGGCTTGGGCATGATATGAGGTAGTGATTTTATGCTTCACTCCAAATTTTTTTAATAGAGCTTTAAATTGGTGGTTAACAAAGTGTTTTCCACCATCACTAATGATCGCTCTCGGGGCTCCATAATGGGTAAATATATTATTTCTTAAGAATTCTAGGACAATCTTTGCATCACAAGTTCTAGTGGCTACAGCTTCTACCCACTTACTCACATAATCTACTGCCACCAGGATATATTCAAACCCATAAGAAATTGGAAAAGGTCCCATGAAATCTATTCTCCACAAATCAAACAATTCTACCTCAAGCATGTTGGTCAATGGCATCTCATCTCTCGTAGTTATGTTTCCCACCCTTTGACATCGATCACAAGCTTGAATGAACAATTTAACATCATTAAATGAGGTGGGTCAATAAAATCTAGAAGAGAGAATTTTTGATACCGTTCGGTTGGGTCCGTAATGTTCACCAGCTTCTCCACTATGACAAGCTCATATAATCTCTGCTTGCTCTTCATTGGGGATACACCTTCTTAACACTTGGTTAGCACAAAGGCGGAAAAGGTAGGGATCATCCCAAATGTAATGCTTTGCATTAGCTTGCAGCTTCTTCTTTTGTTGCCATATGAAGTCCTTTGGCATATAACCACTGCGAGAAAATTTGCAACATTAGCGAACCAAGGTATAGAGATTTCAGAAAAAAATAATGCACAAATACGCTCATCAGGGAATAAGTCCACAATCTCCCCTTTCCAACATGATCATGCTTCAATCTTGACAAATGATCTGCCACATGGTTCTCTGCTCCCTTCTTATCTTTGATCTTCAAATTGAATTCTTGCAAAAGTAATATCCATCTTATCAATCTCGACTTGGATTCCTTCTTGGCAAAGAGATGTCTTAATGCTGCATGATCAGACCACACCATAATTTTTGCTCTAAGTAGATATGATCGAAACTTCTCAAAAGCGAATACGATGGCAAGAAGCTCCTTTTCAGTTGTGGTATAATTGACTTGAGCTCCTATCAAAGTGTGGCTTGCATAATAAATTGTACAAAATACTTTCTCTTGCCTTTGTCCGAGTATTGCTCCCACTGCAAAATTACTTGCGTCGCACATTAGCTCAAAGGTCAAATTCCAATCCAGAGATATGATCACCGGAGCTAAAATAAGCCTTTGCTTCAACAATTCAAAAGCTAATAAACACTCATCATTAAATTCAAAAGGGGCATCTTTCATTAACAAATTAGATAAAGGCTTTGCAATTTTTGAAAAATCTTCTATGAGCCTACAGTAGAAACCTGCATGACCTAGAAAACTTTTAACTCCCTTGACATTGGTTGGTGGTACAAGCTTCTCTATAACTTCTATCTTTGCTTTGTCTACCTCAATCCCCTTCTCAGAAATTTTGTGTCCCAAAACTATGCCTTCTCTTACCATAAAGTGGCATTTCTCCCAATTTAGTACTGAGTTGGTCTTCTTACACCTACCTAACACTAAATCAAGATGCTCTAAACAACTCTCAAAGTCTAGCCCATAAATGGTAAAGTCATCCATGAACACCTCCATAAATTTTTCTAAAAAATCGTGAAAGATTGCCATCATACACTGCTGAAATATAGCCGGCACATTACACAGTCTAAAAGGCATCCTCCTATAGGTGAATGTGCCATAAGGGCAGGCAAAGGTTATTTTCTCTTGATCTTTAGGGGCTATGGAAATTTTTAAATATCCCGAATACGCATCTAAGAAATAGTAAAACCTATTCCCCACTAACCTCTCTAACATCTAGTCAATGAATGGCAATGGGAAATGATCCTTCCTAGTGGCATGGTTCAATCTCCTATAGTCTATGCACACTCTCTAACCCGTAATTGTCTGAGTTGGAATGAATTCATCTAATTCATTCATTACCACTGTCATTCCCCCCTTCTTAGGGACATATTGCACTAGACTAACCCATTTACTATCAGAGATTGGATAGATTATACCTGAATCAAGCAGTTTGAGAATCTCTTTCTTTACAACCTCTTGCATAGCCGGATTGAGCCTTCTTTGGGGTTGAGCTACTGGTTTGAAATCATCCTCCATAGGAATCTAGTGAGTGCAATAGCTTGGATTAATACCCTTTAAATCTATTGTCTTCTATCCTATAGCCTTTTTGTGCTTTTTTAACACCTTGAGCAGCGTCTCCTCTTTAACACCTATCAACAAAGAAGAAATAATCACTGGCTTTTCTTCTTTTTCTAAAAATACATACTTTAAATACGGAGGAAGGGGTTTAAGTTCAGATTTCAACTCCCCCTCTTATAAATTAGTTCTCTCTTGCTTCAAATTCTCCTCTTCACATCTCTTCTCCATAGCTGCTATCCATTTTTCTTCTACTTTATCCAACTCTTCACTCTCCAAAAAATGCATCAAGCTTGAATTTACTAGATCATTTAGCAACACTTTTTCTTGCATTTCCTCTACACATTCATCAATATTATCCATGAAATAGACCGATTCCTCTAGACCACTTGATGGATATTTTTGAGCCTTGTTCATGTCTACCACCAATTCTTCGTTGTTCAATCGAAGAGTGACCTTTTGCCTATGGACATCAATTAAAGCCTTTGCAGTATTCAAGAATGGTCTTCCCACAATAAGTGGTACCTTTCTATTCTCCTCTATTTCCATGCCCACAAAATCTATAGGGAAAATGAATTTTTCCACTTTCACCAATAAATCCTCAATAACTTCCTTCAGCTTTCTCATTGATCTATTCGCAAGTAGAAGTATCATTCCTGTTTCCTTGAGATCACCTAAGTTGAGTTTCCTGCACATGGAATATGGCATCAAGTTAATGCTAGCTCCTAAATCACACAAGGCGTTTCCATCAAAGGTCTCACCAATTTCACAAGGTAGAGTAAAGCTACCTGGATCTTTCAATTTTTTTCAGGATCTTATTCATGATAATTGCACTACAATTTTTCATAAGTTGCATAGTTCCATACCCTTCTAATTGTTTTTTGTTGGAACAAAGTTCCTTCATAAACATAGCATAATTGGGTATGTGTGCTAGGGCTTCAGTAAAAGGCAAGTTAATATGTAATTTCTTAAACATTTCTAAAAACCTAGCCAATTAATCATTTTTCTTCTCCTTCCTAGCTACAGCAGGAAATGGCAACCTATTAATATCAAGATCCTCTATGGTTGGATTCACTATACTTTTTCCCTTGTCATTCCTTAGAGCATCCACATCTACCTCTACTCCAGAGTTAGAAATACTTACCTTTCATGTTGGTTCCTCCAAATCAGTTGATGAATTTGGTGATTTACCTCTCTCTTCCTCTCGTGCTGCCTCCTTGCCACTTCTCAAAGTGATTGCTTTGGCCTCCTCATTAGGATTGCGGTCCACATTTAAAGGAAATGTCCCTGGTTGTCTATTCGACATTGAAGTTGCAAGTTGACCCAATTGAGTCTCCAAATTTCTTATTGAAGCATCTTGGTTCCGGTTTCATTGCTCTTGAGACTTCTATCTTGATTCTTGGCTTGTCATGAATTGTTGTTGGCTATTCATAAAGCTAGCAAACATGTCTTCCAAGTCAGGCTTCTTTTCTTGAATGGGTGGCCTTGATTGGAATCCCAATGGATGGTATGGTTGAGGTTATGGTTGATTAGAGCTTTGCCCTTGATGATGGTTTGGTGGATAAAGAGCTTGGTAATGATTGGTGGCTTGTGGTTGGTGAGGCTGAGTATGATTATAATAGGCATTTGAGTGGTAAGGGGCTCTTGCTTGTGGTTGAGAAGGTGAAGCTTGTTGATTTCCATCCTTCCAAGAGAAGTTAGGGTGATTTCTCCATCCCTGATTATATAAATTGCTGTAGGGATCATTCATTCTAAAATCACCTAATGCATTTACATCTCCTACAATTCCTCCTTCTTTAATAACTTGCCCACTTTCACACAGTCCACTCCCTTGATTTATTGCAGCCATATTTTGAACTTTCAAGCTGCTCAACTCCTTCTTTACCAATTCTAACTGGGATTTTAACAATGCCACTTCATCCACATTGTGTAAACCTTGCCTCATTGGGACTGATCTAGGGGTAGTCCATTGAGAGTCATTTGCTGCCATCTCATCCAACAACTGAAAAATGTCCTCAGACAGCTTATTCAAGAAAGATCTTGTTGATGCTGCATCCAATAATGACCTTGTTTGAGGTGTAACTCCAGCATAAAATATGGTCATCAGTTGGTAAACATCTATCTCATGATGTGGATAGCTTCTCAATAATCTCCTAAACCTCTCCCAAGCTTTGTGAAAAGGCTCCTCATTCATTTGATGAAAACTCATGATGCTATTTCGAATGCTTGCAGTCTTTGTTGGAGGGAAAAATCTCATTAAAAACTTCTCTTGCATTTGATCCCATGACCATATTGATCGGCATGGTAACATTTATAGCCATTATCTTACTTTGCCAATCAAATTGAATGAAAACAGCTTCAACCTTACTATATTCATACTAACACCAAAATTTGGACTGTGTCACTAACTTTTAGAAATATATTGATATGCTGAGCTGGATCTTCCATTTTCGAACCAGAGAACTAATTCCTCTATACCATAGTAATGGTGGCTGGCTTGAGTTCAAATTGTACTCCTCTCGGTAATACAATTGTTCAATGATCTTTATTCCACCTTGGCATAACTTAGTCTCTTATGGTCCTTTGCCTAGGCATTTCTTCCCTTTTTGCCCCTGGCATTTGTTCATGTGCCCTTGGCACTTGTTCATTCTCGGGAGAAAACTCATCAAGAGGAGGATCATACTCTATCTCGTTATCTCTATTGGCTCTCCTTCTTTGGTGTAGGGTCCTCTCAATTTTAGGATCAAAAAGCAGTAGTTGCTCTTGTCTTGTTCTGTTCATACACCAATTTCACCTAAAAAGAATCAAGAAAAATAAAATAAGGAAAAGAAAACACATACAAACAATAATCACAGCTTACTAACAACGCCAATTCCCCGGCAACGGCACCAAAAACTTATTGCGACCCTAGCAAGTGTACTAGATCGATAAGTAATAAAGTGGGGTAAATTTAAGACCCTCAATATCGAACCCAAGGAAATTGTGTGTGAAAACTATAGAAATTAGTTGTATGCTAAAGAATTCCCAATTGTTTATATGTATGAGTTGTTTAAGTTATATAATGTAACTTTAAAAACTAAAATATGCAGTGAAAAGAAATTAAATTCTACTAACAGTAAATTGAGTATGTATTAAATTCAGAAAAATTAACAAGTATGAAAATCTATATAAATAAAACATTGCTCGGGTTCACTCATCCACCCCATACCTAATGTGAATTAATTTTGCCTAAAAGTGTACATGAACGAATTTGAGATAACCCTCTTAACCTAAGCTTCCCATTCCAGAGCCAGCTATTCTAGTTGCTAAACATCCCATTCCGGAGCCGGCCTAACAACTAGCATACGCACGGGTCTAATATCCTAAGTTTGGTTTGCTTTCCCATTTCAGAGCCAAACAACCCAAAACCCATCTATTTCACTCCACACTCTAGTCCTAAATTCACAAATTCTGCACATCTAAAATTCCATTCTGGAGCCGTTTAAAATATACAACATTCATGAAATAAAAACTGAGCAAAATCATTCATAGAATCCAATCCACTAGGCTCAATACACATAAAAGACATACGATGAAAACCTTTCATCCATGTATGGAAAATAACTTAATAGATTGAAAAACCATGAAATATAAATAAGTAACAGTGAAATAGACCATTCATTCATGTAAAAATCAAAATATGCCCAATATTCACATTGTGAGTAGGGGATTTAAAGCTCCCCCAAGCAACAAAAAAGACTACTCACTATCCATAATGTAAAAGATGAATAAAGTAAGAGTTTGATTAGCAATATCTCTTTAGGGTAATATTCTAGGCTCTTATCCTATTTTCTCTCTCTAGAATTTGATTAGCAAGATCATATGATTCTTTGATGCATATTAGCACACTTTAATTATTATACTCGAATAATATGCATGTGTGTATGAGATATGATTCATTTTATGGGTTGTTTAATATTATAGAGGCATGATAGGTCTTTTGGTATTCCTCAATTATTGTGCATTTAAGTTTTGATTTTTTTTAGCTATTTTAATCCTATAAATGTATGATATTTTATATTTTATGTATATTTAATTGCAAAATCATGTTTTGACATGATTTAAGTTGTGTAAATGCATGTTAAAGCTAGGAATAAATTATGTATGATTTCTCTACATTTTACGTCATTTCTCTAGTTTTTTATTCCGTCCAGAGGTGACACATGGGAAGATAAATCGATGGATGGGATGTCCTCAGTTGATAGTTTTGTCCTATCCCTCACTCTTCATGTTGCCATCCTTGAGTGATTTTTGGCCATCCCTGAGTGATTTTTAAGGCATTATTTCCTATATTCTTGATTTTCTTATGTATTTTTACATCATTTATTTACCTATTATAATATTCATGCGTAATTTGCTATGTTTTTGCTCCTATACAGTATGTATTATGTTCGAACAAATTCTACTCATGTAAATAAGGATGTCATTATTTTTTACTTTTGGTACTAATTTATTTGCCTTGCTTGATTTTTCAAACGATTGTTGTATTTATGGTTTTAGAGGATTTATGATTTTTGCATGGGGAATTGCACTTCCCCTATGGGTCACCATCTCTATTGCTTGGTGATGCTAACTATCTTGTTTTACTCATTTATTATGGTTTTTGATTGATTACTTATTTATTTTTACCATTATTTACTGTCTATTATTCGTTTTGGATGTATTATTTTTTTCAGATTGTAATAGTTAGTAAAAAAGGATTTTTGTGCACGATAAGATAAAAATCACTAAGATGTTTTCTATTAAATCAATTGGGTTTTCTTTCTTAATATAGACCAATGTCCAATTTTTAACCTAAAATTCATACAAGTACATAATCATTTTTTGTAAATGTGCATGAGGGAATTAATGTTCCCAAACTAATTAGTAACCCATTTTATGTATGAGATTTATTTTCTTTTTATACATTATTTTTTAGGACAATTTACTTATATAATAATTTAAGTAAGATTTATTTTAAGTATTTATTTTTTGCCTTTTTATTTGATTGGGATGTTTTATTTTCTATCATTTGCATCGTGTGAGAGAGGAGAGAGGATTAATCTTAAAAATTAATTATAAAACAAACCAAAATGCCTAATAAGAGTGATGTTTCGAACACCAATCTTTATTTAGGCATCAAAAATTTGAGATAAAATTTTTGATATTTTATCGGGTGGTAACTCTATGATACCTACCTTTTTGGACCTACTAGAAGATGCCTTTATAGGTTAATCATTAACCATAGGCTGGGCTTATCCCTATTTATGATAAAGTAGCCAATTTATGAGTTAAGCAAGGCTCTTCAGGTTTTAAACCCTAAAAGTGGACCTTCGAGAATAAAATTTGGATTAAAGGGATAGCTTTGATGTATGTCACAGTGGTGACTCCATTGGGGAACAAACAAACCTTGCTTCGAAAAGCATTTGGGTTAAGTTTTTTATGATTAAGTTTTCTTATTAATCATATCTCATTTCTAAAATTGCATTCATCCTAAAGCATTAAAATTAAGTTAGGCATCCTTTTTAAGCCCCAGTGCTATCCTAAAGCATGCCCTACATTCACTTAATGTAGAGAGGTATCAAGGAGACCCACCAGCCCCAATCTAGTACGAAATGGTATATAAAATGGTGGCTCATCAATCATTATGCTTGTGATGAGCTAGACCTATTGGCAGGGATCATGCTTGGGTAGCTCTAAAGTCTCATCACCTTTAAGTCAAACCTGTGTAATGACAATAGCAATTTCCCCTATGTTGTATAACCATAATAATATTTACATGCTATGTGGACCTTTATCTATTGGCTAAACTCAAACAAATTGGGACGGTACTAATCAAAGGCTTCCATGCCACCGGCGGACCCAACCTAATCTGTTTGAGTTAGTCAAAATACACAATGGTCAAAACCCATATGTTTGCTCTTTCAATTAAAGAAGTTATGCTGCCGATTTTTTATCATGCACCATACCCATCCATTGGGTACCCTATTGACCTATAGGTTAAGCCTACTTAGGAAAGAGACCGTACGACCTCCTATGTGGGAGCAATAAGGTTAGAAGCCTTTGTCTATGCTTGTGTGTGGTTGTGATTGACATGTAATGAAATCATACATTGTATTCATGCATCATGTATACACAATGTTCATATATCATCCCTAACATTTGAACTTTAAGCCTATGATAGACTCATCTAGGTGGTCCAGAGGGTTGGATAGGTGCTTGATTCAAAAATTGATATCCAGACTATCAAGGCCAAACTCAGGTTCAGATTTAGGGTCAGAGGCAAGTTTTGAGTGGGATATAAGCCCGTCATTAAAAAATAATCAAGGAATCAGTTTGGAAATGGAAAATAAGAGGGTGAATAAGACTGAAAGAGGGAATGAAATTAGGAGAGTAGTTGATGAAACCGCTGTAAGATTTTCATTCTTAAGGGAAAGGTTGAATGTTACACTTGTTGGGCCTTCGACAATGAGGGATGACTCGGAATGATTGGTGGGATGGTGCCTTCCATAGCACCTAATACTAGAGCTTAGCTTGTGGCACCCATCTATAAGGCAATGAAGCCAACTCATATTGGGAATGCTACCATAGTCAATACCACTGTGCTTTGAGACCCATCTAGAAGGGAAAGGAGGCATGACCCCAAGCATGATTTTATAAAGGAGGAAGATGAGGATTAATTCCTCTGATAATGAACTTGAGGATAAAGGGACATAGTGCTAAGGATCCAGCTTTTAAGAAGATAGAGGAAAATATTAAAGCCATGTTTACACTGTTGTCTACTAGTAGGGGAATTAACCCTAAAGATAGAGATTTGCATGGGGATAAGCCACTACCTTAGAAGTTCAAGATGCTTGATTTATCAAGATTTAATGACACCTCAAATCCTTCTGTGCATATCAAGAGGTACACTCTAATCATGAAGGGGACTGCTTTATCTAATAAACAGAAGGTGGAATACCTTTGCTTGAGTTTGACTAGGCCTGCCATAGACTGGTATCGTGCATTGGATAGACGAACTAAAAAAGATTAGGATTTGTTAACTGAGAAATTCCTTAAGCAGTATGATTGTAGTACAAGGATGGAATTCATTTTAAAGGACCTTAAATTACTTCAGCAAAAGCATGATGAGTTTTTTCATGAGTACCTCACCAGGTGGAGAAATAGGATGATGGAGATGAAGAAAAAGCTTGACATAGCCAACCAAATCAGGTTGTTTATTTGGAATGTAAGTCCAAACCTCAGAAAAGGATTGAAGATGAAGGGTCTGAATGATTGGGAGTCTTTAAAGGATATAGCCATTGAAGCTGAAGGAGAATATCTAGCCAGAAGGGTGAATATTAAGAATACGATAAGGAACTTTAGAAGTAATAAGATTATTGAGAATAGTAGTGGGCAAAATAGAGCTAGAAAGATTGCATAGGTCTCTGCTATAGAGGTTAGTCAGAGGTATTATTCTAACCTAGGAAAATTGCTATCTTGGGTTCTGAATAGGTTGGTTAAAGAAGGGAAGCTCCAGCCTCTGCCACCAAAGCCTATGAAAAGTTAGAGGATGCTATACTACAGAGAGGACCAGTATTGTGCATACCATTAACACACCGGACACTCGATCAATTATTATCATACTCTGAGGAATAAAATTTAAGATTTGATTGAAATAAGAAGATCTCGGATCCGAATAAGAGGGATAAAAAGAAAAAGGGAAGTTATAATGTTGTGCCTCCTTCAGTGTACATGATAGGGTCAAGTTTGCCTGAATTGTATGTGATGCAAGATCTGTATGGAAATGAGTACCTGGCCATTACTCGCTCCAGCCTAAAAGCAATAGAGCCAGTTGAGAAAAATTGGCCAGTTTTTATGATTGACTTTTGGGATACTCCCATAGAGAGTAAGGATGAGGGGACTTGGTGCCCATTGACATCTGGAGTTCAGCTAATGAACAAGAGGAAAAGGTGGAAGAGGAAAAAGAGGCAAAGAAAATTATAAAGAGTGGGTGAGTGGTCCTTGATATCGAAAGGCAAACAACTCTAATTGTAGTGCCAACTGAGAAAGAAGTTAAAGATGATCAGATAATCAAGCAACTGAAGAAGACACAGGCTCAAATAGGTATCTGGGATTTATTGAGATAATCTCCTTCACACAAACAGAAGTTGGATGAGGCTTTGAGTAAGGCTACTATTACTACCACTATATCGCCTTTTGAATTGCTGAACTTGGTTAGAGGAGGAACCAGGGAGAACGTGGTATACTCTGATGCTGGTTTATCTCCTAAAGGAAGAAATCATAACTGCCTCTTCTATATCAAGGTTCAGGTTAATGGAAAGCACACAGCTTGCATAATGGTGGATGATGAGTCTTTCATTAATGTTTATCCCCTGGTAGTAATAACATCTTTTAGGCTAAATTAAAGCATGTTGAGCAAGTCTGATCTAACCATATCTACCTATGATAACTCTAAAAGGCAAGTTGCTGGAACTTTTAAGGCTGTGGTGAAGATGGGGCCTATTGAAACAGAAGCTGAGTTTATAGTGTTGCCTATCCTAGCAAATTTCTCTGTGTTATTAGAAAGGCCTTGGTTTCATAAACTGAAAGGTTTGTCATCCACCTTGCACCAAATGATTAAAATCCCTCATGATGGATAGGTGATTATTATTGAAGCAGCAAGGGAAAATCAGGTGTCTGTACTCAAAATAGCAAAGCAATCATTCAGTAAGTTTCACATAGTGATCATTAGCAATGAAAAGAGAGAAGATAGTTTCTCTGAGAATCCATAAGTGATTAACATGCTTAAAAAGATGAGTTTTCTACCTCAATGACCTTAAACCATTGTAGCTACTAAAGGCCAGACGGATAAGAAAGGGTTAGGCTACATAGGTTCTAGTAAGAAGAGGAAGGAAAAGGAAATAGAGAAAGGGATTCCTCACATTTCTTAGAGCTTTGTGTTGGTTGTGGGTCCTTGTTTGTATTGTGGAGAGAATGAGCCTCAGATGATAAGAGATGAGCTAGTACAGAAGTTTGAGCAGTTCAATGACATTTTTGACTGGGAAAAGGGAATCATCAAGCCAATTAAGGGTTTTTAAGATGAAAATATTTTGTTATACCACTTAGCTTGGGATAAAGAAATGCAAGAGGAAGTTCTGATAGAGAAGCTGCTTACTACCCATTTGAAAGGCAAAAGGAGGATAAAGGCTAAAGAACCACTCAAAGTTGACCCAAGGATAGGAGAGATGCCTGATGCTAACAATATTGGAGAAGACACTTTTATTGATATTATTTATTTTCCTAAACTTTTTGATAAGAGCAATATTTGCTTTTTTGATTACATTAATAAGATGAATAATTTTGCTTACTTGTGTGATATTTCTTTTGGTTTTGATGTGCATGATCATAATAATAAAGCATTTATATTTGACATTAACTCAACAAACACGTGTTCATTCAATCTCTAAACAAAGGAAAATCCAAAAGAAATTTTATTAGCATCAGATATAACTCCTGAAGAGAGAAAAAAATTTGAGAGAATATTATGAAAAAGTCTTTGCCTGGACCTACAAAGACATGCCAAGGATAGATCGATAAACCATTGAACATACCATTCCAACATACCTGGGGTACAAGCCGGTCAAGCAAAAACTTAGAAGACTTAGGCTTAGATGGGCTAAGAAAGTTAAAAAGGAAGTTAGAAAATAAATAGAGGCTAAGTTCTTAGTCGAAATCCAATATGCCACATGGCTAGCGAATAGCAAAAAAGGATGGAAGAGTTAGGGTCTGTGTAGATTATAGGGATCTAAATAAGGCTTATCCTAAAGATGTTTTTTCCTTACCTCACATAGATGTTCTGGTTGATAGTGCAGCTGCTTATACCATGTATAATTTTGTGGATGGATATGCCGGGTACAAATGGATTCTGAATAAAATAGGGGATATGATCAAAATGGCTTTCATAACTGAGTGGGGGATGTATGCCTACCGAGTCATGCCTTTTGGTCTTAAAAATACAGGTGTTACCTACCAGAGAATGGCCACTAAGATTTTAGATAACTTGATCCATAAGGAAGTAGAGGTGTATGCAGATGACATGATGATCAAGTTGGTCACCAAGGAAGGTCACTTCGAAGCATTAGAAAAGTTTTTCCAGAGGATCAACAAGTATAATCTCCGCTTAATCCTAAGAAGTGTATTTTTTAGAGTTACCTCGAATAAGCTTTTGGGCCATGTGGTAAGTCAGAAAGGTATACAAGTAGATTCCAATAAGGTATGAGCTATTAGAGAAATGCCAGTGCCCCGGAAAGAGAAAGAAGTCAAAGGGTTCTTGGGTAAGATCCAATACATAAGTAGGTTCATAGCCAAGTTGACTTCAATCTGTGAACCAATATTTAAGTTGCTCAGGAAGGACCAACCTATGATTTGGAATGAGGATTGTCAAAAAGCCTTTGATACCATCCGGGATTATTTGCGACATCTGCCAGTATTGAGACCACCCCAAGCAGGTAAGCCTTTGATTTTGTACTTGGAAAAAGAAGATAGTTTAGTGGAAGCTATGATGGCATAAAAGGATGACTTCAGGATCAAATATGCAGTTTATTACCTCAGAAAGAAGTTTCTCCCTTATGAGGCAAAGTATGTGAAAGTCGAAAAGATCTATTTGGTAATCATATAGGCTTTAAAAAAGCCAAGACACTATTTCCATTCTTATAAAATCCAAGCTGTGGCCAAGCAAAATTCTCTTAGGTACTTATAAGAAGCTCCTTCATTGTTAGGAAAGAGAGGGAGGTGGTTGATTCTATTGTAGGAATTCGATATAGAGTATGTCACAAGAAAAATCATTAAAGGGAGAGCAGTAGCAAAGTTTCTAATTGATCATTTAACATCCTTAGTTCATTTGAGATCCCTATATATTGCTTCTTGATCCTCATCACACGTACATGCCATTCCATACCTTTTTCACTGCATCTTCAATACCTGTCCCTGCTTGCAGTCAAACAACCATGCGCTAAGCAACACTGTTGCCTAGTGGTGGATACAACTACATAAAATTTCATTTAAATCACTTATTATTTCTTTTATTCTGTAATTATGTATTGTTATAATTGGTTCAAACTGTCTATTTAAATCTGGCTGACCTTATATTTTAATATCTTCGGTTACTGTTGCTTAGCTTAATCTTCCTTTTTGTTACTGCCTTTTTATATCCATTACTTATTATTCTTTATTCTCTTACTTAATTGTCTTGCTTTATCTGTTTTCCTTGACTTTTACTGTGCGTAAGATTTTTGTTTAATCCTTTTAACTTTTTATTCTAGCAGGTTCACCTTTATACTATTTACAATTTGACTATTTCAGATTTATACTATCTATTGTTTGATCATTGATATCTTCAGTTTCCACTTCACATTGACTTTAGATTTCACCCTTTTATTTTTTGCTGGTTGTCTTAGCTTACCTTCCTGCTATTGACTTTATGTTTCATATTTTTATCTTTTCGTTGTTTGGCTTTTGATACTTTTATTTTAACATTTGATTATCTTTATGCCCCTGTATCTTTGTTTACTTTCCTTATGTTTCTGCATCTATCAAAATTATATTTGAGTTTCCTATTTTCTTTCATCTGGAAATTAAATTTATATCTTATTTAATTAACTTATTTAACGCTTTTGACTTTTTTTTGACTTTTAATTTATCTTAGATGGATAATTTCTTTTTTATCCTTATTTTCACTTACAAGGTGAAAAAATTGCATTTTGACACTCAAACTTTCCTCTTTATTAATTTTTGCCTTTTTTCTTATTTAACTGTCTAAATCTTTTTAATTGCATTATTGTCGTTAAATTTACAATTTGACCCCCACTTTGTCACGTAATTCCAATTTTACTCTTTTTACCATTTTACCTTTGATTATTACTTTCCATTACTTAATTTGTAATTTACTCCTTTACTGCTATAATTTATTTTGATTCTCGTTACTATAGGTATTTTCTATTAAATTTCACTTATTTTTTTATCTTAATGAAAAATTACAATTAGGTCCTTGCCATTTCTTTTTGCCTTATTTCTTTTTATTTAATTCCAATTTTGACCTCTTTAATTTCTTTTGCCTTTTAATTTACTTTACTTGGAAATCTTACACTTTGATCCTTGTACTTTTCTTTGATATAACAAATTATGTTTTAGTCCTTACATTTTTTACTATTTATGATTTTACCGTTCTTGCTTTATTTGGTCATTTTAATTCCTTTTATCACTATATATATGTAAAAATTACCATTTTTCCTCCGCCTTATCACATAATTACTTCTTTGCCCCAATTGAATATATTAATCGTGTTTTTCATATTGTTCCTTATTACTTTACATTTCTAACATCCTTTATGCCAATCTTGCTATTTAGTCCCTGTTTTCTTTTACAATTATCATATTGGCCCCCACTTAATTGCATAGCATCATTTTTATCTCTTTTAAATCTTTTAATTATCTTTACCACTTTATTTCTTATTTAATCGTATTTAGGACTTCCTAATTCATGTTTTGGTCATTATTTTCTCACATAATTATATTTTTTCCCTTTTAACCTATTGATAACATTTCTTACTTTATTTCTTATTAAACCATCTTTCGGATACTTTTCTTGCATATTTCTTCCATTCTCTCCATTTTAGAGTATAATTATAACTTTACCCTTTTTAAATTCTCTTTTTTATATCTTTTCTCATTCCATTAACTTTATGGCATCTTATAGGTTTAATTACTTATTCTTTTTCTTTTCTTTTATTATAATTACTATCTCACCTCTAGTGATGGCCGGTGAAAATCCTCGAATCGGATATCTAGGATGAGAACTATTTGGCTGAATGTGACGTGACTATATTAAGGATAACCCACCTTAATACTATCTAGATTTGGGGAAGAGTCCTCTCTATACTATCTATCTATCTATCTATCTATCTATCTATCTATCAAGTGTACTAGATCGGCTAGTAATATAGAAAAATATAGATTAAGATTTCAAATATCATACCTAAGGAAAACTTGTGTTTGTAAGAAAAAATGTTAAATTTTAAAATGAAGTTTGTGTGTAAAAGACAGAAGAAAAATCTCAAAGGTTATGATTTTGAAACTTAATTAAATTAAAAATAGAGAATTAAACAACTAACTAAAATAAACATTAGATCCAGTAACCTGAATCTTAAATGAAAGCAAGTAAATAGATTGAGAAAAATCAATATTAAAACAACTTTCACTAAAAGACTATCCACTTTAACTTATACTCTAATGACTTAAATCCAATAAAAATACCGATGATTATGGAAAAACCAAATGAAATAAAATATGATACCTTGAATCAAGAATATCTTTCTTAAGCATCAAATTCTCATTTAAGAATAATTTAACACTTACTATAAAAATCCAGTTTATATTCTTAAATATTCATTGAAGTTATTTACAAAAACTTCAACTCCAATTTATTATTAGTTCCTCCTCTTTTAGTCTTTAACCAATATTATCAATACACAACTACCTTAAAATAAGAAAATAATCATGCATATATAATAAAAGATTAACCCAAGAACATGCAAATAAGTGATAGTGACTAAATCAATTTCAGTTTTTTAACCAATAAATCGACAATTAATCTTAACACAATCAAAGATAAAAATATGCTTAAAATCAAGAAATAATCACTAATATTAAAATTAAAGCTTAATCAAGTCATTGCAATACAAATTAAAGCTTCAAGTATCTTTTAGCAAAAGTAAAGAAACTACTCACAGCTTATATTGAAAATTAAAGCTAAACTAATGAGAAGAATAAAAAACAAAGAGTTACAGAAGCTCCCTTAATCAACTTATACAGAAAAATCAAAGAAACCCTCCAAGTTTTTAGTTTTGATCCTTACAACTACAAAAAAAAGAACTAAAGAACGTAAAATTAAACTAATTAAGTAATGAAGTTGCTACTTGATGATTCTCCTCCTTGATGATCTTATTTTGGTGTTCTTGTTGATTATTTATAGGCAAAAATAAGGAATACTAACTTTTAAAGCTTCCTAAATTAGAGTGGGAAAAAAACTTTGTTTAATTAGGAAATATCGGCAAGGTGGATTCCTTGATGCACGACCAAGCAAGATGAAGTTTTAATTGATGCACTGCCCTATATTTTTTTCCTATTAGGGCTGCACGACCATGCAAGGAATTTGGCCTTGTCATGCACAGCCGTGCATAGGTAATTTGGGTAGTGCACAGCCATACAAGATTTTCCTCTTTCAAATGCATGACCATACATGGTCTTCCTGCTTTTCTATCCAATTTATTTGACTTTTGATCTTTTCACACAATTCTTCACACGTAGCCATTCAAAATTTCATGCATGGCAGTGTGGATTGTCTCTGGACTAAACATTGATTTTCTAGCTTCAATTTCTCAAAATTACAAATTTAACCCAGAACTTTTTATTTCTTGCAATTAAGTTATTTTTCCTTCAATTTGGCCCTGAAAAACACCAAAACTTACAATTAGTCCTTAAAATATAAATTTAAATAATTAAACTAAAATTCAACCAAATTAAAGCTAAATAAACTCAATTAAACACCTAAAATCATACTAAAAATATCATATAATTCGCAACTATGAAATACCTCACACTTAAACTTTACTCACCTCCGAACAATTTAGAACAATCAACTCCTCAAAATAATCAAACTCAAATAAAGAATCATGCATTTCAAAATCAAACTTAGCAATTAACAAGAGCACTTAATAAAATTTCTAACTAGAATAAATTCAATCAAGACAATATAAATTAGTTTCCTTGCATGTGTGTAAGATCAAAATATTTTAAACATTTTTCAAATTAAAACACCAATGCAAATACATATTGAAACTTAGAATGAATGTACACATATGCATACAAATGGTTTCACACTTGAAACTCTAGAAACACCATAGGCCTCTCCTTTAGCACCAAAATCCGAAGCTCATATCCGCTAAATAACCCAAAATAAAATTTAGAATCACTTAGGTATTTTAAATGTTATAATGGGGCTGAGGTATTGATTATCAACGAATAGATAAAAGATCAACAACAAGAATAGGCATTCTAAGATAAAATAGACTAATAATTCTAACTTTTCATCCATTAACTTAAGCAATAAAGAACTTAGACAAAATTTTTCCAACCCTTCACAATTTAAATCTCTTATGAGGGAGAAAACTACTAAAATTCTCTCAATTTCATAACTCATGCCCTTTTTAGAAGTCATACTTGCTTTCCCTTGTAAAATACCCCACACTTAAGATTTTTTCCATACATGCTAGTTTTATTGCAATATTTCTTTCTTTTTTTAGCTTTAATGTTAGAAACATAATAATAACATAAGTAATCACAAGATAACATTTCACTATTTACTTGACTTCAATAATAGCCCTTAATAATAAGATAAAAATATCTTACTACACCCATCAAGATACCTAATTCCTATCAATCCATCCAATCCTAGAGTGGCCAATTTTATAAAGGAAGATAAAAGCTTTTTATGCTATATGGTTAAAATGTGAGTGTGATAAGAATAGAAATATGGTACACATTAAGCATACCTCATTAGGCTCAAATTGGGTAACAAGGGTTAAAATATCAAAAGGGTAGGAAAACAGTCTCTTTTTAAGCTCCACAAGAAAAATTTTGCCTAGATCACTTTTAAGTTGCTTGAGTTATTTTTATGCTTCGAAGGATGATAAAGTAGGTTCTAGCATTCTAAAATTTCTTACTCAACTATTTCATTGCATTGGTTCTTTTTAAGTAACAAAAATTGGTATTAAGTGCTCAAAAAGATAGAAACTAACAGATTTAATCAACTTGAACATTAAACTAGCTAGAGATTTATCAAACAACATACTTGTTCTACTGCTAAGCAAAGATTCTAACTTACACATTCTACAATTTAAGTTCAATATCTTCAAAATTTTGAGGAAAACTAGGGTAAACTAAGTTTTTGTGCAAACCAAGTGATAATCTTGAACTACATTATGTTTCTAACAAGCCTTATAAACTTTAAAAGCAAAGAAACTAAAAATATGAATACAAAGTTACTACAGTAATATCCTAAACACAAACTTTCAAACTAAAATACAAAAACAAATAAAAACTCTAAAATAAAATAAAAGAAATAGATTCATAAACTGAAATGAAGGTAAGATGTGTCTACTTGCTGAACAAAATTGAGCTTAGTAAGCTTTACCCCCTTCCAAAAATTTGTTGACTTCTAAAATAGTATCTTGTATGGTCTCAATCCTGGCTTGCAATCTATCCAGACATGTCTACTAGGAATCCAATTGACTACTCAACTGGTTAAGATGAGCCTCTATCTCTAGTGTAACTGCATCATCTATAGGTGGATCCTCTACTTGAGCTGTGCCATATACTTACTGCGGATTTTAATGCTCATCAAAATGAATACCATTTTCCCATAAATACTCCTCTCTTGTAATCCAATGACAACGTGGCTTAAGCAACAGGATCTTCATTCTTTTAAGCATGATGTTGTCAATGCACGGTATATTCCTATTAAGTGGATTGCCTAAGGTGGGGTGAGCAACCGCCTCTGCTAGAACTATAGCAATCCAACCAATAGAGATAACATGAACATTAGATGGCATCTTTTGTAATTCCTTTATCCTCTGTGTTATCACAATTAATGAAAATACCATTGAGCATACAACGAAAAAGCATACTCTACGAGGCATTAATTGCACTAAGGTTATTCAGACAATTGTAAACACTTTTGGATAAGAACCGATGAATAATTCTCAGAGCATGATCCCTTAAAGTATGAACTTTACACCTTTCTCCTTTCTATGGCTCCGAATTCAGTGGATCATCGATTCTTTCCCAATTCTCTTTAACAGAAACATCAGACAATTATGCTAAAGCATATGGTAAAAATCTTAAATGCTCTAAAAACTGCTTGAAAGTCATAAAGTAACCTTTCTGTCCAAGTTTAAAACCCATTAGGCCTGCATTTTCACTATTCCCCTTAAAATAGCATGCAAAGGAATATAAAAAATCACGAGCAAGGTTGGGTAAACTTTGGGCTTATGATCAATAAATGATTCCCAACCAATATACTGAATCAAAGGCAGCACCTCATTCCATAGATTTCCAACTGGAATATTGAAAAATAATTGACTGAGATACGTTGGCTAGATATAGGTGCAAGTGCTAAAATATTCAAACTTAGCAATTTTGGCTTTGTCAATATAGGATGGGATGCATATACCAGAGAAACTTGAAGCTTCTGAATGCTTAACCTTTTTAGATGCCACTGAAAAATAAAGATAGCATGGAATGAGTAAAGTGACTGACAGAAGGTAAAAAGTAAAACAAATCGTGTATGAGAATATATAATAATGGCCAATCAATTTCACGGTGTATGGCACTGCAAAGAATTTAGAGGGCACATAAAAGGAGTATGAAGATGGAACAATATGCTAAGTAATGAGCATAAGCAACAGGCAATTATAAATCAAAATTTATGCTAAAAGAATTAAGGGAACAAAGCATCCATAATAAAATTTAGCTATAAAATGTCATGGTAAGTTATGCATTAACAAGCATTATTGATAATGGAGGAGTAACTAATTAAAACATGAGTCAAAATATATGCCAATCATTATAAATAAGAAAGCACAATTCAATGAACAAAGCCATATAGGCATTTTATCGAGCAGGTGGGGGGCACATGTGTAATATGCAAAATAAAGAGCAATTTAAAGAAACATGACCACCAAAATTCATACCAAGCAACATAAGCAAGCATATTAGATAAATAACAACCAATGATTGAAAAAGAATGAGAATTTAAGCATAAATTTGATGTTGAAATTCACCTAAAATGTGTTAGGTACCCAACCAATTGCAATCTTCAAATTAAAGGAAATGTTCAAATTACAAAGAAAAAACCACAAAGTACGTACTTGAAAGTAATGTCAGGGAGATTGGAGCAAGAAAATGTAGTAAAGTGTGTGAAAATGATGATAATGGTAAAGGAATGTATATGAAGAAGAAAAAGAAGATAAGAGGATGAAGAAGAAGATGAAGTGAAAATAAGATAAGGGAGAAAGGAACACTCCAAAAAAAACTGCCAATTAGCGACAACATTATTTTCGTCGTAACTTTTGCGACGGATTCACGACTGTTTTACAATTTCATCGTGGGGAGGATATTTTCTTTTTTTTTTTTTTTGCGATGAAATAGCGATAAAATAAATAAACAGTCACTAATTATTGGCAGGAAGTATACGTGCCATGTTTTGCGATGGAATTAGCAACAAATATTTCCGTCGCTAAATTTTATAATTTTTTTTTATTCAGGAAATTAGTTTCAGAAAATTTAGCAATGAACATTTTATCCGCTAATTTTACAGGAAAAATATAGCGTTTTTTTGGGATGGTTTAGCGACAGAAATTGGTCTGTCGCTAATAGTAATTTGTTACAGTAAAACAATTAGCGACGAATATGTTTAGTTGCTAATCCGTCGTAAATAAATTAAAAAATAATTTTTTAAATTTCACTCACATGATTTATGTATAGTTTTAAGTAATTTTAATATTGACCATATGAAATGAATATTTTATTTTGTAACAAAAAATTATAAATTATTTTATAAGTTGATAATATTTTTTTATCAATTATACCAAAATTTAAAGTTATTTATTTAGAAAATTTATATTTTTAATAATAATAAACTAATTATTACGATTATTATATATTTACGTATTCAAGATTAATAAAAATAAATATTTATAAAATAGTAATATAAAATTTATTATTTCATTTAAAATAATAATAAAAAATTTGTAATTTATTTTTATTTTATAAAATTTAAATCAAATATTAAATTATTAAGAATTCTAAAATCATAAGCCAGCTACCTCTCACTCATCAATATAAAATTCATGAATTTTTCTCACTTTCATGGAGTTTACACAAAAATTTCTAGCCTAAATAATGGTAATCTATCATGTAAAAAATATTGTTTATTTTATTTTTATTATATGAAAATTTTTAAATAACCTCATAAACTCATATGAGAATAAATTAATAAACCATTTTAGATAAGTTTTTATCAAATAGATAATTATATAAATTAGGGAAAAATATTTATCTATCAATTTATATAAAGACCAAATTAGCCTCGAGCTAAAGTTTCAAACTCGTTAATTATAGATAGGGCTAGTTTTGAGGCCCATATCAAAATTCTCTATAAGCCCATCCCAAAAATCGTAACCCTAATTTCCCTTATTTTAGCATTATGTATATACCCTTCTTCCCATAAATCGTAGAAGATGGCAACTTCCTTTGCTATCTCAGATACTACTTTTATCTTCTTCTTTCCATTTACCTTTCGACACAGTCAACAACTATGTCAGGGTAAGTCATTTTCATCTAAAGTTCTCAACTTTTATTCTAATCACCAATAATGATTCTTAATTTGTTAGATTTTTGATCTATTTCCAGTGACAAGAGGAGTTTTGTGACTTGAGCAGAGAGGAAGGTGCTGTTGCAATTGAGCCACAAGCTCTTCCTCTTGGTGAGGCTATGGATTTGATGACTGCATTGCAGCTAGTTTTGATAAAATCTCGGGCTCATGTGGTCTTATTCGCGGCCTTCACAAATGTGCTAAAGTAATAGAGAAACATGCAACTCAGCTTTGCGTATTGGCTGAGGATTGTAATCAACCTGATTATGTTAAGCTTGTTAAAGCTCTTTGCGCTGATCATGGTGTTGGCCTCTTGACTGTTCCCAGTGCTAAAACCCTCGGTGAATGGGCTGGTGTAAGTATTATACACTTTGAAAAGTTTTTATTTATTTGTTTCTTGTTAGTATTAGATATGTTCTTGATCTTTCCATATAATTTTGCGTATTAATATCTTAATTAGGGAATGCCTTTGCTTTATGTTATATCTGTTACTAAAATATATATTGATTTATAGCTTTCATCATAGTGTGTGAATTTGTTTAAAGATTTATGAAAGATTTGAATGCAGAAAACATTCACAATATTGGATTTAGACATATGTTGTCATTGACTGATAAAGCTTTATTGTCATAATTTAATTCTTGTATTGGGTAATGGTTCGTTTAGCTGCTCTGCTACTCCCAACATCAATTTATTTCTCTTTGAGATATGAATTATATTTTAGTTGTGTCTACTCCTTGTGAGTTTTTCTTTTCTTTCAAGTACTTAAAATCCCACAATTTTCTCAATGCAGTTATCTTTCTCTTAGAAAACTTTGTAGTTATGTAATTCATCATCATCTCTGATATTTCTTGATCCTTTACTGCAGTTATGTAAGATTGATTTCGAGGGCAAGGCCAGGAAATTAGTTGGTTGCTCTTGCGTTGTGGTTAAGGTATAAACTTATTTTGAATTGTATTCTTGTCTTTTGCTGAATTAATCTATGTATAATAGAATTAGTGTAAATTTTGCATGATTATGAAGAGGAAAGTGAAGGACTTAATGTTGTTCAGCAACACATCAAGTCTCACTGAATAGCTATGGATTAAATTCATTGAGATCGGAATTGGAATTAATTTGTAGAGACTATGTTTGTTTACTTGTTTCTGTGTTGCCTTCAACTTTAAGGGTTTTTGAGTGAATTTGAGTTGCAATAACTTTGAATTCAACCTTTTCTTAATGTTGTGGTAGAACATCTTTCGTGATATGTGAAATTCTAAATTTAGCAACAATGAGGTTTTGAAGTCAAATATATGATTGGTTATTTAGATGATATAATTGAAGACTTTTAAGGATATGTTAAGCTTGCATTGTTAATTATTGTGCTCTTTGGAATAGGTCTTGCAATTAAAGGGTTGAAGATGTTGTAATTCGCTACTTAAATTATAAGCCAGCTGCAGGAGGTGATACTCCTGGAAGCATGTGAGTTGGAAGTTATTTTACTTCTCGTATGCCTATTTCTGCAATCCATTCTTTCACTTATCATCTGTATATTTTGAGCCTCGTTTTACTGAAGTGTAGCTTTTTCTGATCATTCTAATTTTTAATGGCCATGGAAGAATGCATGTTATATGTACCGTAGCATGTGTAGGCGTAAATGTCATGATACTTGACTCATTTTGCTAGGAAAAAAACAAATTCTATATAGCTTGCTTTATGCTAGTCATTGAATGATATGGAGAAATTACCGCTTTATACTTTATCTTTATTACATGATGTGTCTGTGAAATGGGAAGCATTGATTGGTGTTAATCCATTATTACTCCTTGGAATGAATACTTGCTAAATGGTTGGTATAACAATATTTTCTCCTTTGAATTCTGTTTCAATGAATATATCCATGATATTTTTGGTCAATTGCTTGTTGCCTACTCCTAGCACATTAAAGCATGCCATGATATATAGGATGTATTTATATATTTTTGGCCTATTCTGTAACTTTTATTCAACTCAATTCTTTTGGTGGAGCTGCTAATTATTATTAATTTTTTCCACAAATGGTATAATTGGCATAGTCATTGTTGTAACAACTATGGAAGTGATTGCTGGTGGCATTGTTGCAGCTCTTGCACGAAAAAATTAGCCTCCTTTTTCTTGAATATATTGTTTTTGTATCCTTTGATATGCTGAAGTATTCAGTTGATGGGGAACTAGGATAAGATTTTAGTTGAATGCACAGTGCACATGTTATTTGTTTTGATGTATATGAAAAGATGCTTGAGAAATTACCCAATTGCACTATAATTTGCAACATTTAATAATTTTTTCTATGCTAATAGAAAAGATGAATTACATACTATTATAATATATATTTTCCAAACAATGTGTATTTTGGAATATATTCTGATTTGGAATAAATATGTGTAAGATTATTGTTATGTACAGGAAGAAAATAAATAAATAGCGATCATTGTATACAAGATTTAAATTTTAAAATACGATAAAAGAAAATTCAATTATGTAATAATTTAGCGACGGATTTGTGACAGAAAATCTGTTGCTAATTTGTAAAAGATATAATTTAAGAAATAATTAGCGATAATATTAGTGACTAATATTTCATCGCTAATTTTTAAAGTTAATTTATAATTAGAGACGAATTAGCGAAGAAAAATTTAGTCGCTAAATATTATTATTATAATACCGATAACTAATTATGAATATAAATTAGCGACGGAAAAAAATAAATTAGTGATGAAATTTTTCGTTGCTAAATTAGCGATTGATTTTGTATTCCGTCGTTAATATATTCGCAATTGGGCTATTAGCGACTGTTCATCGCGCCGTTGCTAATTTATTTTAGTGATGGAATTCTAGTAATTAGCGACGTAAATTTTCGTCGCTAATTAGCAATTTTTTTTGTAGTGGAAGTGGTGGTCAGAAAAAGTGGAGAGGGTGGCAAGGAAGATTGGGTAAGTGATGGTGCAGGTTGATGCATGGTAGGGTTGCACGGGAGCGGAGTGTGCTAATGCTGAAGTGTGAATGAGAAAAGAAAAATGATGAAGAAACATAATATAAGGGACAGGGGATAAATGTATTGTCGTGCATGGGAGAAAGTGGACCAGCGCACGCCTGCGCATGTGGGAAAAAAAATGCTGCGCACGGGTGGGAGGGGCGAGTTGCACACGGGGACACATGGGACCACGCAGAAGCACGTAAGGCAACTTCCTTGACATGCAATAGTGCGGACAGCCTATGGCTCGAAATTTTTTTCCATAAAATTTTGCCTGTTTCATGCTTAAATTTTCTAAATTCACTCCTAGTCTCCCCCTTTCACCTATATGACTCCTACAATCTATTTTTCCTTCGAAAATGGTTCTTTCTCTTGTAATGCATGAACATTACTTTCAAATTTACTTGTGAAGCATAATTAAATCAGTATGATAAAAAATTGATAAACTACTCCCAACTTGTGTATTTAACACCCTTAAATTCCCCTAAACATTCTTATTCAACTCAATAATTATTTAATTCATGAATCTAAACTAAAAAAAACTTAAATCAACTAAAGACACACAAAAATAAAAAATATACTTACTTAAAATAAAAAGCAAAAAGGGAAGAGATTTGCAGTTCTGAGTTTAAGAGTCCTCAGCTAGACTTTCAAACCGATTTTAGTAGTCTCGAAGCACTATGGTTGCCTCAGCAACCTCATGTTATCCAATTTTATACGGTTTGAGCCGATGATCGTTCACCATATATTCACGTCCATCCTTTGGATTTTTTATGGTCACAACTCTAACATTATTACTTAGCAAGACTTGATATAGCCCGAGCCATTTGGATTTAAACTTTCTTGGAAACAAACACAAACGATTGTTATATAATAACACCAACATATCTGGAGCAAAGTCTTTCACCTTTAAGTTCTTATCATGCCAACGCTTTATCTTCTCCTTATAGATGGTTGTATTGCCATATGACCATTGTCAAATTTCTTCAAGTTCATTGAACTACTATTTCCTCTTTTCTCCTGCACTCCTTAAATCAAAATTGAGAAATTTTATAGCCCAATATGCTTTATGTTCTAATTCAACTAGAAGGTGACATGATTTACCAAAGACTATTCTATAAGGAGACATACCGATAAGGATCTTAAATGCGGTCCTATAGGCCCAAATAGCCTCATCTAACCTTTGGGACTGATATTTTCTAGAGTTATTCACCATCTTTTCTAACATTGATTTCAATTCCTTATTAGAGACCTCTACTTGTCCATTTGCTTGAGTATAGTACGAGGTAATTATCTTATGGTTGACACCAAATCTTCCAAGCAAGGATCGAAATTGATGGTTGATAAAATATTTACATCCATCACTTATAATGGCCTTTGGTGCTTCAAACCTAGTGAAAATATTTTTCCTAATAAATTCAAGCACGACTCTGGCATCACAAGGTCTAGTAGCTGTTGCTTCTACCCATTTACTCACATAATCTACAGCTACTAAAATGTGTTCAAAATCAAATGAATTTGAAAATGGTCCCATAAAATCTATACCCCATACATTAAAAATTTCTACCTCCAGCAAATTATTTATAGGCATTTCATCCTTTTTAGAAATGTTACCTACATGTTGACATCTATCACAGAGTTTAATAAAAGACTTAATATCTTGAAATAGACTAGGTCAGAAGAAACCTGATTGAAGAATTTTTCGTACCGTACGATTAGGCCTATGATGACCTCTAACTTCTCCTCCATGGCATTGTCGTATTATATCTGCTTGTTCATCTCCTACTATGCATCGTCTAAGCACTTGTTCCGGGAAAATCTTGATGAGGTATGGATCATTCCAAAGATAATGATTGGCATCTACTTGAAGCATTTTCTTTTGTTGCTAAGTGAAATCTTTAGGAAGATATCCTCCTGTAAGGAAGTTAGCTATATTAGCGTACCAAGAAAATGAATTTTCATAAGTATATAATTTCATAAGTATATAAAGCACAAATATGTTAATCGAGAAATAAATCAGAAATTTCTCTCTTTTCAATGTTTGCATGATCCAATTTAGTTAGATGGTCAGCTATAAAATTCTCAGCTCCTTTTTTGTCCTTTATCTCAACATCAAACTCTTGTAATAGCAAAACCCATCGTATAAGACTCGATTTAAAATTTTTCTTAGCATAAAGGTGTCTTAATGCAACATGATCCAACCACACAGTAACTTTAGAACCAAGGAGATAAGATCTAAATTTTTTAAAAGAAAATACAATTGCCAAAAGTTATTTCTTCATGGTTGTATAATTAATCTGAGCTCCAGTGAGTGTATGACTACCATAGTAGATAGTGTAAAAAATCTTCTTCTTTCGCTATCCTAACATTGCTCCTACTGCATAGTCACTAGAATCACACATATTTCGAATGGTAGGCTCTAATTTGGTAATGCTATGACCGATGAAGTGACTAACTTTTGCTTTAATGAATTAAAAGCCTACAAGCACTCATCATCAAAGTTAAATGCAGCATCTTTAAGCAATAAATTAAATAGTGGCTTAGCTATTTTAGAGAAATCCTTAATAAATCGACGGTAAAATTTGGTATGATCAAGGAAACTTCTAACACTTTTAACACTAATCAAAGGAGGTATTTTATCTATAACATTAACTTTTGCTCTATCTACTTCAATTCCTTTCTCGAAGATCTTATGCCCTAGAACTATCTTGACACCTTTTTAAGACCAATGCAAGATTATTCAAACATGACTCAAAATCACGACCATATAGTGTAAAGTCATCCATGAAAACTTCCATGAATTTTTCCAAAATAAATCATGAAATATGGCCATCATGCATCTTTGAAATGTGGCAGGGACATTACAAAGACCAAAGGGCATCCTTCTATATGCAAATGTTACGTAAGGACATGTAAATGGGGTATTTTCTTGGTCCTCTAGGGTGATAGGTATTTGTATATACCCTAAATATCCATCTAAGAAATAGTAAAATCTATTTCTTACCAGTCTTTCTAATATTTGGTCAATGAAAGGTAATGAAAAGTGATCTTTTCTAATGGCATTATTTAATTTCCTATAGTCAGTGAAAGAAAAATGTTTATTACCTTATCTCAAGTACCTGAAGGTTTTGAGCGGTCAGCTCAGAGTTTATACATTCGAATTTATGCCCAGGGAAGAGAATTATTTAACAGATGCTTTGGCCACCTTAGTATCTATATGGGACAATTCAGTGGGAGTAGTTATGAAGCCTGTGTTAATTTTGAGCTCTAATAAGCCATGCTTTGAGAAGGAGCAGGTCATGGATGTCAAGGTGGATGATTGAAAGCCTTGGTACTTTGACATCTAAAATTATCTAGAAATGTCAGTATTCTCTGAAAAAAGCGACTGAAAAGTACCAGAGATTGATTCACAAGGTATCCTTGCAATTCATTACCGTAGGAATGGTGCTCTATAAAATATAGCCTAATGGGATTCAGTTGATATGTTTGGATGAAAAGAAAGCAAAGAAGGTAATAGAGGAAGTATATACGGAAGTGTGCGATGCCCATATGAATGGTTTATCCTTAGCGAGAAAGATTATGAAACAAGGTTTCTTTTGGCTCACAATGGATAATGATTTCTCTAAGTATGTCAAAGAATGTTAGCTATGCCAATAATATGCAGACCTGAGGTATTTGCCTATTTCAAAACTATGCAACCTTACGTCACCTTGGTATTTTGCTAAATAGGGTATAGGTATCATAGGAATGATTCATCCGCCTGCTTCAAATGGACATAAATTCATCATAGTGGCTATTAATTACTTTACCAAATAGGTAAAAGCTGATTCTTTTTAAAAAGTAGATGCACGTGATATGGCTAGGTTCATCGAGAAAAACTTAATATATTGATATGGGTTTCCTCATCATGTGGTATCAGACAATGGATTGCAGTTTTTCGATGAGACCAAACAAATGCTCATCAATTATAGGGTTCAACATCACAATTCTTCTTTTTACCGACCTCAAGCAAATGAAGCAATTGAAGCAACTAATAAGAATGTGAAAATAATTCTAGCCAAAATGATTCAAACTTATAAAGATCGGGCTGATGAATTACCTTTTGCACTATAGGTTTATAGGACTACAACCAAAACATCCACGGGAGCCACACCATTTTCCTTGGTGTATAAAATAGAAGTAGTGTTACCTATAAAAATCGAGCATCAATCTCTGAGGGTTGTCTTAGAAGCTGAGATACCAAAAATAGAATGGGCTAGACAAAGGTTAACACAACTTAACTTGTTAGATGGGGACAAAATGAGGGCTTACTATCATAATTAAATCTACCAAAAAAGGCTTGCCCGCTCGTTTGGGAAAAAACACCCCTTGAAGGAAGGAGACTTAGTGTTTAAACATATGAGACTAGGAATTTCAGATATACGAGGAAAATTTAGACCTACGTGGGAGGACCCTTTTATGCTTAAGAAACTATTATCCAAAGGTGCTGCTATTTTGTTAGATATTGATGGAAATGAATTTAGAGAACCTATGAATGTTGACAGACTGAAAAGATTCCATAGCTAAAGACTAAAAAGAGAAAAAGAAGATAATAAATGCCCTATGGGCTAAAAACCAAAAAAAATGGCAGCCTTGCTAAAATTAGGAGCCTCACCAGGGTGACGATAAAAAAAAGACATCCTGGGTAAAAATTAAAAGCTGAGAGATAATAATCAATCAAGAAAATTTGAGAGGGCTGATTGATAACAGGTGTTATGATGCATGAAAAGTTTCATTCTAGAGATTGAATAATATGTGTCATTGGGTTAACATCAAATAATGATCATTTGTACTAAAATCAAAGAGAAATATCATACATACATCCATTCATGTAACAAAAGTAACATATTTTTGTATATGTTTAAAGTTAAAAAGTCCATCAGAAATAAAATACACAATCTCTAATAGTGTTTGATCTAATCTATTTGTATCACTTCTCTCTCATCAAAATCCCTAAGAGCCCAAAGCCTATTATCGACAGCTGAACTGGTAACCTATCATGTGTAAGCATCAGAAGTGGTAAAGTCATTGGTATATATGGAAGAGATGGTAGTCCTCACAGGAAGTTGGGTCAACACTCTTTGATAGTACTTTGACATAAAAGCATGGTTGAGTGCATCACCTCGAAAGCCAAATGATCACCTGACAACATTTTGCTTATCCCCAAACTATCGAACACAGCAAATAGTGATATAAAAGGTAGCATGATGGACTCCACATAAAATGACACACCAAGAATCCCCATCTATAACCACAAGGTAATGGATAACCAAGCACACCTGAATAAGATGTCAACATCTATCAAGTGATCCAGCCAATCAGCTGCTTTTTGGATAGATTGAAAACACTAAAGATTTTGATGGAGTATGACATGATGCATAGGACAAGGATCTGTAACTCTAACTTGAGGAAGAGGCTGTAAAAGTAGTTGTAGCTTATCACGAAGCTATACCTAAAAAAAGCCACTAGGATGAGTTGGGTTCGTCTTAGGAAAAAATAAGGCAAAGAGATACATGAAAATTCAAAATAATGTTTCAATAAGAAGAGCTAGTATAAAAATCCACAAAGGGTGTACTACATTAAAACTAAGGACGTACCTGAAAAAGTAATTGACTGTCAATAAGAAGAGAGTCAGGGTTACAGTGAATTGCATTAAGGCCCAAGATAGTCTCTGTTATGATCACAAAAAATGGATTATATCCCTGGTATATACCATCCATTATGATGAATAGCTCATAGTCCCTAGTTATAGGATCCTCACTACGTACCAGCAGACATCGGGAGAAATAACAAAGTAGTACTGCGCCAATATAAAAGGTGGGCACATCATCAAAGTCCACAAGAATATCAATTAGCTGCTCTAATGGAAATACCTCCCAAAGGGAACCAGACTTTAACCCTCAAAAGGTAAAACACTAAGAGCATGAACCACTTATTTGGGATATCTAGAAATGGCAGATGGCAGGCAAGACCAAATGTCTGGCTTGAACCTCGCACTAACCATAGTAGCAAAATCCTCTAGCAAGGGCCAGAGCTCCTGGTGAGTAAATCTCAATAAGTGAAATCTTGAGTCCCAAAATTGAGAAGTAAACTTCTATCTAAAGGCACTCTCCTCAAGAACCTCAAGCTAGAATAAGGAGCTAACCGATTATCCTCTCAAGTTCTCGAGCCATTTAGCAACCGGTGCAGTTTTGCAAGTCCAGTGGTTATGGTGACAACAATTGCTCAATTTTTAGGCAGTTTAGAATGTAGAGATGATGTGAAAAATAAATAATAAATGACTAAAATGGACGTAAAAGAAAATAAAAGAAAAGAATAAAATAGAGAGAAGAATACTTGAAAGAAGCTTCCAAGAAGATGAAAAGTCAAAGGCATAAAATCCAAAAAATTCAAGCATTATTCATAAAAAAGTGATGAGGGACAGTCGTCCCTCACCACTGAGCAAGACACACCCTGCCCGTCCCTCACCACTAGAAGGCCAAAAGTCACATTTTGCATGCCATATGCATTGCACATATATATTATTGCATTTGCTTTGGTTTGCATTTTGCAGGAAGTCTTAGGAGTATAATGACCTTAATAATCAATCTTAAGGGCCTAGAATGCAAAATTCACAAGTCTCAAGAGCCGCAATGAATTTTAGGAGGTATCCCAAACTTTTATGCAATTTAATGTATTAAAAGAATAATAAAAGCTTGTGAATATTGTTAAATAATATGGTAACTCATAAAAATAATGTAAATAATGTTGTAATTTAATATTAGATGGATAGAGAATGAAAAATTGATGAAAACGGTCAAATATTTAAGAAAACTAATTTAAAATGTGAAAAATAGAAGAAAAATTGAAAAGAAGGGCATTCTAGTCATTTAGACCTAAGGGACGGGACACCTTTCTATCCCAATTGTCGCTTCACGATGGATGGGCTTCCTATCCCTAACTTGATTCTGGCAATATAAAGCATCTTCTTCTTCATTTTCAACCAAACCTCCATTTTTTTCGACTTTTAAGCTTAAGATACGATTTTTCTTACTATTTTCTCTCATCAGATGTCCAAATTGCGAGCCGTTTGTGCCTATGAGCTCCTACGAGTGAGACACACTTTAAGGAGCAAAGCTTTTTTGCTATTTTTGCCTTTTTTTTCTTTTTGTCTTGTCTAAGTAACTAAATCTAATTTTTATTATCTTTTTTTTCTCTCTTAAGTTAGAATATAACTTAGACCAGAAAACTTTAGTTTTAGGCTTAATGGGTACGAGCACTTATTGTTGTACCTGTATTTAGTTCTATATTCTATTATGTTAAGTTTGAAAATCAATTATGCCTTGTAATCTAAGTAACACAATATAAAATGTCAAATGTCCTTTGCATGACACCGTAGTTAGTTATAAGTTTAATGTATGGGAATATGGATTTATAGCATTCTGTTTTAAGCTATAGTGTACGTAATCTTTAAATTCTTAAAAGCATTTTGTTTTCATTACATCAAGCATGAATGATTCAAGTTTGTGATTGTTTGGCGGCCTTAATGGCTTGTGACTTCTTATGTGTTCAAGTGTATTTTTATACAGGGAGGCAATCACATTTCTAGCCAAAATGTTGCCGAATTTTTGTCTCATTTTAACTGGTCTTGTAAAGTATGAAATGTTGATGATTATATTGCTTGGTGGCCCCAAGGGTCTGTGATTTACCATTTTTCTTTAAATATGTCTTTTATGCAAGGAGCAGTCACATTCCTAGCCAAAAAGCTATCAAAATTTTGTAAAAATTCTCTAAAAAGCATAGAACATAGTATTATGGTAACATAGTCTTGAGGCCCCACGTGTTGTTTTAATATTGCTTGTGTACAGGGGGCAATCTCATTCCTAGCCAAAATACTACCCAGATGTTACTTAATTTAGCATGCAAGGCATTTTCATCTCATTTTTGTGAATGATTGTTAAAATTATGTGTGTGTTCCTTGTGTAAATTATCTATCGATGCTTTGATTTGCTTACAATTCCAATCGAACATAAACTGGCATATAATATTTTTGTAGGATGCCTCATAGGATAACATGTCCCTAGCCTTTCCAGCCAATGCCGGATTATATGATGCCCGCACAAGCTCGAAAGTATAGAGCCTTTGGACAGGTCAAGTACAAGGTTAGCAAAGTTATGTCTAAGCAAGTTCTTCAGGATTTTGGATTACTTGAGGAGGCTAATAGATTGTCAGCTAATGTGGGTTGGACCAAATTCTTCACCCCAACTTTTAGGACATACCCATATGTCACCTGAGAGGTCCTAGTCACCTTGAAGTATGAAGGGTATCAGTGGTCAAATACTCGAGAGGGGGCAGTGAGATTCGAAACCTTGAAGATACCATTAAACATCACTAGGTGTAAGTTTTCAAAGGCCATGGTTGTAGCACCTCCTATACAGATACCCTATTTAACTCATAATTTAAATACTATTAATCATGCTTATACAAAATATTTGCTTAACCGTCATATTACCATTAATCATGTCATACTATTTCATATACCTATGTACGTGCTACAAGTTTATTCCTGTTTTGCATATCACACTTAGTATCATGCATACTGTACTATATGAAATTACTTTATGTATATCACATGCACACATACTCTTTCTTAGCTTTACTACTAGTGAGTTACAACACTTTACATAGGTTAGATACATTTTTATAAGATAACTTGCCATAATACAAAACTTATGATAATAGTAATACAAAAAAAAACATCCTACATCAAGATTTAACAGTCGATAGTTGGCCCTTCCTGATGTAGAGATTGTCCCTTAGCAAAAGTCTTGATAACTGAACCTACATGGATAAATAACTCGTGCTAATCTATAAAGCTTAGTGGGGAATATCTACAGATGGATGACCACTCACAACGATCATCAAAAATACACATATACAATATATATATATATATATATATAACATGTCAATAATAACAAATACTTTAAAGCTTAAAGCATATCCTCATGTACATAAACATTATACCCAAGAGAGTATCAAATATTTCCATTTTCATAATTCATATAGATGACAATTTCCCATGTGAACATATTGAAATGAAGCACAATTTCTATGGACAAACCAACAATATGATCCACAATAATGATCTTTAGTAAGATAAACTTTAACTGATTAATTATGATCATTACTATAAATATATTATAACCTGCCTTAGTTTTATCAGTGGATAACGGGAACTTTCGATACACTTCGGTATCAAAATGGGGGAATATCCGAAGATATCGGATCTATAGACCCAAATGGGGCAAAAATATACTTTAGACCGGTCAAGCAGACCCAAACGGGGTCGTCTAACAACCCAATCGGGGCTGTTCATGATCCAAACGGGATCAAACATACTTTAGACCTAATTGGGCCAAACTATAGTAGCTGCAATTTTCCCTATAGGTGCCTATCTATCCATATCTGAACTCTATTGCAGGCAGAACTATATTCATGTTCAATTCACATATCAAGACTGTATTCATAGTATACTATTTGCACATATACAAAGTCTTGTAAAACTATAAGTTCTCTGGTGCATAGACAGATATATGCACATTTCATATAACAAGTTATACATCTAGCTCATCCAATCTGTGTGACTATAAAATTTGCATCATGACATATAATAATCACATCATATACTTGAACATGTTCTCATTAAGCATCTCACATGTTCATAGTCATTCTAAAACATTTTCTATCTCATAGGGCAATTACATGCTCATACACTCATATACATAATCATAAAGGTACATACCTGTAGGTACATTCGCATATAGTAGGCTTATTCTTATAAGCATGTTTATCAATATGTATACCTTTATCATTATTCAAATCATGTGCTATATATATATCGACATGTTTCCATATGAGCATATAAATATGACATGGTCATACTATTATATTTCCTATTTCATAGCATAGGTACATGTCAAAATATGCACTTTCTCATCATAGGATTACATATGTATACATAAATTTTGCATATGACAATCATGTACAAATCTATTTTCATATATAGGTTAGTTTTTTTATCACTAATCTTTATCTATGTACACATATGAATGTATATGTATGCATATGGTACTTCACAGATAGTCATATTACATGCCCTATCCAATTTATTTTGCAATCACATAAACACCTATTTATCTCAATTAATTAAAAGTCATAAGATAAAGTATAACAAAAATCTGCACAGGGCAGCATTCTGGACTTGATTTGTAAGCCACATTTGAAATTAAAGATGTCATTTTTAGGCAAAATGATCTTCTAAAATCTTATTCCCATATATGTCTAGTTTCCATAGCATTAAAATTCACCTTATTATCCGACCTATAGCTCGAGATATTTGGAAAATACTATAGGTTGTTCATAGAACCAAAACAATGTGTGCTGTCACTTAGAAAAATTCATAACGTAAACTTAAGAGAGATTTAGACGAACATTTCTTCATCAAAGTTATACTTTCATTCTCTAGTTTTACCATAATTTTATTTTGTAGCATTTTAACATCTCTACAAAATTTTATGGCCATTTTTGTAAACTCTGTTTTTATGAGCAGTCCAGAGGACTAGTCTGGATTCAACCCTAAATTCCATATACTTAGAGACAGATTTAATCTTAGGTTTTTCCTTAATAATTGTAGATATAGAAGTATATTTTCCATAGAAATTAACTTTACATCATTATGATCATTGTACACAAAGTTATCTCAATTTATTCACCAGCTATTCCGGAATCTACATTAACAGTTCACCTGATTTTTCAATAAATTATAGAAATTAGTTGGAGGAATAATTAAAGCCTAGTCCCTTATTGAATTTTGTAGGTATATGTCTCATTTAACTATGGAATTTTTAATTAATTCATTTTGAGGTCTCTAACTCAATTTACACTAGAATTTCCATTACTAGGTCAAAGAAAACCTATTAAGGTTTCGAATGCAATTTTACCTCACATTCTCAACAAATCATTCAAAACTCAAGTCCAACTCATCATGTTCCAGAAGATAATTACATGTAACATGAAGATTCCTAAATTCCCATACCTTGGCCGAAAAACCCTATGTCTTCAATCCCTTGCAATTTCCTTTCCTTTACTCTTTCTATCCTCCTCTTCTCCTTCACAAACATCATCATCATTCAATTAAAAATTTCCAACACCTTATTCAAAAATTACCTCCACCAAAATGAGTAAAAGAAGAAAAAGAATAAGAACAAATTCAGATGATTAATTACCTTTAATTTTTTTCACATATACTTCTTGATTAAATCTCATGCATGCAAGGATTAGGAAGAGAGAATTGAGAGATGATAGAAGAAGAAAAATCTGAAATTCTCCTCCTTATGCCGTCCCACTCTCATCTCCAACCAACCATTGCATTTTTCTCTCCCACATGCAAGAGTTAAGCCTTTATAAAGGGGTGAAAAAGTTTTCTTTTGGTCCCCCTTAAAATTGCATGTCTCACACTTACCTATTTATTCTTTGCATGTTAATCTTTAACCCCTCCTTTTAATTCTTTTCATATATTGACCTATCAATTAATTCCACCTTTTGAATTGACCTCTCAATATATTCTTCTATCCATATTGGACCCTTAAATTTCCAAAATTACCCCAAATTAATACCTTTTTACTTCAATTGCACCCTCAATTAATATTTAACCATACTCTTAAATTTATTTTCATGCAATTAACATAATAACATGATAATTTACCCCCTTGACCCATAATTATACAAAATTCTCATTTAATTTAATCTTAATCAAATAAAAATCCCATTCAAAAATATGCAATTTAAATTAGGGTCATGTTAGGGGCTAGGGGCCTTACAATTCTCAGCCCTTAAAGAATTTCGTCCTCGAAATTCATACCTGTTTTGAACAAGTGAGGATGTTGTTCCTTCATAGCTGTTTCTGGCTCCCAAGTAACTTCTTGTAAATCGTGATGTTGTCAGAGCACTTTAACAAGTGGAATTTGCTTATTCCTAAGCTGTCTAACTTCTCTAGCTAGAATTACTATAGGCTCTTCATCATAAGTGAAATCTGGCTGTACTTGCACATCTTGAACTAGTACTACATGAGATTCATCTAAACGATATCTTCGAAGTATAGAGACATGAAATACATCATGGAGTTTGGCTAGTTCCATAGGGAGAGCCAACCTATATACCACTGACCCAACTCTTTAAAGAATCTTATATGGGCTAATATACCTCGGGCTCAATTTACCCATTTTTTCGAATCTCAATACTTTTCTCCAAGGGGACACTTTCAAAAACACTTTGTCACCCGCTTGATATTCAATATTCTTTCTTTTTAAATCAGCATATGACTTCTATCTATCACTAGCTTCCTTCAATCTCTACTTGATAACTTGTACCTTTTCTTCTGTATCTTTAACAATATCTGGACCAATAATTTTGCGCTCCGACAATTCAGTCCATAAACGGGAGTTCTACATTTTTTGCCATACAAGGCCTCATATGGTGCCATCCCGATGCTCTTTTGATAACTGTTATTATAGGCAAACTCCATTAAAGCTAAATATCTATCCCAACTTCCTGCAAAATCCAAAACAGATCGTCTCATCATATCCTCTAGAATTTGGATAACCTGTTCAGATTGCCCATCCATCTGAGGGTGGAATGTTGTACTGTAATGAAGCTGAGTTCCCAGTGCTTGTTGCAAACTTTGCCAGAATCTCGATGTGAATCTTGGATCTCAATCAGAAATTATTGACACAGGAATGCCATGCAGTCTAACAATATCATTTACATAAAGTTTCGCCAATTTATCCATAGAGTAATCCATCCAAACTGGTATGAAATGAGCTGATTTAGTCAGCTTATCAACTATAACCCAAACTGCATCATGCTTTTTCTGTGTAAGGGGCAATCCTATTACAAAATTAATGGTAATATTCTCCCATTTCCACTGTGGAATTAGGATGGGGTTCAACAAACCAAAGAGTAATTGGTGCTCTGCTTTCACTTGCTGACAAGTCAAACATTTGGAGACATATGCTACCACATCTTTCTTCATACTAGGCCACCAATAACATTGTTTCAAATCCTGGTACATCTTATTTCCACCAGGGTGCATAGTAAATACTGTATTGTGAGCCTCATTCAATACTGTTCTTTTTAATTCTTTGTCATCTGGAACATATAATCTATTCTAATAATACACACCCCCATCCTCTTTCACTAAATACTCAAACTGGGTCCCTTCATGTGAAGACTTCGAAATCTGTTGCAACCTTTCATCATGTTTCTGAGCATCGATCACTGTTTGCCTCAAACAAGGCCTAGCCTTCAACTGTGCTATTAAAGCACCATCATATGCAAGTTTCCATCTACAGTGATGTACAATCATAGCAGCCATCATCTTACGACTCAAGGCATCTGCTACAACATTAGCTTTGCCTGGATGGTATCCACTATACAATCAAAATCTTTAAACAATTCTAACCATCTTTGCTACCTCAAGTTAAGTTCCTTTTGAGTGAGCAAATATTTGAGACTCTTGTGATCTGTATAGATTTTGCACCTTTCCCCATACAAAAATAATGTCGCCAAATTTTTAAGGCAAACACTACTGCTGCTAATTTTAGGTCATGGGTTGGATAGTTTTGCTCATACGGCTTTAACTGTCTAGATGCATAGGCAATTACTTTACCATCTTGCATTAACACATAACCCAAGCCAACTCTAGAAGCATCACTATACATAGCATACTCCTTTCCTATAACTGGTTGTGTCAAAATTGGAGCCTCTATCAATAATTTCTTTAACTGATCAAAGCTTGCCTGACACCGATCAGTCCACTCAAACTTTATACCCTTTGTCAACAGTTTAGTGAGTGGTGCAGCTATAACTGAAAAGCCTTTCATAAAACGATGGTAATAACCCGCTAAACTAAGAAAACTTCTCACTTCTGTCACATTTTGAGGCGGTTTCCAATTCACTATAGCCTCTATTTTAGCTGCATCCACTCTAATGCCTTCAAAAGATACTACATGACCAAGGAAAGAAATTTCCTTAAGCTAAAAATCACATTTACTCAGCTTACCATACAACTTATTCTCCCTTAGAGTCTGTAAAATAATTCTCAAATGCTCAGCATGTTTCGCTTCATTTCTCGAATACACCAAAATATCATCTATGAACACAAAAACAAATTGGTCCAAGTAGGGTCTAAATACCCTATTCATAAGATTCATAAATGCATCCAGTGCAATTGTTAACCCAAATGACATCACCAAAAACTCATAATGCCCATATTGGGTTCTAAAGGCTGTTTTGGAAACATCCACATCCTTAACCCGAAGTTGATAATAACCCGATCACAAATCAATCTTGGAAAACACTCCAACACCCTTCAACTAATCAAATAAATCTTCAATTCTAGGTAAAGGGTACTTATTTTTCACTGTTACCCTATTTAATTGTCTGTAATCTATGCACATTCTCATAGACCCGTCCTTTCTCTTTATAAATAAAATTGGTGCACCCTAAGGTGATGCACTAGGCCTAATGAAGCCTTTGTCAAGCAACTCCTGTAACTGAACCTTTAGTTCGTTTAATTCCAAAGGAGCCATCCTGTATGGTGCCTTCGAAATAAAAGCTGTACCAGGTAGAATTTCTATAGACAACTCAACATCCCTTTCAGGTGGAAGACTAGGTAAGTCTTCAGGGAAAACATCAGGAAATTCTTTCACCACTGGAATCTCTTGGAGATTCACATTCTCTTTTCTTGAATCAAGCATAAGTGCTAAGAAAGCTTCACACCCTTTTCTATGAAATCGCTTAGCTTGCATAACTGTTATTACATTAGCTAAGGGTTTAGATTGAATGCCCTGAACTATAGTTTCTTTACCATCAGCACCAATAAGAGTTACAGTTTTAGCTTCACAATTAATCACTGCATGATGTCTAAATAGCCAATTCATACCCAGTATAATATCAAACTCCTAAAAAGGTAATTCAATAAGATCAGCAAGGAATTCTTTCCCTTGAATTACAATAAGACACTGTTTATACACTCTATTAACAACAACACTGTGACCCAATATCATATTCCAGTTCATATATAGTAGACTCATTTCTACCCAAATCCCCAATGCAAACATAAGAATGAGTGGAACAAGGATCAATCAATGCATGCATGTCAGAATCAAAGAGAGAGAAAATACCCGCTATGACTTCTAAAGCACTCTGATCCTCTCGAGCTTTCATTACATAAACCCGAATAGGAACAACTGGAGCTATGGGTCTGTTAACTAATTCAGAATTGTTCCTGGACTGGGATCCCTGATGACTCGATCCCCCACGTCCTTTTCCTTTGCCTCTACCCGAAGATGGTGCATTGAAAGTTCCTCTACTGCCCTGCTTCCCAACATCCTCCTCCCTCTTCAAAGGATAGTTTGCCATGAAGTGATCAGTACCACCACACCTGAAACACGCCCCAGTCAATTTCCTGCAACTGCCTCAATGTTGCCTAGTACAATGGGGACACACTGGAGGTTGTCCCCCATTCTGTTTCCCTAAAGCTTCCTTTCCCTGCTTAGACACTACAGAAGATTCTTGTCTCCTGTCCCTTTTTGCAGAACTATAGCCAGACTCAGCTAGCTAATTTCTTTGAGCTCCTCTAGCTCTCTTTCCAGTGGAAGATCCACCCTGGGACCCACTCCTTCTCTGTTCTCTCTCCCTTTTTGCTATTTCATTCTTTTTAACTCGTAAGGCTGCTGTAACCAGTTGAGTGAAGTTAACCATATGCAAAGATGTAGATCCAATTAACTTCTCTCTGATTTGATCATTTAATCCATCTTTAAACTGTCTACATTTAATAGCATCAGTTAACATCTCATTAGGAACATATTTGCATAGGTGACTAAATTCTTTCTCATACTCAGCCACATACATAACTCTCTACTTCAAGTTGAGAAATTGCTTTAACTTCTCTTACTTGTATGCCTCAGTAACATACTTTTTCCTTAATTCAGCTATGAAAAATTCCCATGTAAAGGGATCTGGTAACTGGGGTTGCTTTAACACCAACTTCCACCAATCATAGGCTACTCCCTATAATAAGGACACAGCACAGGATGCCTTATGACCTACTGGACAGTGAATTTCATCAAAAATTCTCTCTAGCCTCTTCAACAAAAATTCAACTTCCTCAGACCGTTCCAGATTAGTGCCTAAAAACTATTTGGCACCATGCTTCCTGATTTCAGATATTGGAGCTTTAGGTGCTGTCATCCTTTGAAGAATTTGAGCCATATCATGTGATATCTTTAACAATGCTTCTACAGGAATGGCTGTCGGGACCTCATTTGAATTGGATGATGAAGATCCAAGATTGGAAGGATTGGTTCTAACCGGTCTGTTACTTTCAGTCGATTCCTCAAAAGCATCTCTAGAGCTCTCCATCTTTAATCTATAAGAAAACAGGGACTTCTGCATCAGGCCAACAAAACACTATATCATACTAAAGAATCCTAGGTTCATTTTTACCCAGAAAAGGCTAAACCTAGGCTTTGATACCACAAATTGTAACACTCCCTATACAGATACCCTATTTAACTCATAATTTAAATACTATTAATCATGCTTATACAAAATATTCGCTTAACCATCATATTACCATCAATCATGTCATACTGTTTCTAATACCTATGTACGTGCTACAAGTCTATTCCTATTTTGCATATCATACTTAGTATCATGCATACTATACTATATGAAATTACTTTATGTATATCACATGCACACATACTCTTTCTTAGCTTTACTACTAGTGAGTTACAACACTTCACATAGGTTAGATACATTTTTATAAGATAACTTGCCATAATACAAAACTTATAATAATAGTAATACAAAAAAAAACATTCTACATCAAGATTTAACAGTCGGTAGTTGGCCCTTCCTGATGTAGAGATCATCCCTTAGCAAAAGTCTTGATAACTGAACCTACACGGATAAATAACCCGTGCTAAGCTATAAAGCTTAGTGGGGAATATCTACAGATGGATGACCACTCACAACGATCATCAAAAATACACATATATAATATATATATACACATATATAATATATATATACACATATATAATATATATATATATAACATGTACACGTAACATGTCAATAATAACAAATACTTTAAAGCTTAAAGCATATCCTCATGTACATAAACATTATACCCAAGAGAGTATCAAATATTTCCATTTTCATAATTCATATAGATGACAATTTTCCATGTGAACATATTGAAATGAAGCACAATTTCTATGGACAAACCAATAATATGATCCACAATAATGATCTTTAGTAAGATAAACTTTAACTGATTAATTATGATCATTACTATAAATAAAGTTTAGCCTGCCTTAGTTTTATCAGTGGATAATGGGAACTGTCGATACACTTTGGTATTAAAATGGGGGAATATCCGAAGATATCGGATCTATAGACCCAAACGGGGCCAAAGCATACTTTAGACCTGTCAAGCAGACCCAAACGGGGTCGCCTAACAACCCAAATGGGGTTGTTCATGATCCAAACGGGATCAAACATACTTTAGACCCAATTGGGCTAAACTATGGTAGCTGCAATTTTCCCTATAGGCACCTATCTATCCACATCTGAACTCTATTATAGGCAAAACTATATTCATGTTCAATTCACATATCAAGACTGTATTCATAGTATACTATTTGCACATATACAAAGTCTTGTAAAACTATAAGTTCTCTGGTGCATAGATAGATATATGCACATTTCATATAAAAAGTTATACATCTAGCTCATCCAATTTGTGTGACTATAAAATTTGCATCATGACATATAGGCATGACATATAATCATCACATCATTTACTTAAACATGTTCTCATTAAGCATCTCACATGTTCATAGTCATGCTAAAACATTTTCTATCTCATAAGGCAATTACATGCTCATACACTCATATACATAATCATAAAGGTACATACCTGTAGGTACATTCGCATATAGTAGGCTTATTCTTATAGGCATGTTTATCAATATGTATACCTTTATCATTATTCAAATCATGTGCTATACATATATCGACATGTTTCCATATGGGCATATCCATATGACATGATCATACTATTATATTCCCTATTTCATAGCATAGGTACATGTCAAAATATACACATTCTCATCATAGGATTACATATGTATACATAAATTTTGCATATGACAATCATGTACAAATCTATTTTCATATATAGGTTAGATTTTTTTATCACTAAACTTTATCTATGTACACATACGAATGTATATGTATGCATATGATCCTTCATTGATAGTCATATTACATGCCCTATCCAATTTATTTTGCAAACACATAAACACCTATTTATCTCGATTAATTAAAAGTCATAAGATGAAGTATAACAAAAATCTGCACATGATAGCATTCTATACTTCACTTGTGAGCCACATGTGAAATTGAAGATGTCATTTTTAGGAAAAATGATCTTTTACAATCTTATTCCCTTATGTGTCTAGTTTCTAGAGCATTAAAATTAACCTTATTATCCGACCTATAGCTCGAGATATTAGGAACATACTATAGGCTATTCATAGAACCAAAATAGTGTGTGCTGTCACATAGAAAAATTCATAACGTAAAATTAAGAGAGATTTAGACAACATTTCTTCATTAAAGTTATACATTCATGTCTCTAGTTTTACCAGAATTTTATTTTGTAGCATTTTAACATCTCTACAAAAAGTTATGACCATTTTTATAAACTCTATTTCTACGAGCAGTCCAGAGGACTAGTCTGGATTCAACCCTAAATTCCATATACTTAGAGACAGATTTAATCTTAGGTTTCTTCTTAAGAATTGTAGATATAGAAGTATATTTTCTATATAAATAAACTTTGTATAATTCTGATCATTGTACACAAATTTATCTCAATTTAGTCACCAGCTTTTCTAGAATCTACATTAATAGTTCACCTGATTTTTCAATAAATTATAGAAATTAGTTGGAGGCATAATAAAAGCCCGGTCCCTTCTACAATTTTGTATTTTTATGTCTCATTTAACTATATAATTTTGAATTAATTCATTTTGAGGTCTCTAACTCAATTTACACTACAATTTCCATTACTAGGTCAAAGGAAACGTATTAAGGTTTCAAATGCAATTTTACCTCACATTCTCAACAAATTATTCAAAAATCAAGTCCAACTCATCATGTTCCAGCAGATAATTACATGTAAAGAAGAAGAAGAAGAAGAAGAACAACAACAACAACAAATTCAGACGATTAATGTCCTTTAATTTATTGCACATATACTTCTTGATTAAATCTCATGCATGCAAGGATTAGGAAGAGAGAATTGAGAGATGAGAGATGAAGAAAAATCTGAAATTCTCCTCCCTATGCCGTCCCACTCTCATCTCCAGCCAGCCATTGCATTTCTCTCTCCCACATGCAAGAGTTAAGCCTTTATAAAGGGTTGAAAATGTTCTCTTTTGGTCCCCCTTAAAATTGCATGTCTCACACTTACCTATTTATTCTTTGCATGTTAATCTTTAACCCTTCCTTTTAATTCTTTTCATACATTGACCTATCAATTAATTCCACCTTTTAAAATGACCTCTCAATATATTCTTCTATTCACATTGGACCCCTAAATTTTTGAAATTACAAAATTACCCCAAATTAATACCTTTTTACTTCAATTGCACCCTCGATTAATATTTAACCATACTCTTAAATTTTATTTTCATGCAATTAACATAATAACATGATAATCTACCCCTTTGACCCATAATTATACAAAATTCTCATTTAATTTAATTTTAATCAAATAAAAATCCCATTCAAAAATATGCAATTTAAATTAGGATCATGTTAGGGGCCTTACAATAGTGCTTCCGAGTGGACTGCACATAGTTACACCACCTAGAATCATGGATAAGGAAAGATGAAGGGCTGTGACATTATCTGAAGTAGTTTATGACTTAGACAAGGCAAAGAGCATGATGTTGGCTCTTCAGATTTACAAATACCTGCAGAGAGTCATGCCTACCTCTTACCTTGGACATATTGGGAGCCCAAGTAATGTTAATTTGGAAGGCGTTACCAGCTAATAGGGGATATAGAAGGGCAACCCTATAGATATCATGCATGAGATCATCTCAATATTGACCAGGGTGAGCACTACACTAGGGACTCAGGTGTGCATAGGAGAAGTCATCACTAGGCTACTCATATCCCTCATATTAGGGGAGCACCATTTTGGAGACCTGATCCTAGAAAGTATGTATATAGACTTGCAGGCAGCTATCACTATGACTATGAAGGAACCCATAAAAAGGCAAAAGGGATAGTACAAGTTACTCATAGTGCTAATGACCCGAGAAAGGCTCGATTTCAATCCCATAGTCCTAGATGCAACAGATGAGGCTGATGGATAGGGTCAGGTGGTAGATGTAAGGCACTGGTAAAGCCTCAGATGCCTCTACAGTAACCACTTTAGTAGGATGATTGGCCATATAAGACTCAAGAGGCATAGCAAGTAAAGATGGATCTTGATTATGCCTTCGACATTCAGTTTGACATACACGACCTCCTTAGCAGTTCACCACAGATTTTGGCAGGTACCAAATTTCTCATTAGACATCAGAGGTCACCAATAATAAGGTTTTCATCGTACGGGGTACATCAAATCATCATCATCTTTAGCTCCTCTGCCTCGTAGACACCAGGGGGTATCCACCTTAACTGCACCTTCATTATCAGTTCCATCATCTCCTACATGGACACCTGCGATCATTCCACCAAATGACATCTGTAAGAGGTTAGTAGCTATAGATGAGACATAAAGAGCTATTCACACAGTAGTACAGTCACTTTAAACCATACTAGCTATTGTTCAGACTTTGCAGATAGAGGTTCAGAGCCTTATGATAGATATGCAAGCAGCAGGGCATAGATTTGATAAGTCTTTATAGGTGGTTGATGATTCTATCACCCATCTTAGAGATCATAACACATGTATCGAGATTGCAGTTCCTGAGACCATATAGGTTATTATTGAGACTGATGAGGAGATAAAGAGATATCTTGAAGACACGATATGAGACCTGATGAGGTACCTAAAGAGCCATTTCAAAGTAGTTCATGAGGTAGGTCAGGGACTAGAGAGACTGGCAAAAGTTATCGTATAGATTTTGCATCCCTTGACATTAGTACTATCAAGCTTCAAATTTGTATTCGAGCAGATGGGAGAGTAGCCACCTTCGACATCTCATGCCATGGCACCACCTAGATTACCAGCTCACAAACCTCTATCAGGACCAGCTTATGGCAAAGCACCTGGATTATGAGCTCTCTCAGTGATCCTTTTATTTTACATTCAGAGAGTTCTTTTCTTTTTTTTCTTCTTTTTGTAAAAATTTTTTATGTATATAAGTGGAATGGTATATAATTTATATTATGTTATTCTCATGTCTCATGTCTCATTTTGCTTATTGTGTTTGAAAATAAAAGAATGGCAACAATGAAATATCATGATATTGAGAAGATGAAAAAAATAAAAACACACCATGACAAGACATAGATAATAAAGCAATAATCTAGAGATAGAAAAATGATGATAAAAAGACCAAATTTAATAAGCAGTACGTTAATATTCAACACTTTTCATGATAGGTGCTTTGAGCCTAGGAATAATCACGGGGCGGAGAATCCCCGTCCCTGGTGGGGAACCGCCCCGAATGGGGCAGGGAATTCCCAAAATATTCCCTCGTGGGGACGGAAATGGGGGAAAAGTATTCCCCGACTTAGAATTCGGGGCGGGGACGGGGATTGTGGTCCCCGCCCTGAAATTCCCCCGCCCCCGAAATTTAACTACTAAATCTAATTATATTTATATAATTTAGTTTTAAATTATATTTAATTTTAGTTTTATCAATTGTTAAAATTTATATTAGTTTGATTTGTAATTAAATTTATATTTTTAATTATTAAATATTATATTTCAATTATAATTAATTATTATATTTTAGTTATAATTAATTTTTTTAAAAAATTAAAAATATTTTTTATGCTGAGACGGGGATCCCCACGGGGATGGGGATCCCCGCAGGGACGGAGATGTGGGGAATTTTTTCCCCGAAATACTATTGGTCCCCGTCCCACCCCCGTCCTGCCCTTGTAAGGGGAAGTAGGTGAGGAGGCCCTCCCCGCCCCCGCCCCGCACCGTGATCATCCCTATTTGAGCCTACATCAGGGGATGTGCATATTCATCCAAAAGAGATACACATCAAAAAAAAGTGTGGATATTTTTGGATTTTGAAAGGATCCTCCTTATCTCAGGAATCTATTCACCATAGGTGGAACCCACCACTCATTAGAATGATGAATATTTCAATCTGAACACATCAGAAGTTGTAAGGCTGATGTTGACAATAAAAGAACTATTGAACAAGGACCAAATGCAAAAGGAAGATCAACCACTCTCCTGATGATGATGGATTTCCTTATATTGGTGACAACATACAAAGTAATAAAACCCCACAGATGCATATTTGCCAAAATGGTTTCAAACATTCCAATGAGTTCTCACAGATGCACACCTATCAAAAGTATCCTCAGTGGATGGACATATATTTGTCAAAGATTTCCCCAGCAAAATGCTACCTTAAGAAAGCAATCATACCCAAGAAAGGCAATAGCCAATGGGTTAGACGAGAAGTACCATCGATCAAATATTAACCTAATCAACTTACTTGATGTTGTAGGTCCCCTTTATTCTCAATCAAGTATAGCAAGTTGTCTTAATCATGCATCCCTCAATCACTTATCAAATCCAACTATAGTATTTTGGTGTTGTATGCCCTAGGCGCTGATCAAATATACTTGAGGAACACCGATTTTGCATGCCTCAGTTGCTAATCAAGCAAAAACATTCTTCCTTATCCTAATTCTGCATGCTTGAGGAACTTATTGGATAAGGAGAGAGTTGCCACCTTCAATGGAGTTAGTATCAAGCCTTGAATCTGTATGTCCCAGGCGCTAATCAAGCAAAACCTTTCGGTATCTTAATTCTGCATGCCCCGGGCGCTAATTGAATAATGGAAGACTCATAGCCTTTAATGGAATTAGTCTCAAAACCCTAATTCTACATACCCTAGGCACTAAAAAGGGATTCTAAGTAACAAGTCAACCAAAATATTCATTGCCTCAGGCACACATCTTTTTCTTATACTTTGAATTGTGGCTCACTTTGGTACCGGTGTGTTAGCTCTCCAAAATTGGGGGCAACTGTAGATACCATGACCCGAGCCAACTAGATCAGGATTATCCAATGATGAGAAAGTAGCATGTTACTGACAATAAGCTCAGGTTTCAAGGCTTTGATCATGAATTTCTCACTTTTTCTTAAGGATTCTTTATGATTTTCTAAGCATTTTTAAATACTTCCAAGTGTTTTAACATGATGCATGAAAAAAAGCCTTGATTTGAGCCTTCAGTGGTGACAGATGGCTGTCTGTCACTTAAGGGGTGCCATCTGTGGGTACCTTTCTCTTATAGGGTCCATTTGAAGGGTTTTTGATTAAATCCAGGGATTAGTAGTGAGGGATGACCATCCTACATTGAGGGTTGCCCATCCCTCACTCGAAGTCCAATTTTCTCACTTTTTCTGGTTTTCAAAAATGGCAGTTTTTATTCTTAAGATTTTTTTTCAAATGTGAAGGGGTTTTACCTCTGGATTTGGAGCAATTTAAGGGTATTTTTCAACTAAAAGTCTTCCAAAAGTATAAAAACTAAGAAATCTAGGTTTTGAAGGGGAGGAATAAATTTTGAGAGCTAACATTAGAGGAGAAGAAAAGTTTCTTTCTCTCTCTAATACATTGAGCTATAAATAACCTTTGTTAAAGCATATAAAAAAATAAGTTTCAGATTTGATTTTTGAGGATAAGAAGTATAATTCGGAGTTTGAGATCTAGATTACCATCTCCATAGAGTAAAAATATATCCTGAGGGTAATATTCTAGGCTCTTTTCTTATTTTCTCTCTCTAAAATTTTATTAGCATGATCACATGATTCTTTGATGCATATTGGCATGCTTTAATTATTATACTTGAATAATATGCATGTGTGTATGAGATATGATTCATTTTATGGGTTATTTAACATAATAAAGGCATGATAGGTCTTTTGGTATTCCTTCATTGTTGTGCATTTAAGTCTTGAATTTTTTAGCTCTTTTAATCCTATAAATGTATAGTTTTTTTGTATTTTATGTAAATTTCATTGCAAAAACATGTTGACATGATTTAAGTCATGTAAATGCATGTTGAAGCAAAGAATAAATTATGTATGATTTCTCTGCATTTTTGCTACATTTCTACGATTTTTTATTCTATTTAGAGATGACAGATGGGATGGTAGGCCAACGGATGCCCGTCTATCATTCAACGAATGGGACATCCTTAGCCTATCCTTTCATCCTATCCCTTGCTCTTTATGTGGTCATCCCTTGCACTTTTGGTCATCCCTGAGTAATTTTTAATGCATTATTTCCTATATTCTTGGTTTTTTTTATGTATTTTTACATCATTTATTTGCCTATTATAATATTCATTGGTAATTTGACATGTTTTTGCTCCTGTATAGTATATAATTATGTTTGATCCAATTCTTCTCATGTAAATAATTCTGTGATTATTTTTTACTTTTGGTTCTAATTTATTTGCCTTGCATGATTTTTTGAGGGATTGCTATATTTATGGTTTTAAAGGATTTATGATTTTTGCATGGGGAATCACTCTTCCCCCACTGGTCACCATCTCTATGGCCCGATGATGTTAATTATCTTGTTTTACTCATTTATTATGGTTTGTGATTGATTACTTATTTATTTTTGTCATTATTTACTATCTATTATTCATTTTAGATGTATTATTTTTTTTGGATTGTAATAGTTAGTAAAAAAGGATTTTTGTGCATGATAAGATAAAAGATGTTAAGATATTGTCTATCAAATCAATTGAGTTTCCCTTCTTAATATAGACCAATGTCCAATTTTTTATCTAAAATTCATACAAGTACAAAATTCTTTATTGTAAATGTGCATGAGGGAACCAATGTTCTCAAACTGATCAATAACCCATTTTATGCATGATATTTATTTTTTATACATTATTTTTTTGGGACGATTTGTTTATGGAATAATTTAAGTAGGATTTTATTTTAATTATTTATTTTTAAACTTTTTATTTGATTGGGATTCTTTAATTTCTATCATTTGCATTGTATGAGAAAGGAGAGAGGATTAATCTTAAAAATTTATTATAAAAGAAACTAAGATGCCTAATATGAATGATGTCCCAAACACTAGTCTTTATTTGGGCATCAAAAGGTTGATATAAACTTTTTGATGTTCTATAGGTTGTCGACTCTATGACACCTAGCTTTTTGGGCCCACTAATAGATGTCTTTATAGATTGACCATTAACTATATACTAGGCTTGATCCCTACTTATGGTGAAGTATCCAATTTATAAGTTGAGCAAGCCCCTTCCAGTTTCAGACCTTAAAAGCAAGCCTCTGAGAATTAAACCTGAATTAAAGAGATGGCTCCGACATGCATCACACTAGCAAAAAAAGATAAGACCGATTGAGAAGTTAAATCAGGATCAGTCAAAACCTAATCAAAAACTCTCAATAGGACTAGATCTTAATAAGCTTTGTAGCATAAAGAAAATAGCGCCCTTCAAAAAGAACAAAGGAGAACACAATAAGGAAGACAAGTACAAGAAGGTGATTGGCAAATTTGTATCTTGAAATATTAAGGAAAGCCATTATCAACTGATAGGATGGATCAAAGGGCCATTTAGCTTTGAGCAAAACCATGCCACCCTAATAAAAAAGGAAACGTATAAGAGCACGCCAACAAAAAACAACCTTACGATAAATCGATCGAAAGATCAGTTGAGGGGCCATAAAATAACCTCTCTATCAAAGGAACCCAATCAATCTAAAAAGATGAAAGAAAGAAGTCAACCAAATCTTCAAAAATTACCATATAAGCCCCATTAGTGTTCCCTTCTAAGAGAAGGAGAAAAAAGATGAAAGCCGCTCAAGTAGCAATAAAATAAAAGCAAAATTTGAAAAATTGCAAGATTTTGAGGAAGACCAATATAATCATCCCATAAGGAATGGCAACATAAGACTACCTTGATCGAACATCTGCGAGTACCTCATAATGCTACTCAGAGGTATTCATCTTCTGGAAGCCTAACAAGACGTTGAGTTAGAAAAAAATCAAGATGAATGCTTAAAGCTCACGCAGCACTGGAAGCATGCTCCAAGGAGAGCCAAAAAAAACTTTGATGATGACTAAAGAAAAAAAAAAGAAAGAATGATAACAACTCAAAAGAGCGTCAAGTAACCAACTTGCTTAATTACAAGCAAACAAAATGGCTTTTAAAAAGGCTGCACAATATTGAGACATACTCAGGCCCAGCTTAACAAGCAAAAATCATCTTGAGAAAAAGCCCTATCGGCATACAAAAAGGGGGATCTCTATCCTAAATAAGCCCACTCGAGTGTTCATAAAAGAACCATGGGAGGGAACAGTAAAAAAAATTCAAGGTTTAATCTCAAGCCAAAAGCCATCTACACCATATGAAGTATGTCGATCCTACATAAGCAGCCTTACTCAATAGAATGGCCATCTATTGCCTGCTCCACTCTTAAATAATAGCCAAAGTTAAGAGCATTAAAAGCAAGGCAAAAAAAGCCAAAAAAACTCTGACTAAAACATTCAACCTGAACTTATCTTCTGGGAAACTTTGCAGTATTAAGGTATATCCAACACGAAGCTAATAAACTTTGAAGGGAAATTTTTCTTGCAAATAAAGATCGGTTCATAAAATAATATAACCCAGATATAAAAAGTGATCATAACAGACCAGCTTGTAAAAAAAGAAGAAGAAAGAAGAAGAAAAGGCAAAAAAGCCTCCATCTTAACAAACCCCACCCATGCAAGAGCAAAAATGAAAAGTAGGAAAAATGAGACAACACTAGTCCAATCAAATACCAACCCTAGATAGGCCTAAAGTCCATAAGGTCGACCCCATTTCTCCATCAAAACCTAATCAAGGATCAAAGAGTCAGAACAAAAAAGCCCTGTATGCAAAAAAAAAAGGGCGAATGAGCAGGAAACACATCACAAGTAAACTTTGCCCCCTCACTTGGCACTTTATAATAAAAAAAAAGTTTGAAAGGTCATGAATGAACCACCTCTAAGAAGGAGACAATCGCACCATAAGGGAATGAGAACATAATGCAAGAAGAACAAGAGACAATCATACTCTAGAAATGCAAGAAAGATGCCTAGAATGGTAAAGATATCAAAGATAATACATCCAAAATGGCAAACCTACAAAATATTAGGTAAAAATTTTTTGTTATATAAATATACACTGCCCTTTTTTTGCAAGAACTTTCAACGAATGACAAGAAGCATCCAACCCTACAAGATAAAAAAAAACATAAAAGCATAAAACCAAATAAGACAAGAACCCACTTAACAGGCTATCACCAAAGCTTGAAAAAGCTAACCCAAAAAAGGGAACCCAACCTACAAAGTAGAAAGAACGCAAAGCTCAACATAGCTCATAAGTTAAAAAATTAAAAAGTCACCCTCGAGAGGGCACAATATCTAACTAATACTCTACTAATGAGATCAAAATGAGCCCAAAGATATGATGATAAAGCAATGGCCAGGAAACTAACCCTTAAGATGATAAAGCAATGGCCAGGAAACTAGCCCTTGAGATGATAAAGAAATGGCTAGGAAACTAGCCCTCAAAACCAACGTATGTGAAAGTGAAAGCCAAAAATCCAAATAAACAGATGAAAAAAACTATCCACCCAGGTATGAACCGAAATATCTCTTGATAGGCTCTCACAAGATATAGCCACCTCACAAAAGGATGCATATCAATTTAAAACCTTTCGACAACCCGATCTATAGCTCGAACATTGGAGGGAGGATAAATGATAATACCTAATATTTTGTAAATAAATAAGAAGTAAGGCCCAACTGGCTAAAAACCCGAACCATCAAAGGCCCGGCACCACTTTGCCTCAGGCATATTGCTAAAGGCATGACAAAAGTCCACTTGATAAGATTGGTCGATCGGCCTGAAGGACCTTATCCTATTAGGTACTCTTGACACATGCTACCATCGCTTGTCAAAAATCACATTGCCTCCTACTTACTGTAACATAGAATTAAGCCTCTCAAGTGGACTTTCCACTTTTATAAATAATATGTAACACCCTTCTCGGAACAGTCTTTTTCGAAACGAAACTTAGCCGAAACCGGTAAGTTTTTTTTCTACCGAACAATTCAAAACATTTAAAATACTTTTTCATTAATTCCAGAATCAAATAACAATCTTATAACAATTAAAAACAAACATCATATCGAAACTCATACTGTCCATACATCCAAGACAAATAAACATACAATCTAAATATAGTTCGAGCTTCTACCTTGATAGTCTAAGTATATACATGCCAAAAGCTTACACCAACTAACATAAAATTCTTCTCTTCCGATCTGGACCTTCAATGTACTGTGCTCCCGCAACGCTTCAAAACCTGCACGCAGTAAACACTACGTGCTGAGCATTAAATATGCCCAGTGGTAACTACTAATCCAAGAATTTCCCAAGAATAAGCATAATTACATAATTTATGCTACTATTATCCTTACTTCATTAAGCATTTCATTTTATTTCAATTATCAGTATTCATTTTGTTAATTCGTATTTTGGTAACCATTGTTCTTTTGTTACAAAACTTTTAACTGTACTTACAGTATCTTTTTAGGTAGATCAATATCAGATTTACCATTTATCTTTACGTTAATCTTTACTATAACTTTTACTTTTTATCAGTACTTTCATTTTATCCATTAGCCATAGCAATTTAATCATCATTTTATTTAGCGATGTGTATTGATACTAGTGTTTTTACTAGTACCAAAATAACTACTTTTAATACTTGCTTTACTGGTCAATTATTCGATCTATATTCTGGCTTCACTTTGTACTATTTATTCTATTTCTTTACTTTAACTTTAATCTAATAATTACATTACTGTAAAAAGGCTTATAAGCTTCATCGCAAAGTGATATAGCTATTTTGGAGTACTTTGTAGTCAAAACTTTCTTTTCTTCTTTTATACATTATCCATATTTAATTATCTAATTAAAACTTATATCTTTTACTTTTGCTTCATTGCAATATTATATGCCTTTATATCGTTTTACTTTTCAGCTAACTTATATTTCAGAAAAGCGTTACCTAAGCATTAAGTTCACTTTTTGTCACTATCATCACTTTTTAACTTTAAGCAGGAAAATTAATATTATTTTCTAGACTTGTCATTATCTTTACAGTGGTAAATGGTACAAGAATTATTAAGCAATTAAAATTATCTTTTTCACATAAAACAAGATATATTTAAATTTCTTATAAAAGCTTAACTAAACATTGATTTAATACTTTATTCTTATAAAATCTTTATTTTTCTTTTTAAGTACACTTGTCAGAAACCTTACAGATTTATTTCAACTTTGTATTCTATTTCAATCGAATCATTTTTCGATATAACTTTTATATCTTTTATATTTAGTTCAATTAAACAATACTAATTTATTTATTTCGATGTGCCCCTAGTGCAATATAATAGGTTTTCCACAAAGGATACTCGGGACTGGACCCCAAGGGTCACATACAGAATGAAAAATGATCTCAAAGACCATTTTTTCACGTAGCAGATATCAGGTACAAACAGAAGTTATGGAGATCATAGATCCTACCATAACTAAGCAAGTCATCATGACTTGCACCGCAGTACAGATGTGTCCCTATGGCTAGCCAATTATATCCAAAACAAGAATCATAATACCTGTATATCGCTAAGGGCAAACATAATCAGTCACATTTGTAAACATTTTTGAACATTTTAAACTCTTTAATTTCTTTCTTTTATTTGTTACTATACTTTATTCTGATTCAATGCACTCTTTTGTGCCTTTGACTATTCAATAGCTTTTTATCCTTTTATTCACTTTTTCTTTTCCAGTCACTTTTGTGAATTATTCTTCGATAATTCACTCAGATACTTAAACTTTTCAATCTTTTATACAGATTATAAATTATGAATTATGGCATTATAATTCACAATTTTCTTTTATTCTTTTTATATAATTCTTGCGAATCATTTTCAAAATTTTTAGGCTTAACGTTTTTACAATTTTCTTCAGACCAACTTTTCAATTATTCGATATGCCGGCTTTTATTTCGTCGTCGAATTATTTTTATAGTCATTTACTCTTTTAATATTTTTTTTATTTATTGACTAATTTATTTTGATAAATTAGTCACGTCTTTATTTTTTTTCTACTTTTAGGCAATTAGAAACTTAATTAATATCAATTATTACCTTATGCCTTGAACAAGCATAATTTGACTTTTTCTATCGATTTATTCATTTCAAATACATGATTACGATTTTGCCATTATAATTATTTATTTCTATTTTTATTATACAATTTCTTTCATTATTCATCGTATATTCTTTATTTTATCATATTCGAGTAAAATTACATTTTGGTCCTTAAACCACGAAAATTCTATCTTTCAAAATCGTTAAGCCTCCGAAATTACCATTTTACCCTTATTGAGTATTTCGTACTTATTTTTACGCGTTAATTACTTACTTTGGTAAAATTACCATTTTGCCCCCAAAACTTTTATTTTATTTCATTTAAGTCCTTTTTCTATTTAAAACTCATTTTATTTTTCTTTTATTCACGTATTAGTTTATTTCCATCTTTTCTATTTATTTATGAATTATTTCTCAATAATTCATTATTCTTATTATTTTCACGACCTAATAATTATTTCAAAAAAAATCGGTCGGTTGACTTTTTATTTCTCATCATTGACATTAATTCATTTGTCATACTTATTTATCATTTTAGTCATTTTTATACAATTATGCATTGCTATTTCAATTATTCCCATTATACATATACACATAAAAATTCCAATAAAATTCCAATAACTTTAATAAATTCTAATAAAATTTATTTATGCATTATTTATTGGTCAATGTCATTTTTCATCAAAATAATCATTTAATTCACAATAAATCACAATTTTCATTCAATACCTACATTATACAAAATCTTAAAAATTCTCAAATAAATTCCAATAATTCACTAAAAATTTATAGACAATAATTATCAAGTCTATTTTTAATTTAAACTAGTATACATTAATTTCATGCATTTTTCTCATTCTTTCATCACTTAAAAATTTTGGCCAACAACATATTTCCACCTTTAAAATTTTCTTTCTTTCATTAAAGCCTATAATTCATCTCCTCTCATGTTTCATTTCATTTTTCCTAACATAATTTCACTAATTAACAATTTTACATATTTTTCTCTTAATTACATAATTAAGAAAAATTCATATTAAATGAGAAATTAAGGGATTTTATAGTCACTTACCTTTTTTCATGTCTTAGCTTCCTTAAGCTTTACTATTCCTTGCCTTTAGCTTCCTTACTTTGCTCTCCTCCTTGAAAACCTAAGGAAATCGAATTCTTAAGCCATTAATACTCCATTCTCTTGGCTTCAAATGCTAAAATTAACATTATATATGAGATCTAGACACCTTGAAATAGTAGAAAACACCTTAGAATACATTTTTGCCCTTAGATTTCTCTTACCTCAAATGGATCCCTAAACTTTCTCTCTTGAATTTCTTTGATTTTCTTCCTTCTTTTGAAGAGAGGAGGGCAATAAACTTAACTAGGAAGGCAAAAATTACTATTTGATTGCTTGATTTAGAGTGAAATAGAGAGAGAAAAGAAGAAAAATTCAAGTAAAAATGGAGAGAGGTGGTCGGCCAAAGAGAGGAGAAGAAGAAGACGTGGAGCTGCTGGTCCATTCCAGAAATTTTTCTCTATTTATACCACTTATTTTGGGTAAAAATGGGCTTGGGTTGGTTTGGGCTTAATTAATTAATTAAAGCCCAATAATAACCTAATTCAAAGCCCAAAATGATTTCTCCCATTTTCTCACTCCAAATCACTCTAAATTTGATTTCATAATTTTTATCACATCAAAAATAGGTAGTACCCAAAATTTCGGCTCAATCGGAGTCCGTTATCGATCCGATTCAAACGCATCGGTCCGATTCGATAACTACCGGAGTCACCGAAAAATTCAATTCTCATTACTAAAATATTCTTCATAAAAATTCATGTAGGCATGCAAAATCTGGCAATATTCGGAGTTCATTTACTATTTTTAATTATTTATGCAATATCAAGTCCCCTTCCCTACCGGAGAAATTTACTCGCTACCTTTTTTGTATTTTTGACTTTCGGATGCCTATTTGACCTCGAATTCACTTCAAATTTCAACCATAGGCTCACCATGACTATTCCTTTCAAATGGTCCAATAAAATATTTTCAACTTCTGGGTGTCCTTTCAGGCCCGAGAAACACTATTTACTGCCGGAAAGTACTATTCACGGCTGACCCGGTATTGAGGCCATTACATACTAGGTTTATTTCCAAAATACACACATGAAATCTTGATATAATACATTCTCTCTATAAAAAAAGTCTAAAACTGACTTAATAATTGAAATGTTCAAATTCGGTCTGACCAAGCAAGTCTTTCTTTTTGTAGGATTCTCACTCTAGAAAGCCCAATTATTCCTGCCTCCTAAACACACACAAATCTAGATGGCACTCTCCTATTCACCATACATGGCTCCTTTCCTCATAAAAATCACAGGATTATCAGCTATGAAATCAAGTATAATAATATTCTATATTATTAAGAATTTTAATGCAAAACATATTTTTACTATAATAAATAATAATATCATTCCCAATGGCTATGATTATGAAATTATTTCCACATTACCTTCCAACACTAAGCTTTTCTTTTTTTCTTTTTATTTTCATTACTTGTATTTTTTTCTTAACCATTACTACAAATAAATCTACCATGCATAAATGATTCTAATTCAAATATTTTGTTGAATTACAAATAATTAAATTTTTAATAAAATAAATAATATTATTGAACATTTTAATTAAAATTGTATTATTAATAATTCTTAATTATCAAATTAATGAAAAAATACACATGCTTTTAGTGTCCATTTTGCTTTCTTTCTTCCTTGATTACCAAGTTAATATCATCAAGAAAACCCTTTTAAGTTATAATTATTTGTGAAAACTATCAAAATATAAGTCCTTATCCAATTATTACTTCTTAACATTTATAAATAATATTTAAAAAAAATAAATGCAAATAAAATACTTATAAGCTATAGTTCAAATGATGGAAAAGTTCATTAGTTCATTTCATATAGTTTACTCTTATCATTATCATATTTAATTTTCAAAGTGAATTGAGTATTCATATTGAATAAATAGAACAACTTATACTATCTATAATAATAAAAATTAAGAAGAAAAAGAAAAAGAAAAAAAAAAGAAAAAAAAAAAGAAAAAGGAAAAGAAAAAGGGAAAGGAATGAAAGAAAAGAAAAGAAAATATAAGAGAAAAAATTATAAGTAGAGGAAAATTTAATAGATATTAAATTTGACTTAATGAGAAAAAGAAAATCATCATAATATTTGAAGTTATAGGATTTTAAAATTAAAGCAGAAAGGGCAAAAATATCCCTTTTGTTTTTGTAAAAAGTGCAATATTGCTCCTGTAGTTTAATTTGGCACAATGTTTCTCTTATATTGATAAAGTTGGTGCAATTTAGCTCCAATCATAAAATTCCATTAACTTTATCTAATTTTTCGTCCATATGAGTCTAACATGGTAATGAACAACATCTGAATGACACATGATGTAAGGACTCAAAATAAGCCCTAGTAGAATTCAAGGGCATTATCATGCTAATAATATTTAATCAAGCTTAATTAGATGAATTATTATAAGTTAAGACCTTAGGATTAATGGCCTTATTTGATAAAGGATTAAAGAATCAATTAGCATTGTGTTATATAATTGTGAATAATTGGAATAAAATATAGTTAAGTAGCTAATTAAGATATAAATGTGATTTTGAGGGTAATTATAATAAAAAAATGTTGGGGTGATTAAAGGAAAAAAGTTAGAATGGGTTAAAATTGAAATAAAGGAAATAAGTTGTGGGTCATTATGTAAAAAAAGCATATGTGGGGTAAATTTTAAAAAGAGAAAATTATGTAAGGGGTTAATTAATGAAAGAATTTATTGATAGGACTGATTTTATAAGAGAAAATAAAGCTAGGGGAGAATAGTTGACTTGCAAATTATAAGAGGATCTAGTGGAACTTTTTCCACCCATTTTAATCTCCAATTAGTTGCATGCAAAAGATAGAAAATGGAGAAGGTGTATATGTTGGTGGAAGTGGGCAACAACAAAAGAGTAAAATACACATCTTCTTTCTCTCTTTTAACTCTCATCCATCATCTCCCTCTAAAGAAATAGCTCTCTCTCTCTATTCAAGAGATCTCTCTCAAGATTTTTGTTTTTGTATGTGGATTCAAAGAGTTTTGAAAGGAGATTTGTAAAGGTGATGTTTTTCCTCTATATTTTCATTATTTTATTCTTCTTAGAGTTAAAAACTTTGTATGAGGAGAAAATTTGATAATTTATGAATTCATGTCTTATAAAGATGAAGAAAATGAGAAAAAAAAAAGCTTTGATAGAAGATTTGAAGAAGTTTGGAATATATAACAGGTTTGAGAACTTCTCTTTATTTTTTCATATGATTGTCTAAATTGTAGTATTGATATAGTTTGTAATGGGTGATTTTTGAGAGGATGCTTATGGAAACTAAGGGTAAGTAAAAGAAAGATTGAATAAGTGTTGAAAATGTATTTGTTCATCTTAAATTTGTTTATATAATTTGTGAATATCTCGAGCCCTATAATTCTAATTTAGGTAATTTAAGTTTTTTCTTTTACTTAAGACATAGCACTACAATTTTGTAGAGTAGATCATAGATTGAATTCACCTCTAAGTGTTCTTAAAATTAACTTGAAATTTGTAGTGAGCTACTATCCAGTTTTAGAGAGCAGGTTGCAATATTTTTGCTATAATTTTTGGTAGAGAAGTTTAAATCTTATGACGAAAAATTCTAAATAAAATAGGCTTAACGGATTACAACTTTCATGAAGTAAAGTTAGTTTAATTCTGTACCTATTGTCTTCTATGAATTTTTGAAGAGGTAACAAAAACTAATTTTGGTTTTATGAATAGCTTGTAGTTTTTCTTGAATATCTTGAGTTATAGATAAGATATTAAGGTGATTTTTAATGTTTTAAAAACTAAAAACAGAGTAGAATATATTTTTAAAAGGCCACTTAGCCTAAAAATGATGTTTGGTAGGTCAAACATTGCAAACAAAATGCAACTGGAAATTTATCTTTATACAAAATGCATGTCATTGTCAGTAGAAGATTGGTACTGACCGTGAGATCAATCTAGAATTGAAAGTGCACCTATATCATGGTCAGTACTCATTTGGTAATGATAGTGACCCTCCTCTATTCCACTTGTAAGTTATTTATATGCTGCAAACTGCTACCAAAGTTTACTCAAACCTCTTTAAGCACCTTAGAGAAATTCTCAATATAGAAACAACATATAAAGAGTCGATTGAAGCATAAAAAATGACAAATTTATGAGTTATTATACTTATTATTTAGTTGAGATAACTTGTTAAAGCCTATATGTTATGTTTATGAATTATCATGTTAAAACTTATGATGACGATGATACATGCTTATGTAAAATTACTTGAATTATCATATGAGATTGGATATACATGTGTATACATTAGAGATGGTGTATCATATTGTATTATTACATATATATATATATATATATATATATTTTTGTGTGTGTGAAAGGCATGTTTATGAAATGATAAAATGCTTAAAGTATGCTTTATGCATTCATAGTTTTTATAAGAATACCTTAGGGAGTATGATAGTATAAAGCTTATGTAAATTTGAAATTATAAGTATGTTCGAATGTGACACTAAACATATGATATGTAAGGAGAAACTTGAAAATATAGATATATTAGCATGCACATTTTGAATAAAGAAATTTATAGTAACATGATGATAAATGTTGCTTTATATGTTCATATTAAGATACATGTCTTGAATCGATTACAAGTATAACAATACTTATGCATGTACATGATAACATGATAGTAAAAAGTTTATACATGAACATATATATGATACCATGCTCATAAAAACACATTAATCAATATACATATATATATATATATATATATATATATATATATATATATATATATATATATACAAGTTAAACAAGAGCAAAGCACATAATAGCGATGCTCAATACTGAGCATGATCACATGTTTAAAGAAAATATTACATAAACATGTATATGATTACCTTCAACATAGTTATACATGAGTTTACATAAACATATATGCATGTGACTGAATAGAGTAAAACAAAGTATGAAAGATAAAGTAAAGAGATTTATTTACCTGCGTTATGTCTAGGATGTAAATAGATAGGCAACCTAAAGGGTACCTTGCAGCTGTGATAGTTTTAAACTCATTTGGATTGTAGTCAACCTCATTTGGGTGACTAAATAGATATGGTCCCATTTAGATCATTTTCAATCCTGTTTGGATTGTAGTTGACCCCATTTGGGCAACTAAATAGATATGGTCCTATTTGGGTTATAGCCGATCCCATTTGGGTCCGTTTGATTGGTCAAATAGTTTTATTCCTTCGGATGCCACAATATAAATTTGTTATCCACTTCTTTAGAAAAATGTAAACCTAATTCAAAGTTAACAAAAGCATCATATCAAAGAAAGGATGAAAGTTATGACAAATTCTTATCTTGATTTACATGTTATTGTTATATGAAACTTCTATATTGCACAAGGAAAGCATGATATAAAAAGGAGGTTACATATTATATATGTGCATTTACAGCACATAGCATCACATGAATATACTAGAAGTATAATCTATATACATAGTAAACTTTGCATCATTGATGCCTAGTTAATAAATATAATTGGTGAAATATATCCTCTATAGTTATATGTAACTAGCTTAATATTGTAAAGGGCTTTGCATGAATCTTTGTATATAAAAGTTATGAAATTCTTTATGAAAGTTCATGTTGTTTCCTGTTAATATGTTCCTTATAATTATTTATCTTTTGCCTTACATGATCTTTATAGTCATATGCTTCTTATATGATTATATATATATATATATATATATATATGTTATTTTAAAATACATCAATGTATAGTATATGGGAAAAACAAGGCATGAAATGAAGAGTATTTTGTGATTACATGTATAAAATCCTTAAGTGGACATCGAAGTGTTTTTGTACCTAGAATGCAAGATACATGAATTTGTACGTATGTCATACTTTGTTGGTAAAAATACACACATTACTTAGTGAACATTGTGTAAATGATAAAAGAAATATGTGGGACTTAGTGCATGTTAATATAAACAAATTATAAACCCAAGTTAATGATATAATAGTTTGATGGCAATAATAATTATTCAAGGGGGTGAAAACATATATGATATGTGGAATATGTTATACATAGGTGTAAGATATAGTTTATTAATTTAAAGATCTATAATTTTAAATGGCTGTTCATGAACATATATTGATATAAGTATATAGGAATCAATAAAGTAAACTGGATGTATAAGATTTTTAGTGTCAAAAAGGAATATTGTTAAGAGCAAGAACTCAAAAAACTAATGAAATATATATAGGTAACTGATAGTGGATAGTAAAGTATAATAAAAGACAACATAGCCTTGGAGATTTATGTGAATATGGTTCAAATGATTAATTTACATGCTTAAAGATATGCTTCTATGTGTGCTTGCATTTTGACGACCTTTAAAAGAGGTCGTCTATATGTCTTATGTTCCCCACTAAGCTTTATAGCTTAGCATGGGTATTTTATCTGTGTAGGTTACAAGAAAATATTTTCTTTCCAGGGATAATATCTACAACAAAAGGGCCAACACAAGATAGAGATTGAAAGTCATATATGTTGAGAGTATAGTTTATTGTTGAGTTCATTTTAATTACAAGATCTTTATTTATAAGGATGTAATGTATAAATATTTAATAGATGTAAATCTTGAATTGTTCAAAAAGTCTCTTGAGTATGTTGTAGAAATTTAATAGTACAATACATATATATTGGTTTTGTGATTTATTCAATATCAATGAAAAAATTTTTACGGCTATAAAAGCATAGCAAAGTAAGTTTAATGATACCGGATATAGTGATTACAACTAAGTTTAAGATAAGGATGTTATAATTAGTGGTGTCAGAGCCAGGTTGAGTCATTTCTAATCTATAAAAGTCTAAATATTATGTCATAGGAAGTTATGGAGTGTTGGCCAATGCAGATATCCCTATTTTGCAATGACAAGTTGGGAAATGGGATGATTTGATATAATATGGAATAGAGATAAAATAAAGTTACAACTTTAAGGTTTTGGATTCAGTTTTCCTCGATGCCGTTATTGTATTATGAGATGAGATAACAATTTCAAAGGTAGAATATTTTCTTATTATGAATCACAACTTGACTTAAATTTTGCTATAGTTATTTGATCATAGGGTATCAAGAGATATCAAAAGGAAATGTGAGACTAAAGGAAGTAGAAATAAGAACACAAACTGTAAACATGTAAAGGAAAATAGGCATACTAGCATAGAGTGAAAAGAAATTTAAAGGTCTATGATGTACCTCGGAAGAAAAGGTAAATTATAGTGATAAGAGATAGATTTATAAATTTAATCATATTGGTAAAACCAATAGGATTGAGGTTCTATAGAAGCAAGATATCTTTACATGATGCTATTATTATTGGTTTATAATGATGGAATTCTAATATTGGTAATGCTTATATGTATTTTTGGAATGTTAGATAAGATGGAAGTTAGTAAGTAACCTAAATGTATGATAGTATAATAATGGGATCTTAAGTTCGAACTGAACATTAAATAATATGATGTGAGAATATAACTAATGTTTGGATTATATTACAATTATGTTAATAAAGCATAAAAAGATTACTTTCAATATGGCTTATGAGAAAGAATTTATGTATATTGGATACAATCTTTCACATGTGAAGTGGCTATGAGGAAATTGAGGTTGATTATAAAATATTTTATAATTAGGATAGGGTAAAACATGTACATTACATAAGAGTATACATCTACATTTAATTGCATACATGAAAGCATCATTCACTTATAGCACAACATCATATCACATGTTTAGGCCCCAATTGAAAAAGAAAACTAACAAAAAATACAATAAACATAGTAATGATATAACTATAAGATAAGGTTGCCCTTATATGGGGATAAAGTTATAATAGAAGCGAATAAAGTTAAAGAAAGAATCAAGAGAATGTTACAATTATAAAGAGACAGAGTTAGATAGAATTTAAGTGTGATAAAGTACAAAAATGTAAATGTGATAATGTAAAGAACAAGTGAAGCTAGTAGAGATAGTATTGAATGAAGGTTGGTTGAGATAGATATATAAGTATAGATATATAAGTATAGATATAAGCATAGAAATAGTAGGGATATATATAAGTAAAGGATATAGGTACGAATTTCGATGATGAAATTCTTTAAGGGAAAGAGAATTATAAGGATCCAAAATAGGTCCTAGTAGAATTCAAGGGCATTATCATACTAATAATGTTTAATCAAGCTTAATTAGATGAATTATTATAAATTAAGACCTTGAGGATTAATAGCCTTATATGATAGAGGGTTAAAGAATCGATTAGCATTGTGGTGTATAATTGTGCAAAATTAAAATAAAATATAGTTAAGTGGCTGATTGAGATATAAATGTGATTTTGAGGGTAATTATAATAAAAGAAAAAAATGTTGGGGTGTTATTAAAGGAAAGAAAGTTAGAATGGGTTAAAATTAAAAGAAAGGAAAAAAGTTATGGGTCATTATGTAAAGAAAGCATATGTAGGGTCAATTTTAAAAAGAAAAAAGTAAGTGAGGGGTTAATTAATGAAAGAATTTATAGATGGGGCTGATTTTATGAGAGAAAATAAAGCTAGGGGAGAATAGTTGACATGCAAATTATAAAAGGAGCTAGTAGAACTTTTTCCACCCACTTTAATCTCCTATTGGTTGCATACAAAAGAGAGAAAATGGAGAGGGTGTATATATTGGTGGGAGTGGGCGAAAATAAGAGAATAAAATACAAATCTTCTTTCTCTCTTTTATCTCTCATCTCTCATATCCCTTTAAAGAAATAGGCCCATCTCTCTATTCAAATGATCTCTCTCAAGATTTTTGTGTATGTACATGGATTCAAAGAGTTTTGAAAGGAGATTTGTAAAAGTAATGTGTTTTCCTCTATATTTTCATTGTCTTATTCTTCTTGGAGTTAAAAACTTTGTATGAGGAGAAAATTTGGTAATTTATGAATTCATGTCTTATGAAGATGAAGAAAGTGAGAAAAAGAGCTTTGATAGAAGATTTTGAAGAAGTTTGGAGTACATAATAGGTATGGGAGCTCCTCTTTCTTTTTGCATGTTATTGTCTAACTTTTAGTATTGATATAGTTTTGAGACAATGCTCATGGAAATTAAGGTTAAGTGAAAGAAAGATTGAATAAATGTTGAAATTATTTTTATTCATCTTAAACCCATTTCTGTAATTTGTGAATATCTCAAGTTTTATAACTCTAATTTGGGTAATTCAAGTTTTTATTTTCCTTTTAGACATAGCAATACAATTTTGTAAAAGAGACATTAGATTGATTATGCCTTTAAGTGTCTTTAAAATTAACTTAAATTTCTTAGTGAGCTGCTGTCCAGTTCTAAGGATCAGGTTGCAGTATTTTTGCTGTAATTTTTGGTAGAGAAGTCTAAATCTTATTAGGAAAAATTTTGAATAAAATAGACTCAAAGGAGTATAACTTTCATGAATAAACATTAGTCTAGTTATGTACCCATTGTCTTCTATGAATTTTCTAAATGGCAACAAAAATTTGTTTTGGTTTTATGAACAACTCATGGTTTTTCTTGAATATCTTGAGGTATAGATAAGATATTAAGGTGTTTTGGATGTTTTAGAAACTAAAAATAGAGGGTAGTAAGTTTGTAGAAGGCCACTTGGCCTAAAAATAATGTTTGATAGGTCAAAATTTGAAAATAAGATGGAATTGGAAATCGATCTTTATGCAAAATGCATGTCACAATCAGTAAAAAATTGGTAATCGTGAGGTCAGTCCAAAATTGAAAGTGCACCTACATCACAGTCAGTCCAAAATTGAAAGTGCACCTAGGTCCCAAATTGCCACCAAAGTTTACTCAAACCTTCTTAAGCACCTTTGGAGCATTTCTCAATGTAGAAACAACATATAAAGAGTTGATGAAGCATAACATATGAAAAATTTATGAACTATTATACTTATTATTTAGTTGAGATAACTTATGGAGGCCTATATGTTAAGTTTCTGAATTATCATGTTAAAACTTATGATGACGATGATATATGCTTATGTAAAATTACTTGAATTGTCATATGAGATTGGATATACATGTGTACACATTAGAGATGGTGTATCATACAGTATGATTACATATGTATATGAATATGTGAAAGGTATGTTTATGAAATGATAAAATGTTTAAAGTAGCTTTAAGCATTCATAGTTTTTATAAGAGCACCTTGGGGAGTATGATAGTATAAAGCGTGTGCTAATTTGAAATTATAAGCATGTTCAAATGTGACACTAAGCATATGATATATAAGGAGAAACTTGAAAATATAGATATGCTAGCATGCACATTATGAATAAATAAACTTATAGTAACATATGATAAATGTTGCTTTATATGTTCATGTTGAGATACATGTCTTGAACCGATTACAAGTAAAGTATAACAATACTTATGCATGTACGTGATAACATGCTTGCAAAAACTTTATACATAAACATATATATGATACCATGCTCATAGAAACACATGAATATATATGTGTGTGTGTGTGTGTGAATACCTATATGTACATGATGAATAAGAGCAAAGTACATAATAGCGATGCTCAATAGTGAGCATGATCACATATTTAAAGAAAGTATTACATAAACATATATATGATTACCCGCAACATAGTTATACATGAGTTTACATATACATATATGTATGTGACTAAATAGAGTAAAATAAAGTATGAAAGATAAAGTAAAGAGATTTATTTGCCTACGTTATGTCTAGGATGTGGATAGATAGGCATGCCTATAAGGGTACCTTGCAGCTGCGATAGTTTTAATCCCATTTAGGTTTTAGTCGATCCCGTTTGGGTGATTAAATAGATATGATCCCATTTGGATCATTTTTAACCCTGTTTGGGTTGTAGTTGATCCCGTTTGGATAACTAAATAGACATGGTCTCATTTGGATCATAAACAACCCCATTTGGATTGTAGCCAATCCCGTTTAGGTCCCTTTGACAGCTCAAAAAAATTTGTACCTTTGGGTGCCACCGTATAAGCCTGTTATTCACTTCTTTAGAAAAATGCAGGCCTAATTCAAAGTTAAGAAAAGCATCATATCAAATAATGGATGAAAGTCATGATAAATTATTATCTTTATTTACATGTTATTGTTATATGAAACTTCTATATTGCATATGGAAAGCATGATATAAAAAGGAGTTTACATATTATATATATACATTCATAGCACGTAGCATCACATGAATATACTAGAATTATAATCTATATGCATAATGAACTTATGCATCATTGATGCCTAGTCAATAAATATAATTGGTGAAATATGTCCTCTATAGTTATATGTAACTAGCTTAATATTGTGAAGGGCTTTACATGAATCTTTGTAAATAAAAGTTATGAAATTCCTTAAGCAAGGTCATGTTGTTTCCTGTTAATATGTTCCTTATAACTATTTGTCTCTTGCCTTACATGATCTTTATAGTCATATGCTTCTTACATGATTTTACATATATAAATATATGTTATTTTAAAATACATCAATTTATAGTATATGGAAAAATTAAGGTATGGAATGAAAAGTATTTTGTGATTACATGTATAAAATCCTTGAGAAGACATCGAAGTGTTTCTGTGCATAGAAATTCAAGATATATGAATTTGTACGTATGGCATGCTTTGTTAGTAAAAATACACAAGTTACTTATTAAACATTGTGTAAATGATAAAAGAAATGTGTGGGACTTAGTACATGTTAATATAAACAAATTATGAACCCAAGTTAATGATATAATAGTTTGATGGCAATAATAATTATTCAAATAGGTGTAAACATATATGATACATGGAATATGTTATGCATAGGTGTAAGATATAGTTTATTAATTTAAAGATCTATGATTTTAAATGGTTGTTCATGAAATAGATTGATATAAGTATATAGGAATCAAGAAAGTAAACTGGATGTATTAGATTTTCAATGTCAAAAAGGAATATTGTTATGAGCAAGAACTCAAAAAGCAAAAAAAAAAAATCTATAGGTAACTGATAGTGGATAGTAAAGTATAATAAAAGATAATATAGCCTTGGAGATTTATATGAATATGGTTCAAATGACTAAGTTACATGCTTAAAGATATGCTTGTGTGTGTGCTTGCATTTTGATGACCTTTAAAAGAGGTCGCCCACATGTCTTATGTTCCCTACTAAGATTTATAGCTTAGCACGGGTATTTTATCCGTGTAGGTTGCAAGAAAGGATTTTCTTTATAGGGATAATATTTGCGGCAGAAAGGCTAACATAAGAGAGAGATTGAAAGTCATACATGTTGAGAGTATAGTCTATTGTTGAGTTCATTTTGATTACAAGATCTTTATTTATAAGGATGTAATTTATAAATGTTTAATAGATGTAAATCTTGAATTGTTCAAAAAGTCTCTTGAGTATGTAGTATAGTTTTAATAGTATAGTAAATATATATTGGTTTTATGATTTATTCAATATCAATGAAAAAAAATTTTACGAGCATAAAAAAATAGCAAAGTAAGTTTAATGATACCGGATATAGTAATTACAACTAAGTTTAAGATAAGAGTGTTACACATGACATAAAACAAAGCAGAAAAATTATCCCATTTCATAGTGCAATATTGCCCATATACTAATAAAACTGGTGTAATTTGGTCTCTACTATCAAACGTCATTAACTCTTTCAAAATTTTCATCCATTTTAATATGACGTGATAATTAGGAGACATATGTCGCAAGGAAGGCAATGCGAAAGCCTAAAATTACTATCTATTAGTGGAACATTAATTATTTTAATATTTTCTAAATTTTCAATTTGACAATCTTAAATATGGAGAAAAATCTCTATATCTCCACATCAAGTTTGCATAAGTAACTTGTGCTTTTTTTACCTCTTTTGCATTAGTAGAAGTCACCCCAATAATAAGGGGTTTGAGTAAATAACTAAATATGCTAGCTACTTTACAAATACATTAGCGTTGCCATTCTTTAACAAAATGTAAATTTTTTAACTTTTAAATTAAAATTTAAATAGATAATAAAAAAGGATTGTTGCCATGATTAGTGAGATTGGAGACTAGTGAAATATGAAAAAGGCTTATCTCGAAAACTGTAACAAACAAAATAGGAATCCACATATCAAAAGGAGTTGATTGAGATCAAATAGATTTGAGTTTTGCAAATGTAAAGTAAAGATGAAAGGTTTTAATATCTTTAAAATTGTTGAATTAGAAAGTTTAGGAATAAATAAAGGGCATTTTTGAGTTTTCACAAGTCCTCTCCCTGCCACATGTCTTCCATATATCTATATTGGCATGTTAGATTAATTTTGAAAAAGAATATACTAAGTTAATGGGGTTTAATGGTAGAGATTAAATTGTACTAATTTTCTCAGCATATGGACAATATTGCACTTTTTTGTGGAAATACATATACAATTTTGCCCTTCTATTTTATGCCACATATCATTTAGGTATTAATTGTTACCAATTCAGATTTATGTGGATGGAATTAAAGGAATTTAATGGTAGAGGTAAAAATTGAAAAACTTTTATTAATATAAAGGTAATATTGCATCAAAGTAAATTGTAGGAGTAACATTGCATTTTTTTTTTGTAAAGTTACAAGGAAAATTTTGCCTTTTAGCCTAAAATAAATAAATAAATAATTGTATTATGTTTTTAAAGGGTAAACCAACTCAGGTTCACGGTTTTAAATGTAGGATAAATAATTTTTTACCGTTATTGAGAAAAAAATTAACATTTTTTATTAAAATAATATATGGTTTTGATATTTCATACTCAATGGGTCTATATTACAGTAATAAAGTCTTAATTATTTCTATTTCTTATTATATTATTATATAAAAAACCCGAGACTTTTTTTCAAATAATGTGTTTTTTAACTTTATTTACGAAAGTAGGGTGATTTGAGAAATAATTACAGGAATGGTTTAGTTGTTGTCAAATCCATAGGAAGACCTTATGAAATCTGCAGTCCAGCAAATCGAGATATGTAGAGGGCTAACTAAGAAATGCAGGGAAGAAAAGAGCAGTTGATCCCTAGGCTGACGTGTGGAGGCTCGACAGCTGATCCCGTAGATGTGATCTGTGGGATCAGAAGCTGATCCCATATATAGGCATCAGCTGCGGGATGAATGTCTTGTCTGGACCTTGACAGATAGTTCTTCATGAGTGCATAGTAATCCATCTTCCCTCTGCCTTTTTATTTACACTCATATCCAAATTCGAGCTCCTCTTTTCCAGTCTCCCACTTTACAACTTTCATTCTACAAACAAATACATCCAAGCTTGGTATTGTATTGAAGCTCTTCATTCCTTCTTCATACGTATCATTGTGCATTGAAGAAAAAACTTCATCAACCATGAAAATTAAAGGTATTTTAAAAAGAATAAAATATATGAAATAATTTGTTATTTTTTTTAAATTTTAAGTTTGATCTTTAATAATTTTTTAAAAATAATACTTGAAAATGATATTTGTATATATTGTTGTAAAATTGTAGGTTTATTTTGTAAGTTTTGTTTAAAAGCTTTTTTAACATCCCTCATCTTATTATTGTTGGTTGGAGAAAATAAATCTTCAAGTAAAGTCCATAAAAAAATAATATATAGATATATGTGATAATGAATTAATTTATTTATTTGACAAGCTTAATATTTTAATTGTAGTTATACTAAGATTTTTAAAGTAATAATTGTATATATTGTTGTAACACTGTAGGTTTATTTCATAATTTTTGTTTTAAAGCCTTTTGAATCTCAATCATCTTGTTACCGTTGGTTGGAGAAAAATATTTTCTTCAAGTAAGGTACGTAAATAAATAATATAAATGCGTTATTGAATTAATTTATTTATTTGACATGTTATACATTTAAATTTTAATTATTGTAAGATTTAATAATTGAAAATAATATTTGAGTATACTGTTGAGAACTTATGGATTTATTTTGATCGATTATTTAATAACTTGAAGAAAATAAGGTAAGTTTTTCCTTTGTTTTTTTTAAACATATAATATTAATTTTGAATGTAACATAAATTTATAATGAAGTAATATAAAATATTTATATGAAAAATTTAGATAGTTGGAAAATTATAGCTTATAATTATATAAATAGGTGCAATGTGTTATTTTGATTGAAAAAAAAATTAGTAGTTATATTATGTATAAATTATTTAGAGATCACCTAGAAAATATAATTATTTAAACAAAATGCATAGAGAAATTTATTAATTATTTGTTACCACGATAGATTAGTAACATTTAATTTGAATAATGTCTTTGTTGCATTAACAATAAAAAATTTAAATTTTATTGATAAAATGTTTGTTGTTGTGTTAAAATTTAGGTTATAAAAAATGGATTAGTTTTCGAATCAACAATATATTAATCCATGACCATACGTAGATGACCTGCTAACATTAAAAGGAAAGCATCGAGCAGATACAGTTTGGATGAACAATCTAATTATATTTTTATTATTTAATTAATTTATATTTATATGTATGCATCTATGTATATGCACAAATAGATACAAATGCATATTTGGGTGACTTTTTTTATATTTGTAGGTTGTACATGATGTTTTATTTGCCTGGAAAGGTAGTGTGGAGGCTTACTACCTAAATATCGATGAAAGAATCATACCATATTTAAGATCGAAGGGATTTGATTATCTCAAATAAGAGTAATGAATGTCGATGCCAATTTGATGATTGCCCTTATGGAAATGTGGAGACCAGAAATGCACAGTTTTCACTTTTTGGTTGGTGAAGCAACCATTAAGTTGCAAGACATCAAGATATCAACTGGTTTACCCATTGATAGACATACAGTAATAGGTCAATTGAACTATAATTGGCATATTGTCTATCAACAACTTTTAGGAAAAATACCTCATGAAAATGTTATAAGAGGACATTCAATTAAAATGGCATGGTTATCGAGAACTTTCAATCATTTACCTGATAATGCTACTAAGTATGGCATCTAATGCTTTATCTGTACATGGATTTTACACTGTCTTGGTGGGTTCTTATGTCCTTCAGCTTCAAATAATGTAATCCATTTGATGTGGCTTCCCCTACTAGAGCATTTAGATGAGATTGGAAATTACAGTTGGGTTTTCCACTATATTAGCATGGTTGTATAAGGAGCTTTGTTGTGCGACACGTCCAGATGCTCAAAGGATTGGTGGTTATCAACAGTTATTACAAATGTGGGCTTGGAAAAGACTCACCTTATTTTGGCCTCTTTTTATTCATGCAGTTATTTTAGATCAGAGTATGCCTTATAGATATAAGTAAATTTTATTTATTAGATTATGAATTTTTTCATATTCAATTATATATTAATCTTTATATATGATCTATAATCATGTATCAGGCGGTGATCTCCTATTGATCTAAGAAGGAATAATAATAGAGATGTGCATGATTATCGGATCGATTTAGACACACAATGCGATGATCAAGTAATTGTATGAAAAGTTTTAATATATTTAGAAAAATATTTTGATTTTTGAAAAATTTAAACATTGTAACCAAAATTTGGTAATTTTTCTTTTTTTATTAAATGGACTAGCAGCTATATAATGGTGTAATGTATATGTTGCCATCTTTTTGTACAAATGGACACTGCATTTATAGATCAATTGTGCCTCTGATATGTTTCTATATCATAGAGTGGAACCATCTAGATAGTTACCTTCCACAATTTGGAATGGATCGACCCATTCTTAGTCAACCATTGATCGATAATAGGATGCATTCTGTAGATTTGAGAGGGCACAATGAAAAAATTGGGAAGATACATTTTTTATTTTTGTTATCGAGTGGAATAATCAACATGATTGCATCGTCAGCATACCTCTTATCATAGCACCATTGCATTTAAGGTCGCAGTATCTACAGTTGTATAGAAAAAGAACGAGATGATGGATAAGTCGTATGGGAGCTATAATAGGAGCCGTGGTATGATTATTACATCATTGATATAAAACAATGAACTTAAATTTAACGGTGACCTTTTATAAATATTTAAATTAATTGCATGCAGGCTGATGGTGCTGAAAGGATTTTCCATCGTGAAATGGCATCATCATTATCAAGTCAAGGCGAGGATGTTCATCTGATGTCAAAAGCCATTTTAGGTGCAATGGGAGCAATTGATAGAACCTTAACTAATTACCCACGATAGCTTATTTCTCATCCTGTACAAATTCCTCCACTATCCATACCTTATAAGGACTTCCGGCAATCAAGAAAAAAGTAAAAAAAGCAAGGCTGAAAGGAGGACTACTATACCCTCTATTCATATTCCCCTGGGAGTCCACTAGGTACCCTAACCTATGTTATGGCCATTTGGTTTTGGTGACAATATCGGTTCATTTGGAATGCTTACTTTTATTCAACCTACATTATCAACATGTTATGACTATAAAGTGGGTCCATCACGGTTGAATGTTGATTTGAATGTCAGTGTATCTAAACCGAAACAAACAAGCTACACTTCTGTAATTTTGCCCTTCAACATGTAAGGGGGACTGAATGATCGAGTTTAACAAGATGATTTTCTAAATGAACTTTTACATGATACAAATGTCATGCCTACATAGGATTTTGGGGATCAACCATTATATAGTGGCAGTTTCAATGATTCAATATCAGAACAAACAAATCTTGAAAATTTCAGCAATAGTTCTTATTATCAATTTAGACATCATTAATCTTGTTATGTATGATATGTTCATAATAATTATAATATTTGATATCTGATCATATGATTTCAACACATATTTATTTAAATGTAGTAATAATGATGTGTCATGCACAGCGCATCTATCATCTTCACTCCGTCATGGGATATCCTTTCATGATAATTTCTTATAATTTTTTATTTATTATAATAATGTTATCGGATATTGTTGCGCTATTTTCAAGTCGACAGTTATACAAATCATTCCATTTTTCACTGATAAATTTTCTTGCAATATCACCTGTCATGACTTTTGGAGCTAAATATGTGTGCATCATCTATCATATAAACTTAATAGAATAAATATTGTATTAAATTTAAATGTATAGATTTCTTATTTATCATGATATTTTATAAAATTAAAATAAGTCATACTAATTTATAAACATTTTAAAATATTACGGTCCAATAATACGCCATATATTTTTTAATAATTATCTAATTTTCAATTATAAATAAATAAATAGATTATAGTTGAAATAATACCTTGCTTCTTAGGCTAGTATTGTCGAAAGATTTTTTGTTTCTTAAATGTATAATACCTGTAATTTATCAAACCAAATACAAAATTAAATTAATATATTAAACAATTAAAATAGAAAGTATCAAATTATAAATAATTACATTAACAAATCTTATCAAATATTAATAATAATAATCTGTAAAACTATTCATAAGAATTAATAATACACTCAAATTTTTTATGAACTTTATTGATAAGAATTATAAATTAATAACTTCTCTCTTTACTCACAGAAACACTGAAAACGTGAAATGCAAAGAAATTGTAAACGAAGTAAAGTGAGTTTCCAACCTACTTCCTTCAATTTATATACACAGAGGGAAAAATTTTTTGACGCGTTTTATAATTGTTGGCTTGAAAAAGCAAAAAAGTGGATATGAGCCCGTAGTACTTGAAGGAAAATCACATGGCATATATATGAAGATCATGCAGCAGAAAAATTAAAAAAAAATATTGATCATTCATGCCACGCAATATACGACAAAGAATCGAAACATGCAATTTTAGAGTTTTAAAACTTACAAGCTTGGATGCTCTTCAAAACTTGATTTTACAATGGCAAATATATAAGATAGACTTATAATCTTCAGATCTGGAACACCAATGCTAAAGGAGCAGCCTTTACGTCACACCACTCTATGCTCACACACACACTTGCAAAGATAGCTTAAAATCAAGAGTGTTAGCTCTATAATTGTGTATTCAGCAATGGAAATGGTTTGAAGCCACAAGATCTGATCTTGTTCTTCCTTTAGGTTGCTATTGCTGCCCAAGAATACAAGAGATTAAGAAAAAATTCTTTCTCTTAAGAGTGGTGGCACTAGAGAGATAAATTCTCACCTAGGTCAAAATAGAATTAATCAATTTGTATCATTAATTTAGGAAAGATAGGTAATGCCGAAATCCCTTAGAATTAGGAATATTTTCAGCCTCCATCACTTCTTAATTAAGTGATTTAAATTAATTCAAACTCTATTAGGTTTTAAATTCAAATTAATTTAAAATGGCATAAGACATTTAATCAAAACAAACTTACTTATTTAGGGTAATTGGTTGCCGAATTCAACTAGGATTCCTAGCTTGAATTTCGGCCACGTTAATTCCCTCTTAAGTATTATATTTTGATTAAATACAATTTATGATTTAATACTCAATTAACTTAATTATACATAGATAATTAATTAATTGAAATTAAACCTAACACATGCCAATAAATTTCTCTCGTGGACCAGCTGTTAATAGATTTGCCATAAACAGCTAGCTATTTAAGGCAAAATAATAGTTTAATAGATTTGCCAACCCTGTTCAGCAGATTTTCCTTAAACAGCTAGTTGTTTAAGGCAAAAAAATTATTTACCCATTACATACATTAATTTGACTTTAAATACAAGCCTAAATTAATGCCCAATATACTATTTAAATATTTTAAGCCCAATATTTTGTGTGCGATCCTATAGATCCATTTAATATTGGCAATGAATTAATAAATAATTCAAAAGCTATATATATTATCTAGCAAGATATTATAGCATTCCAAATTAAATGAAAATACAAATGGCATTTAGTGACCTAATGCAATTTTGCATAGTCCCTTACCCTTAAATATCAGAATTAATATAATACATGGAACCAGTCATCCTTATATATACTAATTCCTTTCTTGATATTACGGTGACACTGAACTTTCAGATAAATAATGATTACTCATTATTTCATCTCGGTATGGCCATACACTTCTCAGTTCACTGATCAAGTGGCCGATGATATTTTCTCTCTTATCGAAAGGGGTAATCCCTTTACTTCTCTCATGCTCTCTAACATGGATCAGTGCATACCTAAGCATACCCATACTTGTCACTCTGTTATGAGCACGTTAGGTGTATGTCAAAGTACATAGTAATTCATAAAGAGTTTTATAGATATTTTAGGTCTAAAAACTCTGATGCAAAACTTGCACATGAGAAACACTTATGACTTGTACCATATAGTGTTTTCATGAACAGATCGAATCTAGATACCATGTTCTAAACATGTATCTATGATCTCTGATTAACACTCCAGTCCTTATGATCCGTAAGACAGAACTCAAATTATCAGAGAGAGCATACTAGTCTTAATTCATTTGTTATTCTCATAATAATGATTGACTAGGGATATTTAGAATGAAGCCTCATTTGTTTCAAGGTCTTACAACCATGTGCCTCACACATGATAACTTAAACTGAAACAACATTCTTGGATAGTTTTATCAATTGATATGCACAAAAATACAATAGATAAAACAAATGCCTTATTTATTAATTTAAGTGTTTTATAACAATGCATTGGGACTAAGGCTTACACTAACAGTACTTGGATGAGTTCAGGCTCTGAACTCGTTTACTTTATCTGTGGTATCAAACTTCAATAATGCCCAATTTATTGTGAATGGTGGGCCCTACTAAGCAATTACTGTAGCCTCTCCCTGCGGGATCTAAGTGCCAATTCCCTCCACCTGCAGGCCCCACTGCACAGTTCTCGTAGTCACTCCCTACGAGATCTAAGGTTCTGGTTCCCTCCTCCTATGGGCCCCACACTGCCATTCCCGTAGCCTATCCCTACGGGATCAAAAACAACGCCAAACCCGTAATTATTTCTCAAATCATCTTACTTTCATAAATAAAGTTGCAAAACACATTATTTGAAAAAAAATTCCCAAAAAACCCACTAAAGAAACGATTATTTTTTGAAAAGAAAAATAACATGTTACGAGGAAACAAAATATAATGGATCATAAAAATATAAAGTTATTACTACTCGCTTGTTATTTTGAAACAACTCTTAGCAAATTATTTTTGAGAATAAGATTAAAAAAACAAAAAAGTCAATTTTTTGAAAATAATTATAAAAAAATTACAACTTATGGCTGCCTCTTACTAATTATCGATAATCTTATAATTTATTAAGTTGCCTTCCGCGAGTTGTTATATTTCGATTGTGATGGCAAGAATTAACAAGTTATTTTTTGGGACTCAAATTCTTATTATGTTATTTTATAATATTTTTGTTCACAATTGATTTGAATTTAAATTCAAACGCATTGCAAACTCTAAAATAAAATTATTTCTGTTAAACTGAAATTTATTAATTATTTTATATTTTTATTATCTAGTGTCATAAATTATGCCACTTTGGTCGTGTAGAGGATATAATTTCGTGGTTATCTACACGACTCATGAAGTCTAAGGATTAATGTAGATGGCACATTCAAACAATCAGATATTGTACATTACATTTTGAACTATTTTATTTTTTTGAATTGACTCTCGACCTATTAATTATTTGGTTTACCGTGCAATTTTACTTTTAATTTTTGATAAAAAGAGCAGTTTTATTACTAACTTATCTGTTAGTACTATATTACTTTTCATATTTTAAAATTGAAATTTACTCATTTTATGCCACTTACTAAGATGTGATTAAAAAATTAAAAAATTTTAATTTTAAAATACAAAAAGTAATATAACACCAATTAAAATATCACTATTATAATATATGAGTGAAATTATATTTTTTATAAAATATTAAGAATAAATTTACACTTAGCCTAGAAGATAAGTTTCCATTGTAGTATAATTACAAAATGATAATGAAACTATACTATTATTTTATGTAATTATCACGCACGAGTTCTAACAGTAGAAAATATCATGCCAACATAGAGCCTCGAGCCTATTTGTCAAGTCATGCAGTTCGTTTTTTGTTTGTTCAAGTTCTTCAAATTCAAACTATATCCAACGGTATAGACATCGAATTGAAGGAATTCACGAAGTGGGTCCCAGAACAAGTTTTGAAATTTTTCATGTTTACGAATACAAAAATGGGAAGGAGACCCCACAAACATACAGACAAAAGAAAGATTACTACAGCCTTCTTTCTCTCATTTATATGCCTGCTTTTCGCCGGCATGGGACCAATGGCCATCTGAAATTCAAATTCAAAACCCTCACAGCCAACAGAAGAAGAATGTTATCGTTATAAGTATAGAACAAAGAACCAACTTGGCAGATTTTAAGGTGCCAAAACCTATGGGAGAACCAACTTGTCTCATGCAACAGCAACCCTTCTCTTATGTTGCAGGCTTACCTTATGAGTCCAATGAGGTCAGTTCATCATTCTGCATTTTCCCACTTCTTCTTTGTCTTTCTAACAATTTGGCCAAATCAATAATTGGGCTCTACGAAATTTCCCTGTTGGTTCATACTTGCATAGTTTCATCAATAATTCACTAAGTAGCTCACATTTAAAAAAAAAAAAAAATTGTTCTTTAAAATAACCATGAATCCATCTCCATCTCCATCTCCATCTCCATCTCCAACTAGTTTGGAGCTGAGAAAAACTTCTACTCTGAAAGTAACCATAAATCCGTATCACAGGGCAACCCTCTTCATTCTCTTGGACAGTCCGTCTCTTTTCGAAGGTTCGTGCCGGAGACTTTAGCATGGGATAAATGGTCGACCTTTTCTCATAATCGGTATGTGGAAGAAGCTGAGAGATTCTCTCCCCCTGGCTCAGTTGCACAGAAGAAAGCTTTCTTTGAAGCACATTACATGAATCTTGCTGCAAGAAAGGCAGCAGCTTCACTTGAACAAGCAAATGCAGCTGCTGCTAAGAACAATCCTGAACCTGAACATGAAGGTGAAGAACAAGATAATGCAAGAACACTTCCAAATCATATCAACTAGTGCTTGAATAGTATTTTTCTCTTTCCACGCCACACAAGACATGAGCATCTAGGATACTTTAATTGATCCTATGCTTAAAATTTGCACTAATAGCATAGAAGAAAGAAAAAGAACATGTGATTCTTTATTTCCTGAGGATAATTGGTTCTTACTGTGGATGAATAGGGGAGCCAAATCCACTAAATTGACAGATTGTGGTTACGTCCAAAGGCATGCATAATTTTCTTAGAAGGTACTTCTATTTCTAATTATTGTTTTCTCATGACAGTTGCTCTAAGTTTATAAGTGCCTGCCGAAACAAATCTCAGTCCCCAAACTTATCTATGCCTTTCAGCTTAAGGACCGAAGGGAGTGCTGCGAGGAGAAAGGAGGTAAGCAACATACATATGTTTCTTATATATGCACTTCAACAGTTCTTATACACACTTCTACATTTCAGGCTATAATGTATGCACACACATTGTTATATGAGATTATTTTTCTCAAATTCTGTCCACTTTCTATCTTTATTTCAGAGGCTTGAAGAGAAATTCAATGCCAATCAGGCACAGAAAGTGCAATTGCAAATGACACTCAAGGTAAATATAGGATTATCAAGCTTCTTTGACAACTGTTCTCAGTTGTCACAAAATGTATAGTGAAGACGATAAAATACTCATCTCTTGTATTATATGATGATTATAATTTTGAACAGGAGAAGGCAGAAGCAGAGCTTAAAAAACTGCGTCAAAGCCTTTGCTTCAAGGCCAGGCCACTGCCAAGTTTCTATACAGAAAGAACATCAAAAAATCAGATGGAAGAGGTATCTTAATCTACACCAGTAAAACTCAAACTTAAATGCCCTGCTGTAGTTCTCCATTGTGAATAGAATTTTATTCATTCATAATGTTTCTTCCATATATATATGTTCACAGGTTCCCTTGACACACTCTCAGTCACCCAACCTTGGACGAACACCCTCTCCCAGCATGGTACAGAGAAATTCTCAACCACCTCATAGGTGGTCTTCATTCGAGAATGCTGGCTCTAAGCATGCCATGCGTAAGAAAAGTAACAACACACAGAATCTGACTTCATGGCTCAGATTAATTACTTGTGAGAATACTTCTCCGAATATCCAGTATGAGGGAGCAGCTTAAAGCTTGTAGAGAAGTTTTTGTCAAGAGAAGCAACTGTATCAGAAGCTTTTGGCTGAGGAAAAACTCGAGCAAGCTTCAAAGAGCAGGGCAAGGCTACATGCCAGAAATTAATTTGCAGAAGTTCCACTAACTGGACATGAAAGCAAATCACCCATATATTTGTGGAGGTGCTTACCTGTAATCAGTTGGAAATGCAATAATGTAGTAAAGCTGACTTGTAACCCAGATAACAATTGGACAAATGCAGGTCATTAACTCAGAAAGTAACCAACTATTTGGTTGCAGAAAGATAAATGCTCGAGATAAGTTACTGCATCAAACTGTCAATACAAAATGGACTCAAGTAACAAAAAATTTTGAGTTGACATGAACCGATGCGGCATTTACAAGGCCTTTTCAATTGGAAAAGTTCAAAACGAGAACCTAAACAATGAAGTTTTTTTCTATGAAGATCTCACTGTTCTTTTAACAACAGGCAGCCGAGGTCATCTCCCTGTGCTTAGAACAGGTGGATGACCTGGGCAACATGGCCAAGGAAATGTTATGGCCCAGGTGCTATCAATAATGAGTTGAGCCTCAGCCAAATATATATTATAAAATAACTGTAAGAAGAGGAAAATGAACTTGACTGATCTACCACAAAGTAGGAGCTATGTTGGTTGTAAAATGTATGAAACAACTATCATTGAACCACCAGCATCAAAGCCTCATGTCCTGAAGCACACAACTCCCATTCCCATTAAGCCAGCAGCCAGAATAAACAGCATACCCCATTGCAGCTGACCAAGTCCCTGAAATTGCACATATCGTGCTCTTAAGGTTAAAATAATCGAGAAGCCAGTACTTCTTGAACTTGGGTCAAAACGAACTCAAAATTTGCAACGCAGCAAAAATAAATTCATGGCCGAAAAATAATAATGTAGAAACCAAACTAAAATTATATTTTAGAGCACTAGAAAATTTTTCTGATTAGACATTTAAAAATAAACTTTAGTACCTGAACTGGCATACTGCAGCTGAGGGCCAAAGGGAAATGTATAAGGCAGGACCCCAGCAGTGCAGAGAACCGTGGGATTAAATCAAGTTCGTAGCAGCCAAATGAAAGTGTCATTCCCACCACAGAAACATGATTGAAAGCATCTATATCCAATGACAACAAACAGATAACCTCTATTGCATATTGGAGATTCATCAATTGACTACACACTTCAAAATTGACCATCACTGCATCCATTTTTGCCAAACGATCTCATGAGTTACCATCTTACACAGGAATGTGATTATAAAATGTCTATTCAATGGAGGGCATTCACTTCTTCACAGGCACAAGAACATTGGGAAAAATATGGGGGATCAAAAGTGAATATTAGTGGAGAATAAAACAAAATTGAGAGATTTCTTATTTTCTCATGCTTCATACTGTATAAAGTTATAGTCACTGAGGATGATGTACACTGTTGATATGATATTGCTGAACAGAATGGTCTCTATCAACCCAAGTGATATTGATCTGTAGTACATAAACGAATTCATGACATATATATTATCATTGGCTACTGTCTACTAATCAGCAGTTTGTCGAAATGCACAAAAAATTTCTCAACCCCTTGCATCTCTAGTCCACCTCTTCAAGATGTATTGGCTTGGAAGCATCTTGATGTTCCTATAGTCGAGAACTTTCAATGCATGGCTGCATAAAACTCCCATAAACTCAAACTTCATACAATTACAAACAACTTTCTCTTCAGTTGAGTTGAAACTTACATGGTATTCTTGTTGTTGCTCATATATGCTCACTTTGTATTCAAATAGCGATCCACTCTCAGTGCACTGGTTAATAATAATATTCAAAGAGGTTTCATATTCTTGCTGGAACAATTCAAATATTTCAGGAGTGTAAATATCTCTAGCTTGCTTCAAGAGGATCACATCCCCCATCAACCTTGGTGATCGCTGACTCATATCAAAATTAGCTTCCAGCTCTTTGTAATGCCAATCAGTCAACATCTTCCCAAGATGCTTAAAAAATGAAAGGATATCCACATCAACCTTTAGATATTTTCTCAAGATAGCAGTGAAACCTACACAAAGTTGCACATTATTCATGTCTGCACAAAAAATGTGCCTTTTATATGCTATGGCCCAAGTCTCTCTTTCTTTAAATATCTCATGCAACCATTCATTTTCCCACAAGCCATAAGCATCCAACATACCATTCCATGCAGCAACGAAAGGTCCATTCTCCTCTTGCTCAAAAAAGCAACGAGTTAAATCACTTATAAATGAATCTGAGGCAACGAATATGTGGTTCAGCTGTTTAAAAGCATGTTGGTAAACATGCCATACACATATCCGGTGATGCGTCTCAGGTAACAATGAATTAATTGCTTCAGTGATTACAGCATCTTGGTCTGTGAGGACTGTCTTGGGCTTCTTTCCAGCCATTGCCTCTAGAAAAGTTCGAAAGAGCCACTTGTAAGATTCAACAGTTTCATCATACAAAAATGCAGCACCGAAGACCACTATTTGCTTGTGATGATTCACACCAGAGAATGCCACAAATGAACGGCAATCTTTGTACAGTCTGCAGGTTGTATCAAAGCAAACTACATCTCCGAAGTCACTATAGTCCACCAGCATTTTTGCATCAGCCCAGAATATGTTAGTTATATGATTTTCCACATCAAGTTGCATAGAACAAAAGAAAGAAGGATTCTTTATTTGCTTACTTTGAAAATACTGCTGCAGTCTTTCTAATTCTCCTTCTTTTATATCCCTCGCTCGTTTAAAAGGGAGCTTATTATCATAATCAATGGGTTGATATCCATGGATACCCTGATCTTGCAATGTGTTGCATGATACATCAGAGACCAATTTTGGCTGTTTTGTAGAACCATCTAATCCACTGCCATCAGCTTGAAGTGCAGCTAATCTCTTTTGTGAGCATAATGTGTGAATCCTGTAGGCAGTAACAAGCTCATGATTGTGCTTTTCTTCAAAATGTGTGACGCGATATTTGCTATCTGGTTGACGAGAAATGACCAGTTGAGCCATACATCCAATTCTTGTTTCCTTACGAGGTCTCTTTACATTCAAATCTCGCTTGTCTTTCTGCCGAAAACCTTCCCTAAAACAAGTAAACCTCCTAGATGCCACAGCACCATCTATCTTACTCCTATTTACATAGTCTTTTCGAACACTAAAACCTACATGTGCAGCATACGCATTATAAAATTCATATGCATGATCTTCTGAGTCAAAACCCATTCCAAGTTTCGGCACCCGTTCCATTCCAGGACCTTTAGACAAATCAGCTTCAACAGCTTGGGCAAAAGTCAACCTCCTTTGTGATGGTAACATATGAGCTGAAGAAGGAGTTACAAAATCATGATTGTGTTGCATTTCAAAACGAGTAACTCTGAACTTCCCATTAGGTTGGCGTGCAATGGTCATATGTGCCAAGCAACCAGTTCTTGTTTCATGCAGAGGTTTCCTCACATCTGCAATATGTTTAGTGGGCCGATAACCTTGCCTATAACAAGTATATCTCCTGGAAACAACATCACCATTTGTCCTACTTTTATTTACAAAATCTTTCCTAATGCTGAAACCTTCTAGAACAGCATATCTACTATAACACTTGTATGCTTGATCTTCTGTTTCAAACTCCATACCAACTTTGGGCACCACATATGCCTCTTCCTCATGCTTTACGGCAGGACCATCTCTTGATACCTCGTCATAGGGAACACCTGGGCTCTGAGATTCCTGTTTATCTTCAATATTTGTCTCATGATTGTCAACAGAGGTGAACTTTAGACTCTCACAGTCCTCACCTTCATTTTCCGCACTACAATGGTCATTACTAGATGAAACATCCATATGACTCGGGCAACCTTGCTCACTCTCAACAAGCACCATACTCCTTTCAACAGAGGAAGCTTCTGAGCCTTGGTGATCCTGCTCTGCAGCTGTTTCCATTGCAGGTGACGCTCGGAATTAATTCGTTACAGCCTCTTTCTGTACATAACTTGATGTATCATGATCACAAATACCCATTGATCTTTACTTCAAACATTAAAAGAGCACAAAAGAACAAATAAAAACAAAATTCAGTAAGTAACATACAGCAGGAACTGAAAATAAATAAATAAAAAAAATCATTGACAAAATAAGAACTCGCGCGAAACTTGAATAAAAACAAGCACAGAAAAGAACATCAAAAAAGAGAAAGTTTCATACAATGGAGAAACCCTACACAAACTGAAGATTGAATGGAAAGTTGACATTTTTTTTCCAATATCATTGTTGATTAATAAGAAAATGCAAAACCCACAAGTGAAAATGTACGAATGCATTCACTATAACAAAACCCAAATAAATATATGAAATTCAACAGCAGAACCCAATATAAGAAGCAGGCGAAAGGCCGAATCAAACACTTACAGGATTTTAGCAGAGAATGCATTGGATGATGCAAGGGGAGGAAAGTTAGAGCTTCACTGGGCGTGGCAGAGAAATGGCGGGTAAATTTTGATCTGATGGGATAGGGAATGAAGAAACTAATCGGCAGAATTGTAGGGTTTGGTTCGAGCCGTTCGGTTTCAGACAGAGGAGGGATTACAGGAAACAGGCGGTTCCTGTATCTAGGACTCGCGTGCACTAAACTCGGGTTTTTTATAGTTGGATCTCTCTTATTGGTTATTAATTATATCTTCAGCTTCAGTTTGAATTTGAAGATTGTGGAACCACGTTCCCATATCTAAATTTAATTTATAAATAATTTAAACACAACTCTTTCCGTATAATTTGAAAATTTTAAATTTAATTAGGCTTAATCCGTCTTGATTCGTACAAAATCGGATTACAAATTGGATGCGAATCCCTTCATTTTCTTTAAAACTAGCGGCTCCGTCTTTTATTACGCAGCTCTATACTGTACTTTGTTCCTTTGAGCCTTCGATATATTTTTTAATTTAATTTGATTTTTTAAATTTTTAGTTTGATTTTTGATTTTAAATATTAAAAAATTTTGATTTTTTTATTTGGTTTGATTTTTAAAGAAAAAATTATAGAAAAACCGAATCAAACTAAAATTTTATATAATTTTTTTATTTTTTAATTAAATAATTATTTTATATATGTAAATTATCTTATTTTGCGTTTTAAATTATATAAGTATATTTATCAATTATTAATATTTATTTTTTAAGTGATAATTTAAAATTTTGACGATTAAATTAAAAATCGACTAAATAAAAAAATTTATTTAACGGTCTTATTATATTATTTATTATATATTTTGAAATTATATCTTTGATTCGAATTTTTATTTTTCACAATTTAGATATTTTTACTTTAATATATTATGATTTATAATTTTTAAATAATTTTTTTATTTTTTAAAAAAATAATTTTTAATTTTTGATTTTTCGATTAACCGAACCAAATTGATTAAAAATTTTGATTCAGTTTGAATTCGATTATTCTGTAAATTTAGTTCGATTTAATTGATAAAAATATTAAAAGTTCGATTTTCAATTATTTCGATTTAATTATTAAATCGAACTGATCGATGCACAAAGCTAGTTCCTTCTCTATACCATTCAAATTTTCCATTTACACCATTTATTTTTCTACCAATACGTTTTCTTTTCTTTTCTGTTAATTCAGTTTTTATTTCCATCTGTATACATCTGTCTGACTGTCTCTCTGTGACAGAGTATCTTATACTAATACTCTATATAATTATCCAAGATAAAAAGATTCTGGTTTGAACAGAATCTACAAATTTATTCCTACATTGCCAAACAATTTAAATAATTTGGTTCATTAATGATTTTAAAATCCTAATAAATTAGAAGTCCTCCAATTGTTGGGTCATAATTAACTGACGCAGTTATAGTTTATAATTATGTTTATTAATTTAGGTCACAATTGGGTCCAGTAAATATCTCATTGAAAAATTTTGAAGAAAATCAAATGATTTGACCCATAATCCAATCCAACTGAATTAATCCGCAAATTGGTTCGTAATTCGCTTGATTTCCATGTAACCTGATTTAATTCAATCGCAATCCAATCAATTTATGATTCGATTCATTTCAACTTGATCTATTTGTCAAATTTAATAGCAACCCTTAACTTATAAAGTTCAATTATAGATAGTAACTCAACTCATACTAAAATTACAAAATAAAATTTCATAATAGTAAAATATCTGAACTAAAATTTTTCTTCAACAAAAATAACTTTTGTTGAAAACATGAAAAATAGACACATAAATTCTACCCTAGCAATACACATAGGTCATATTTGGTTTTCTATATTTCACATGAGGTAGTATAATATAATACAAGCTAATATAAGTACAATATTTGAAAGATTTTCTGAAAAATTAATGTGAAAATAATATAATATTATATAATATAATTCTCATTATCTCACATATACTATATAAAATAATACATCACAAATCATTGGATTTGTTTAATACGGTAAATATCGTATTAATATTAAATATCGTCCCACCATGATCACTGCTGCCACCAAACCACACTATATATATATATATATATATATATATATATATATATATATATATATATATATATATATATATATATATATATATATATATATATATATATATAATGTTAAGTCTAAATTTAAGGGAAACTTGTGAAATAATATTTAAGGCATGTTTAGAAATAATAGTAAAAATAAAATGTTGCTGTGATAAGATAGAAATATGAAAAATGAATGTATATTTATAAAATTAAATAGTTTAATAGAAAAATATAGGATAACTAGATTAAAAAAAATAAAAGAAGAGTTATATGAAATAAAAGAATAACTAGAAAAAGATCCAAAAAAAATATAGAAGAAATTAATAAAACTAGTCTAAAATTGATAGATTTTGGTTGTGCCCATGACTCTACAATAATTATCCTATTTAGTTTAGGATAATTGATTCCTAATATTAAAATAGGAATAAGATTTAAATTAGACTTTTAACTCTATTAACCTCTATAAATAGAGGTTCAGTAAACCTATGTGGGATTACTCTCTCCATCATAAAAAAATTCTCTCTATACTCCAAAGGGGCTTTTAGACTGTGTGTTAATTGTTTTTTTCTCGACATGCATGTTCATAATTGAAAGCATGTGCCAGTAATGTAAAAGAAATGATCTATTGCATTCACTCGTGTCAAAAGAATATGCGATTTAACAAGTAAACATGTTTACCCGTATTTATTGTATTTATGCTTTCTGGATGCAAAAATGCTTTCATTTATATCAGAGCCTCAATTTTTACACTCTAGCATGTTATAGTTTTAGATATAGAAATTATATGTAATTTGATAGATTTGAATAAGGAGCACGAACACCTAAAATTTTTAACTATTTTTCATGTTATTTTTGGAATATTTAATTTTTGTGTGTATGTCCACACTAAAATTTATGTGAAAATTCATAATCGTAAATTAAAAAATTAATATTTTTGAATTTTGACCTCATCACCGTGTTCCTACACCCCAAAAACCCATAACAAGCAAAATCAGAGCGTCAAAAAATGCCTTCAGGGTGACGCGTGGAGTGCACGCACCACCTACGTAGGGCACGTGCTAGAGGGTGCGTGTTCCTCTCATGCAGGCTTGCTGTCAAGGTGAAAAATCACTCTAACACATGGCTCAATATAGGAGTGACACATGGACCGTTGTGGTGGTGTCACGTGTCAGGGTGACTTTCCACTTTGACACGTGGGCCAATGGGATGATGGCATGTGGACCACTGTGGTGGTGCCACGTGTCACCACATGTTAGACAGTCATGACGTGGATCATTTGGGGGCTGACACATGGCATATTATGGTGTTGTCATATGTTTAGCTTACATGTTAGAGTTGACATATGATCCAGTCAAGGTCCGCCACTTGGTAGATTATGGTCATGCCATGTGGCATATGTAGGTCAATCCTGGATGCCACGTGGATCAATGGTTGACTGCCACATGGCAATTGGGGGGGGGGGTATGCCACGTAGCAAATGTCAGTCAACTTGGATGCACTATATGGTGACACGTGGCCCTGTAGGGTTGTGCCACATGGTAATATACCTCAGCTAGCGCTTGGTGAGTCTGTCGTGCGTGTGAGCCCTCATTCGACCACTAAATCGCTCAAATGTTTTTAAACTGATTTTCTCAATTTTTCTAATTTTTTGGTTATGTTTAAAAAAATTTTTTAGCACCAAAAAATAATTTTTGGGTTTTTTTCAAATAAAAATTATTATAAAAATTGATGAAAATATATTTTTATATATTCTGCCTTCTTAAATTTTCAAATATGCTAGAAAATTATATTTTATGGATTTATTCTTATTTTTTATTAAAATGAGTTCAATTATTTATATTTGTACATGAGTGTACTTATTGTTTTTTTTATATATAATAGAAATGGTGATAATAGAGATAACTTATTGTCCACAAACTCTTCAAGGCATTGCTGAAGCTAATGCAAAAATACAAATGGTTAACAATATGAGGATGAACAAAAAGACTCGAGTTGATGATGTAGATGCAATAGTGCATCATATAATATACATACATGAAAAAATGCAATAGTGCATTTTGGATAGGTGGCCTGAATAGAGGATATGATGATAAGACCTTAATTAAAGTGATGAAAAACTCTCTTGGTCACCATCTAAATCTGAGGAACTTGATGGTAGATGCATGGAAATTAGAAAATAAAAATTATAGGAGATCAATTATCCATTTTTTACTCAAGGTATCTAAGAGAGGGGTGTTAAGAAGCAACGCTAAATCAGAGATGGTGCTTAGGAGTGGACGCACTATATATCATCCTTGGTTACATGATCGAGTTTGTGGTATTCTTTATCAATTATAGAGGATGGTCAAATATTTATTTCCAGTTATGAGGCTAGTTCTGAGACGTATTAGTCTCCTTGAGTAGTTGACAAGGGTGTCATATTTAATTTATTATTGATTAACGGATTTTTTAGATCGAATTTATGTTTTCTATTATTATTAATTATTTTAAAACAAGTGTGTCTTATTTTAAATGTTTCTTCCTTTTTGAGATTGTTAGATGTTTAATGATTGATTAAATAAATGTGGTTATTTATCTTCTTTGGATATTATGTTGGCATTTAACTTTTATTATAAATGTGTTTGTTTAATTGTTAATTGCTAATTGTTTTGCAATATTTTATGAGTAAAATGATTGCATGATAATTAAGTTGAGAATTAGATTATCTAGTGTATAATATTCTTTAGTTAATTTTAAGGACTTAATATCCAACAATAAAGATTTGCTATGCATGAAACTTTAACCTGTAAAGTTAGACATTGAACTTAAAGGGTAATTGGATACAATAAGTAACCTTTTCGAATTTAGGCCTAATAGATAACTTTATTAGGTTACTTTTTAGATGCATATTAAATAGCATGTATTGCCTGATTCTCCTTTAATAACATGTAATTTTATTCTATTAGAGATCAAAGGATCCAAAAATGGCCACTACTTCCAAATCTATTATTGTCAAATTGAATAAAGATATGAAATTGAATGATGATAATTATGAGATTTGGAGTATAAAAATCTAGTATGTGCTTGAGGAGAAAGAGGCTCTAGAACCCTTATATTCGATCATGGATAAACCTGAGGATGACACCACAATCCAGCATAGGTGAGATCAAGATGCTTACATGACATAGAAAGGGAAGAATTACACTACCCGTATCATCTTGCTCAATGCAATGGATGATGATATCACTAAGCAATCCATAAGTATCAGAGTACAAAAGATTTATGGATCATTTTACAGGAAAAGTTTGGAGGTGTGTCTTTGACTAAGCTACGATCGTTGATGATCAAGTTTGATACTTATCAGAAGAAATTTGATCACATAATGCCAAAACATCTGAGAGAGATAGAAAAGATGATTTTCAAGCTTAGTGAGGCTGGTCATAAGCTGATCGATAAGCAACAAGTTCAGATTGTCATCCGCTCTTTACCCAGGAGTTGGAAGTATATGAAGATGCAACTGACTCATATGGACAACATAAAGACATTTAAGAATATTTCTCATCATCTTGAATTGGAAGAAGACCATCTAACGATGATTATGGTCAACACTAAAATGCATGTGGTATAGTCCAGTTTTGGTGGAACGAGTTCTAACTAGAACAAAAGAAAAAGATTCAAGAATCAGGGTAAAGATAAGGCTAGGGAGCCTAAGAAGCAAAAAGTATGATGAAATGCTAACAGGTACAAAGGTAAAAAAAAAAAAAAAGATTAACATTTCAAGAGTGAAGTGCTTCAATTACCAATAAAAAGGATATTATGCAAAAGATTGTATTGTGCCCAAATACGTACACTATTTTGACTCGAGAATTAATGAAATTTTTGTATCTAGTTTTGTATTCCTAACTAATTTTCATCCTTTGTTAGTGATAGATTCAAGAGCAATGGACCATATAACAAAGGATCAAGATGCTTTTATCAAATTTTGATGAATCACAAATGGAGCCAAATGGAGATGTATGGGAAATAATGCTAGAGTGGTAGTTGAAGGGATTGGCAGGTGCAGATTAGTTATGTATGAAGGCCGAACCCTACTTCTACGTGATATACTCTATACACCAGAGATTTGTAGGAATTTAGTTTCTATCATAGCCTTGATGAGACTTGTTTTTGATTTTCACTTTAAGGATTATAGTATGCATTTATGTTTGGATAATGTTTATTATGGTTCTGATTTTGTTTCGAACGATTTCATTATTATGGATATTGATCCTGATTATTTGAATAATACTAGTTTTTCCTTAATTTCTTCTTCCACTTCACATAGTTATGAGAATAATAAGAAATTATGGCATGTTAGGTTAAATCACGTTGGGCAAGACCAAATGAGTCAGTTACCCAAAGCGATTTTATTTAGGTAACCTTGATAAAATTGATTTACTTACTTATGAACATTACCTAAAAGGAAAATTAGTTAGCAAACCATCCAAAAAAGGAACTAGGGATGAATTTCCATTGTAATTAATCCATTCTAATGTTTGTGGTCCAATGAATGTGAGGGCAAGGTATGAGCCTACTATTTCATTACATTTATAGATGACTATACGAGATATGGTCATATCTACTTGATTGCTCACAAATCAAAAGCATTGAGTTGCTTCAAAAGTTATATAGACTTACTTAAGAATCAATTAGAGCGAAAAGATCAAAGCTTTAAGAATTGACAGAGGTTGAAAATATCTTTCTAATGAATTTAAAGCTTTATGTGATGAAAAAAGAATTGAGCATCAATTGTTAATTTCTAAAACTTCACAACAAATTGGTGTTGCAAAAATGAGAAATAGGACTCTTCTAGATATGGTAAGATCTATGATGGCTTAGGCAAATTTGCCAATCTCTTATTGGGAAGATGCTCTATTAATAGCCATATATGTTTAAACTAAGTGCCCTCTAAGTTTGTCACATTCACTCCTTATAAGTTGTGAACTGGTCGATAACCTGACCTAAGCCATTTATGACCTTGGAGTTATGCTGCTTACATCCATAATACCTCAAGTAAATTTGATAAATTGGGACTAAAAGGTAAAAAGACGATCTTTGTGATATATTCTAAAGTATCAAAAGGATATATGTTCATGGGTGAGCAAAAAAAGGCACGGTGATAAAATTTAAATCACGAGACGTTATTTTCCTAGAAAATAAATTTCCAAAGTCGGATGAAGTTAGTCAAGACTTCACTTTCTATGAAACTTAAGAAGCAGAGACATCAGGATCACTCCATCCGAGTGATGAAATTTGAAAAAGAGGGTCAAGACTCTTTTCCCAATAATTTGAATGCTTGGGATCCTTACTCTAGTGGGAGCATTCCTGACTCTAGTGAAAGTATGGATATTTAGGATTCTTATTTGAGAGGGAGTATTTCAGGCTCTAGTGGGAGCATAGATCTCAATCCCAGTGGGAGAATTTCGAACTACGATAAATATATGAGATATGTTTATCAAGAATCAAAATTATGAAAATCTAAAAGAAAAAGTGTTACACGTCAATGATTTGAGATTAAAGGCTCGAATAAATCCCTTTTAGTGATCCCACAATATGAAGAAGAGCCTAAAAACATTCAAGAAGCTATTTAATACCCAGCCAAAGACAAATGAATTAAGGTAATGGAAAAAGAAATGGAATCTATGAGATTAAACTATGTTTGAAAACTAGTTGATCTACCTAAAAGATATAAACCAATTGGAAATAAGTGAATTCTCAAAGTAGAGCAAAAATTCGATGAAAGCATCAAAAGATATAAAGTCTGGCTAGTTGCAAGGAATTTACACAATAGGAAGGGATTGACTATAAGATTAGTTTCTCACCTGTTGTAAGATTTACGTCTATAAGGTTAATTCTGATCTTAATGGCTAGTTTAGATCTAGAGCTACATCAAATAGATGTAAAGCCTACTTTCCTCAATGGAGGATTAGATGAAGAGATCTACATGAAGCAACCTATAGGTTTCATTAAAAAAGACAGTAAAGATAAGGTTTGCTGATTGAAAAGATCAATATATGGCCTTAAACAACCTTTAAGATAATGGTATTTGATATTTTATGAGACAATCATGTTAAATAGGTTCAACACAATTGATGAAGACCATTGTGTTTATCACAAAAACTTTAAAGACAAATTTATTATTTTGACTTTGTATGTAGATGCAATACTATTAGAAAGAAATAACATAGAGTACGTAAATGGAATTAAAGGTTGGTTGTCCTCTAACTTTGAAATGAAAGATATGGATAAAGTATATTACATTCTTGTAATTAAGATTTTAAGAGATCGTTTGAGAAGATTGTTGTCTCTCTTGTATGAGACATATATCAAAAAAGTCCTTGAACGATTCAATATGCGAAATATCAAACCTGTTGATAATCCCATAACCAAGAATCAATTTCTTAGTAAGAGTATGTATCTTGAGATGACAGATGAAATGGAACGCACGATGAATGTTTCATATGCCATTGTTGTAGGCAGTCTAATATATGTAATATTATGTACAAAACCTTATATATGCTATGTAGTAGGTATAGTAAGTAGATATTAGTCTAATCCAGGCAAAACATATTGAAAAGCAGTGAAGAGGATACTTAGATGCCTCAAAAGTATCATAAACTATTCTCTTTGTTATCAAGGTAAGGATCTGTGATTGAAATGATACATAAAATCTAACTGGGGAGGAGATGTGATGAGAGAAAATCCACCTCAGAATTTATTTTCTTGCTTAGCAAGTGTGCCATCTCATGGAGTAGCAAGAAACAAACATACAGAGCCCTGTCAACAATGGAAGCTGAGTTTATCACTTTTTCAGCTGCAGTATAAGAAGCAGCTTAGCTAAAAAGGTTTATAGACCATTTAAGAGTAATTACTTTAGAGGAACCAGTGACAATCAGTAATCTATAACTTATATTAAAAATCCAAAATTTTATAGTAAGACTAAGCATATCGACATTAAGTATTATTACACAAAAGATATAGTTGCACAAGAAAAAATGAACTTACAGTATATTTTCATGCAAGATATGATAACAGATCCACTAATTAAGCTTGTATTGAGATATGTGTTTGAGAGACACATTAGATCTCAGAATTTGAGTAGGATTTGAGTTGTATTGTTTTATTGTGTAATACCTTAACATTATTATTTATGAATAATAATAAAGTTCATTATTTGGCAATACATAAGTGTGAATGTTTATATGTGAATATTTACTATTATTTATTATATGATTGAGCATGTCGGATAGAGAAGTAGCCTACTCAAACGAGTGTTTACCTTAGTTTTGACAATAAGTTGACAAAAACTAAGATGATGTGATTTTTGAACATATATTAAACTCGAGAGCCTGTTCAAAATAAAAGTGTCGTTTTGTAGAAAATACAATAGTGGCCTTGTTAAGGTGCAAAATGAAGATATACATGAGATTGTATGCTTTGGATTGAGATCTAAATTGGATTAAGTGTAATCCTACAATAAGTTAAATGTACTTATCATATTCTATCCTGAAAGCCAAAAGCAGTCCTAAAATAGGAGGACTAAAATTGGATGCTTTGGTGCATCGTAACCTTATACTTGTGTATGGTGTTAAAATACATTTTGTAAGACATGTGCTCCTTAAAGGGAAGGAAAGAATACTATAACACATGTTTCATACCATGTGTGCTTATGTGAACGAGATATAGGAATTTCATAAGTGAATTATCTCAACTTTTCCTAGTGTGAAACTCTATTGAATAACAACCCTTAAAATCCTTAACTTATTCCTGAAGTATGACTCAGTGTGGCTATTTTGGTTAGTCTATAAAAGGCTATGGAATAATTCATTTTAGCGGGTTTAATTAGAAAAACGAGTTAAATCATGATAGATGGTATAGAGTAAGAGGGAAAGATAGCCTTCCGATCACATTTAATGGTTTCATAGTTCACTAGTATGCATATTATAATCTCTATGAGTAGAGATATAATAGTGAACATGAAAATTATTTTATGAGATAATGAGTTAAAATAGTAAATGTGAGAAGGCAATATGGGGTTGAGCATATATGAAAAGAAAGATCTTACTTTCACTTTTCGAGATGTTACATATCCCTAACAAGTATGTAGCACTAGTGCTCATGGTGTATGCTAGTCACATGGTCTATTTACCTGCATGAATGAAGATGTTGACTAGAAAATATTTCGTCACATACGAGTGAGAAATGATAGAGTTTGGGTGCACCCATGACTTTACAATAATTATCCTATTTAGTTTAGGATAATTGATTCCTAATTAAAATAGGAATAAGAGTTAAATTAGGGTTTTAACTTTATTAACCTCTATAAATAGAGGTTCAATAAATTTATGTGGGGTTACTCTCTAAGGGTATGCAAATGCTTAGTACGGTTCGATTTTAAACCAAACCGAACAAACTAAAAATTGATTTTTCAAAAAAAGGAAACTGAATCAAAAATCGAATTATATAGAACAAAAACCAATCAAACCAAATTAATTTCAATTGATTTGGTTCGGTCTAATCGGTTATGGTTCAACAAAAATGTTTTTAAAATCCAATTGGGCTATACTAAGGCCAATCTGTTATTCAAAAAGAAAAAGTTGGCAAAGCTAAATCCATATAATTTTGGATCAAGCAAGGCACAACCCTTTCAAAACTCTTTAATTCCTTTCTTTCAAGTTCTTTATCAGCCCAAGTCCAAACCCATAGGTGTAATGAAGACATGAAAATAAAATTTAATAACTTATTTAATTTTTTATTTTCTTTCAAGTCCAAGCCCAGAAATTCTTTGTTTTCTTTTTCATCTCTAAAATGAAGACTCAAAAATAGAATTTAATAACTTCTTACACAAAACTATTCCATGCTCACTTGCAAGTTGTGAACATTATTTCATATTTATTCTTATTGTGTTGTGGCATAGCCATAGGTGTAATTCTCAGTTCAAACATAAAGATCACATCTTTCAATCTTTATGTTACACAAGAATCAGTGAAGAAGAAGGATCAAATAAGTGTTCGGGTTGGGTTAAAAGAATATTTGAAGCTGCCCAAAAGTGTTAAGTATGACATGAAAGATGAGAAGTTCCACTACGATGCCATTTCTTCTACCTTCTCATTTCTCACTCCTCTTTCACCTTACCTCTATCCAACTCTTTGATCTTCCATCAACCTCCGCCATTTTATCTAATAAGCCCAATCCTTCTGTTATTAACCCTCATCGATTAGAGATTGCAACCAAAATCATGCAATGTTGAGGATAAAAGGTTTAGGGATTGCCTAGTGTCTTAAGATCGGAGGAGAAGCTTGATGAATGACATTATAACAAGAAGTGAAGAAGGGAAAGAAAGATGAGGTGGGTGGCTATGCAGGGCGGCTAGGGATTTAGATACAGGCAAGGAAGGAAGAAAAGAATTTAGGTTTAGTATTATAAAAAGCAAAATGGTGAGTTTTAACAAGTTCGGTCTGTTCAGTTCTTTCGATTTTTCAATTTTAAAATCGAACCAAACCAAATAAATTAAAATATTATTTTGATTTAGAATCGAACAAACTAAAAACTGAAGTAACCGAACCAAATAGACCAAAATCCATTTGATTCAATTTGGTTTTTGATTTCGATTCGATTCTGTATACCCCTATTACTCTCTCCATCACAAAAAAAAAACTCTCTCTATACTTTAAAGGGGCTTTTAGATCATGGGTTAGTTGCTTTCTTCTCGACGTGAATACTTGTAATTGAAAGCATGTGCAATTAACATGAAAGGAAAGATCCCTTGCTTCCATTTATGTCAAAGAAATCTGCACTTTAAGAGGTAAACACGTTTACCCGTATTTATTGTATTTATGCTTTTTGGGTGCAAAAATGCTTTTAAAAACTAAACGAAGAATAGATAAATCCATAACAAGAGATAATAGAAGAGAAAATAAATAGGGAAATTAAAGAGAAAAAAGAATATATAGAACATGTAACTAATAGAATTAATTATTTAATATGCATAAATGTAAATAAAAATACTATAAAACTATTAGAAGATACTTTTAAATATAGTAAAGAATGACTACAAAATTTATTATATATTGAGGATAATTTATAATAAATTAAAAATGAGTGTTATAGAAAAATTCAAAGAATATTTAAGCCTATTAAATTTAAGTAGCAAAAAAGATATTAACAATATAATAAAAGAAATGGATGGACAAATAAAAGCATGATATGATAATGAATTATTTGACAGAACTCCAAAAACTTTAAGAGAGATGTTAAGAAAGGAAATTTTAATGAAAAATATTAGATCTATACTAATTAAAATAAAAATGGAATTTAAAAATTACAAATAGAAAAAAAAAGAAACAATTCTGGTACCAAAAGGGAAGTTTACATAACAAGAACTATTTTGTCTTATAGTCAAAAAGGCATTTTTGAAAGATTTAAAGTTTTTGTGTGCATTTATGAAAAGATACCTAAGAATTAAATATGACCATAGCCCAATATCGAAAAGATTTTGAATTTGATAGAGTATTCCTCTAGCAACAAAAGACCTCTACCTCCAGTAATTGATGATCGAGTTAAGAAAAAAGTGAAATTGAGAATGGATTTTTCTGGTTCATTGGCTTCTTATGACAATTTTTTTCAGGGGGTTGTCATGGAATCCTCAATGAAAGATGTCTTCGATCCTATGGATGTGAGTGTAGAAACGGGTGATATTTATATTGATAAATTTGGATCCTTTTCGATGTTGGAGTTTTCAAATGATCTAAGGAATAAACTGTCAAAAACTCTCAGTATGGCAATGGTGGTTAGTCTGTTTGGAAGGATCATTGGCTACAAGGCCATACATGTGAGACTCTAATATCTTTAGAACCTTACGGAGGCCAAGATTCTTAATATTGGATGGGGCTTTTTCTTGGTGCAGTTTGCTAATGAATGTGACTATAAAAAAGCTCTTTATAAAGGACCCTAGATTGTTAATGGTGCCTATCTCTTGATTCAAAAATAGACTTCTTCCTTTCGAGTTACTAATAGTGCTGCGAAAAACACAATAGTTTGGATTCATCTTCTAAAATTACCATTGCAATATTATTCAAAAAAAATATTCTTTTGGCTATAATAGAAGCTATTGGGCCTGTAGTGAAGATTGCTTATAACACAAGTGAATCCCATTGGGGGAGGTTTGCTCAGATTGCTATTTCGTTTAATATAAAACAACCTCTTATCTCAATGATTCAGATTGACAATGAGATGCAATAAGTAGAATATAAAAATCTTCCTGAAATTTGTTTCAAATGTGGTCGATTTAAACATCTTGAAATTTTTGTACTCATAAAAAAGGCTGCGAAGTCTGAGGATTTTGGTAGTGATAGGTCATCAAAAAATAATTAAGATGCAAATTCTGGCCAATTTGAAGCATGGATGGTTGTTGAGAAAAGTAATAGGAAGATTAAAAATTCAACGCCTAATATAGGAAAATTTGCTACTTTCAAGGAGCAAGGTTCGCAGTTTTCTATTCTAGATTATAATAAGAGTGATTTAGGTGGGGATGTCTCTGCTGATAAGGAAAATATGCCCATTCAATTTAATATTTCCATTAATGATAAGCTTCAAGACAATTTAGGTGCTTTTTTCTTCACGTGGCATTTACTTATTTTCCTCATGTAGGAGAAATAGGGCTAAAAAAGCTAGGATCACATATGGTCAATCCTTCAAAATTATGACCCAGGCTGCCAATAAGTCAAAATCATCTTTTTTGGATTTTTTTGAATTTAAAAATATGGCTTAGAATGAAGAAACCATTGTTGCCTTTCCTTCCATACTCAATCCTTGCACACTTTTAAGTGTTTTTTTACAAAATCATAAACCCGGTATGGCATGCCTTCTTGAGTTGTTTATAAATAGGTTATTAGTTGATATGTGTATTGCCAAGATCTGGTATCTTCGCTCTCGTAGAGTTGAAGCAATAGGATTTCAGTGGTGGAATTTGGATCCTTTAACAAGAAGATCAGAATGTTGAGATTCTGATCAATAATCTCCAGTTTTTCCACCTTTCATATTTGTGATAAGAATAATTTTCTTTCTTTTTTTACTGCTATCTATGCTTATCTGGCTATCTCTATGTGTAATAAACTCTAGCCACTTCTTTATGATATTAATACTTCCACCACAGTTCCTTTATTCTTATGAAGGATTTTAATTCTCTTTTGTATGCTAATGAAAGACGAGGAGATTCTCCTAGAAAAACTAGTGTCTATAAACCTTTCTTGGATTGGTTTAATTCTTCTAGTCTCATAGATATTGGTTATCAGGGTTTGGATTTTACTTGAAAAAGGTGTACGCTCCAAGAACGACTTGACAAAGATTTGTGTAATAGCTCTTGGAGACTTTCCTTCCTTGAAGGTTCCATTAAGCATCTAGCTAGATTGTCTTTCGATCATTATCCACTTCTTATGAGATTTTACAACTTTGTTCCTTCTTTAGGACCTAGACCTTTCAGGTTTTTGTACGCCTGGCTCACTCACCCTGACTTTCATTCCTTTATGAAGCAAAATTGGAGTGTTGATAATAATTTTATGAAGTCGGTGGACTCTTTCACCAAGAACTTACAGCTTTGGAATCAATCCATTTTTAGGAATATTTTTCATCAAAAAAAGACTCTTCTTGCTCGTCTCTCAAGCATTTAACAAGCTCTTGAGTATAAACCTTTTTCTTTCCTTGAAAATCTGGAAATTTCTCTGAAAAAAGAGTTAAAGTGCATCCTTTTTTGTGAAGAGATGTTGTGGTTTCAAAAATCTCACAGTGATTAGATTATGTGGGGAGATAAAAATACTACATTTTTTCATCATAGTACTATTAGAAGAAGGAAGAGGAATATAATTAAAATTTTTACAAGATGCAGATGGCAATTGGCAAGGTGACCCAGGTACCCTTCATTCTTTTGCTGTTGATTTCAATTTTAATCTTTATATAGAGGATTACCTATCTCACCCTCTCTATCATCTTAGAGGTCAGTTCCCTTATTTGGTTGATTGTTGTGATAATCTAGCTAAAGATTTTTTATAATGAAGATGTTAGAAAGGCTTTGTTTGATATGAAACCTTAGAAATCTCCTAGTGTTGATGGGCTCTAAGCAGGGTTTTATTAGTCTCAATGGCATGTTGTTAGTCTTGATGTTTGCAATAAGGTAAGGCATGTTCTTTATGGTGGGAAGATGGATCCTAATATGAACATGTCTATTATTTGCCTTATCTCTAAGGAGGATGTTTCTAAAAACATTTCTTAATTCCGTTCTATTGCTCTCTATATTGTTCTTTATAAGATCATTACCAAGACTATTGTTAATAGGCTTAAGCATCATATGCCTTCACTTATTGGACCCATTCGAACTACTTTTGTTCCTGGTCGACATATTACCAAGAATATTATGATTGCTTAAGAAGTTGTTCATACCATGAGGGCTAAAAAAGGCAAAATTGGGTTCGTGGCTATTAAGATTAATTTAGAAAAGGCATGTGATTAAATTAGCTGGGTTTTTTTATAAGACACTTTGGTCGATGCAAGTATTCCCAATGATCTTATTAAAGTGATTATAGGGTGTGTGACTTCGAATTCCATGCAACTCCTATGGAATGGGAATTTATTTGAATCATTTGCTTCTAGTAGAGGATTGAGGTAAGGTTATCCTCTCTCCCTTTATCTCTTTGTGCTCACAGTATTCTAAATGTTGTTAATAGTGGTCGCTGGCAGCCTATCTGGCTTAATAAAGGGGGACCTCTTTTCAGCCATCTCTTATTCGTCGATGATTTTATTCTTTTTGCTAAAGCAGATTTGTCTCAAGTATACACAATTAAGGATATTCTTAATTGTTTTTGTGCTAGTTTTGGTCAAAAGGTGAGCACCCATAAAACTAATGTGTATTTCTCGAAGAATTCCCTCACCTATTCTTAACTTGAGCTTAGTCGCAGTTTAACCTTTTTTAAAATGTCATATTTGGATAAATATTTAGGAATGCCCCTTTTTCACTTTAGAGTGACTCGTAAGTACGATGAGTATATTCTTGATAGAATGAGGAGTAAAATTGCTACTTAGAACTCTTCTTATATTTTTATTGCTAGTCATGTGACTTTGGCTATTTCTGTGCTTTCTACCATGCCCACTTATGTTATGCAGGTGTCTATCATCCCTTCTACGCTTTGTTAGGAATTTGAATGGATTACTCATCGGTTTGTGTGGGAATGGTCTAATGATCAGCGTTGATTAGCTTTAGAGCCTTGGGATAAAATTGCTCAACCAAAGTCTAATGGGGGACTAGCTTTTCATGACCCTCTTTTGCTTAATAGTGCTTTCATCATGAAGTTAGCTTGGAATCTATTTTTGGAGTCTAACCACCTTTGGGTTCGAGTGCTCTTTTCCAAATATAGCTTCATAAGGAGGTCAGGTGCTTGTGCGGTTGCCCATCACAATAGTTCTTCTTTGTGGAGAGGTATCTATGCTTAGAATAATGTTACCATCCATGCTGTATGGTCTGTTGGTAATGGGTTGAGAATTAAGTTTTGGTTTGATTGGTGGGTCCCTGGTATTGCAACTTCTCTTTTTAATCTTGTTTCCCTTCCCATTCCTAAGCAACTTATTGACAAATTTGTTGCTTTTTTGCTGATATCATAGATGGATGGAAATGGAATTTATTTAAAGATTTTTTCTTGACTGATGTTCTTAGTAAAATCTTTATAGTCTGTGTAATGCTCACTCTCATTATCATTTTATTTACTTATTATTCTGTTAAATTGCTTGCACAAAAATACATACATAGATATAAATTAAACATACTTAAAGTATCATTACAAATTAATTCATTACATATATTCCAAATCCTTTACAAAAATTAACTCTATGCTAAAATTTGTCTTCACTTATTATCCTCTCTAGTGGATTGCAGATGTTGACTTGAAAATCAACATTTATACTTCACGCTTGTATACCTGCACAGGAAGAACACCCGTACTGAGTAATGGCTCAACAGGGAGCAAAACAAAACAATAGACTTCTTATCGATGTCTCAAATACAAATAACATAATAGCAAGCTTTCTCATGTTACAAAATAAGTACGTTTATAACAAGAATCCATGCATTAGAAAACATTGTAATACCATTTCTTAATGACATACTTAGTAACTATTTAGTACAATTCTTTAATTACACTTCATTATTCAACGAAGAACACTAACATTGCCATGAGCCACTGAAAAACTTACACTGTTGATCACTTATCATTAATTATTCATTAAATAAATAACTTTTATCGTCTGAATTCCCATAAATGGTGGATACGGGTGCAAATACTAGATAGTGGCCAGTAGCATCAAACACTAGAGACATCAAAGTCTTGGGTCACTAGATACCAATGGAAATCGAAACACTATCACCATCACGTGTCAACACTAACAACTGCGATCACTATCCCCTTGATAAGCATGCCTATCTATCCACTACTTTGTGAAATCCAGGCCTCAACAAGTCACCAATCACTCAAGAATATCACATTTGATACATTTAGAATCATGATATCAATACACTCAATAGAGCATGCAATCATTTCACTATATTATATCCTTCTTATTCAAGTACCCAAAAGATACAATATAACATGCTCATCATTCATTTAGTTGCATATAATATTGCTAATATAACTATTTATATTCATTTATGTTCATTATCTATACAAGTTCTTATGCATTAAGGCTTATTATTTAACTTTACTTTATTAATTCATTATTCTTTGCACTCATTTTATGTCACTCATTACTCTTGTTTTTATACTTAAAACATTCTAAAAGTGTTTAGGTATGCTTTAGTATCAATTTGGGCCTAAAAATCAAATTTCAAAAGAGATAGGGATGGTTCACGATCAGTAGCTTATACCTCTGACTGTGACATAAGTTTCATTTTGGTTTTATACTGAATTTATATTATGTCACGGTTAGTAGGTCATACTTGTTAACCATAAGATCTGTTTTGCCTAGAGGCAGATTTTTATTCTCAATTTTTATGCACTTTTAAACCTATAAAATGGTAATTTTAGCCAAATTGTCCTTCTACAAAGTTGTTCTTCTATGTCTTTATTTTTGCAAACATTAAAAATCACTCATTTATGACTTCTAAATCTCAAGATATTACTAAAAAATTATAGACTATTCCAAATGACAAATAGCAAATATCTATCAACTTCAAGCTAAACTTCGAACACCTTAGAGGAAGATTCAGGTTTTGGGATCTTCTAAAAGGTTGTAAATCTATGTCTTATCATTTATTTCCAACTAGAATCACTTTATTTAGATATCTACAAAAAAAGTTATGCTCTTTAAACTAAAATGGGTTCAAGTAAATTCTAAACAGATTTTCACTATATCACTTTCTAAGGCACTAGTCATCTTTTCCATGCATTATATCACCATTTTCTTCATTCTAACATTAATCAAACAACAATTGTAACTTACAAACAAACTTAAATCAAATAAACTTATAGTGTATATAAAAAAATTAAAACTCCCAAACCACAAAAGTTAGCCAATCTAACTCTCTAGAGCTCTTTTTTCACTTCTCTTATTCCTGCTACTTCTTCCAGCAACTAGCATAAGGTATCACTCAATCGTCATCCACAAATAACAAACTTATAGTCTAAAGAAAGGATAGAGGAGAAGAAAGAATTTTTTTCACTTAAAATCTTGCATTACTTACCTAGTTATGTTGAAGCTCAACTAAATACTCAAGCACCTTTTTTTTATAGAAACTTGAAGCAAGAAGATCGCTTGAAAAGAGAGAAAAATGGATGAAATTTTGGCCAAGAAGTGGTCGGCCATCCAAGGAAAAGGAGCAGATTTTTTTCCTTCTTCTTCTTGCTTCTTCTCAACTTTTTCACTACAAAAAAATTGATTTTACCGACGGAATGTACCGAAGGACAAAATATCCGTCGCTAAAAGAAGATATTACCGACGAAATCACAAATGTGTCGATAAAAATAAAAAAATTGCAAAATGGCTTCGTTTTTAGCGAACAAACTGGAAAACGGTCGGTAAATTTGACGGGAAATAGTGGCGCCATTTTGTAGCGACGGTTTAGAGATGAAAAACTTCGTCGGTAAGGATATCAATATTTTTGTTATATACCGACGTAAATTCCGTCGGTAAAGAATGGCAGAATATTTTGGCACTTTATTTACCGACGAAATAACGACGGAATAGGGAAATGGAAATATGAATTGTTGCGACGGTTCCATTGGTAATCCGTCGTTATTATTTTTATTATATATAAATAAATGTTTAAAATTTTGTTTTTTTTTATTTTTTTATAAAATATCATTTTTTCCAAATAAAGCCTAGACTAGATATTTTTTTCATTTTAATTATATATAATTTTTTTATGTAAAATAATTAATATATTTTAGTTATACTCCTATTTTTTAATTATATATACGAAATAATTTTTGAATATTCAAATAAAAATTTATTTTATTTTGATGTGATAAGTTCGATCCATACGACTTGTAATTTTTATTATTTAAATTTAAACCGATCAATATATAAATGAATTCATGTTACCCTAAATATTTTAGGTCAAATTTAAGATTAATCTACAATAATTTTTATTATAAAATAAAATTTTATTTTTAACTTAAATTTTTTATTATTATTGTGGATCAGGGAGAGAGGGAAAAGATTGGGGGGGGGGGAGAGAGCTGTGTCTGGTTCTTTTAATAAATTAATGGCTTTTATCCAAACTCTGTATAATTATGTATGCCAAGAAATTAATGGCTTTAATTAATTGATAATACCATATTAATACACAATTCATGGAGGTATTTTTATGGTTAGATAATGTTAGAAATCTGTAAATTTTTTCAATTGAACTTAAGCCAGTATTATTAAATTAAAGCTTATTAGTATATTTGAAACTCTTATTTTACACACACAAACACACACACACACACACACACACAATGTCCTCATAATACTCAATTAAATAAATGACAAATGGGACTAGCTCGTTAATGTTATATATTCTTTTAATAAATTGTAATTTAAAATTTATTCACTTAACAATAAGATGAAATGATTTTTTGTGGGATAATAACTATCAATACAAATACTTTTCTTTTTAGATATAAGAGATTTAATTAATAGATTTTCTCATACATACACACATAAATTAAACCAATAATATATATAGGTAAAAAAAAATTATCAATAATATGTATTCAATATGTGTGTATATATGGGGATCCAAATAAAAAAATTAGGTAAATATATTTACAAAATTATCTCTTATTTAACTTATATTGGAAAAAGAAAAGTGGGGACACTTTTGTCTTTTGAAAACCCTAATTAGGCCTTCTCTATTTGCCTTACCCTTCTTTTCTTTCCTAGGTTAGAGCCGCCACCTATAGGCCTCATCCCTTCTCCATTTCCCTCCTTCTAGAAATCAAAGCATTGGGCAGAGTGGTAGCAAACCACCGGATAAAAGAAAGCTAAAGAGCATTAGAGATTCTAGCTTATCTAAAGGGAGAAGAAAGAGCAAGAAAGCTATCCTCAAGCTTAATGATGAAGTTGAGCTGATTTCAGGTGCCATTTCATATGACAAACCTTTTCAAGTGGTCGATCTGAATTGCGGAGGTGGGATGAGCAGCTCGATTGCTGTTGACAGTCTTGAAGACCGCTATTGATTGTTGGAGTAAGGTGTGTGCTCTTTTTCTTCTCTTTTTATGGGGTTGAATATCGTTGCTTGGAACTGCTAGGGGGCAGGTGCTAGGGATTTTTTGCTTAATGTTAGAAACTTGATTAGATTGTATAAAGTTTCTGTTTTAATTTTTATTAAAACTAAGATTAGTGAGAGAAATGCTAATATTGTTATTAAGAAGCTTGGTTTTTCTCACTTAAGAATCTAAATTGCACTATTTTCGTTAGGAACGCATAGAGTCTTGTGAAATAGCTAATCATAATAAACTTAAATCTATATTGTGGGTTTAGGTACAAGCATGACGTGTACAATTGGACATGGCAGCAATGTAATATTTCGGATTCTGTCAACATTACCACATCATCGGCTATTGAGATGCATAGCAACAATGATTCCTATAGAGTCCCTATTGAAGTGTTGAGAACAGCGGCGAAGTCAAAATCTCCGCTTGATCCATTAAATTTCACCTATGAACCTATTTGTACCACATGCAATTTTTATGTGGGCTTTTACTTTGTCGAAATTAAAGATCTACTTGCCGACCCAAGAAGTTTCACCATTACTTTAAATAACATCAACTGTCGGGAGTTCATGCCCTTGATATTGATTCTACGCCAACCACCATATGCTCCAGTAATCCAGTTAAAGGGCCGGTCACATTTTCTATTGATTCTGCATCCACATCTTCCCAAGAAACCATCCTCAATGCCTTCGAGATCCTCAGAGAATTTCAGCTCCCTAAAATCCACTACACAGTCAATGGATGGTGCGTTTTCTCATTTCTATTTGGCAAAACGAATTTGAAGTCTTTTGATTGAACAAATTTGATAATTGCATCATTCATTTAATGATCATAATTGGAGCAACAAGTTTCAATATATGTCATGATGATCGATTATTTGAAATGGTGATTTAATCTTCCCTTTGGCTTGTTTTTGCATATAATGTTGATATTATTGAGATCTTTGGAAAATCTTGGAGCCAGTGTTGAACAGTTCTTCAAGATCTATCTTGAAGCCAACGTTAAACATTTTTTTCTTTTGATGTCTGCCTCTGCATTCTATTGTAATGCTTTTGATTTTTGGGTTTAGCATGATGATGAAATCGAGATGGATATTGATAGTGTTAATGCTGAAACTCTTTGGGAACTAGATAGGTTTGTGACCAACTATGAAAAGAGTTTAAGAAAGAACAAGAGAAAAGCTAAATTTGCCATTCAAGCAAGAGCAGAAGCTGAGCAGAATGTCCAGGAGATGGTAACGATTTTAGTTATTTCTTCTGATGTTTAACCTTTCTTTTAAGGAGGAATGAATTGCATGAATTATAGTGTTTTCCTTGTTTGCAGACACCAACATTAGCATCGGCAGGGGCACCTGGAGAAACTAAAATAGGTATAGATAATCAGATGGTGAAATATGATGGGATTTTGGCTTCTTTATATTTTGATCTAATCATACTGGGAAAATCTTTTTTGCCTTTCTGGTAGCTGACGATAGGAATATTACCACTTCATCACCTGTTCAAGTGGGGCACCAGGGAGATAATGGAACTAGGTCAAGTAGTTCAAGCAGCTCTAGTAGTGACTCTGGATCTTCTTCAAGCGGTATGGAAATATTTTCTCTTGTTGATTGTCTTGCTTTAATGTTTAACATGTGTGCACGTGTGCTCTTGTATTTTTTAAGGTCTTACTCTATAGCTTATCTTCCTTTTTTTTTGGTGGAATTATTGCAGATTTAGATAGTGATAGTTCCTCAGCATCTGGATTTGATGTAGGGCATTAACCAAGGAGTTGAGTAGTTACGGTTGGTTCATTTCCTTTTCTTTCTTTCTTTCGACAAAATTATCGGTCAATTTAATTTTTACTTAAATTATGCATTCTCCTCTTTTCTCGATTTTTGAACTTGCTAAATGTGTGTCATGATTTATATATGCTATCTAGACTTTTTTTTGTTTGGCATAATAGTGGTTATGCCTTGGCTAGAATGACAATTTGCAATTTGCTACTAGTAACATGGCTCTGTTTTGTTGCAATGACTTTAATGTAAATATTTGGTTGATAGTTATATGTTGTGTGCATTTTGGAATTATTGTCTGGGGCTTACTCACATTTCATTTGGGTGGAAAGAAAAATGTTTTGTGTAATAATTCTCTTTATTTATTCAGTTGTTAATGGCTAGATGATTGGTGGCTTTGATTCATGCATATACTGTCTATTGATTAGTACAATTGTCTTCTAAGTTCACATAATAGTATTATAGAGAGAACACATAGGGTATTTTTTGTAAAAAAAAAATTGATGCTAAAAAATTTTCATACGGATTTAATGCCATAAAAGTTTGAGGAGTTCCCTTTATGGTAAGGGACATTTCTCCTATGCCACTTATTTTTGTTGATAGCTGACATTATCCTTTTCTTGGGTAGGTGATGCGAAATAGTCTTCCTGATCTTTTTGATGTACAACCAGATTTACTCTTTTAGCTTGTCACCATGCTAAATCCATCTGTTTTGCAAGAAAATCGAGTTCCAGTCTATAGTGTGCTACAGGTTTGATACTCAAAGACATGAATATGATATTGCTATCTTCACTTGCTAAGTAGATTACTACATAAGAAATATGGATTTTTTTAGAAGATTGTGGGAAAACTAATTCATACATTTTGCATCTCAACTTGAGTGTTTATATGTGGCAGAGAGAAGATGTGAATGGAAGTTAGTAGGTGGTGGATGTTGCATGTGCAACTACAAGATCTAATCTTTTTCATTTTTTTCTGTTATCTATTCAAGAGTTGTTGTGCATCTTGCTAAAAGTTCTGGCCATTTATTGGCTACCTCATGGTGGTTTTGGAGTAGATCTATTTGAGTTTTATATTGTCTTTTATTTTCCTTTCTAAATTATAATCTTCAAGTTCAATCTCGTAGGTGTAGATAAAACATCCATTTGATTTTGCCTACTCTAGGTGATGCTAAAGATGCTGTAGCAACAGCCAAGTGCTGGTTAAAGAATTCTAAGGCATTTTTGGGGTCTTCTTCTGGCATGGGATTGGGTTCTTTTCCTCTGCCCAAAATTGAGGACCTGAAGATTTGATGTTTTCAGGCTCTGTTTATTTACTAAAGATTTAATGATCAAATGCATCATTATTATTAAAAGAAAGCTAAAATGTGATGCAGGAATTGGTTTCGCAGTTAAGATTACTTAAAATAACTTTGGATGAAAGAATAATGCTTGACATGGTTTTGAAGAACTGTGAAGAATGGGAGCAGGTTGCCTGCTGTGCATTACAGGAAACAAGGTGCATATTAGGTACAGGTTATATTGGTCATCGACTAGTTGATGACCTTACTTCAAGAATCGTTTAATAATTTAAAGTTTTCATTATTTTTAAGAATGTTCTAAGTATATTTAGTGTTAAGTTTTAAGTTTTTTGGCATTGTAATTTACACAATATTTGTATAGATTAAAATATAACTTTTTGTATTAATTATTTTTGATATATATTAAAATTATTAATTAATATATATATTTAATTTAGATTTTATACTTTTATATTGACTTTATTGTGTTTAATTTAGGATTTATAAATAGTAAATATATAATTTCGTAAAAAATTAAAAAATAATATGTTACCGACAAATTACCGATGAAAACCGTCGCTGCCATTCCAATAATTTTAATATTATACTACCGACAAAATTACCGACGAAAATATCCGTCGCTGTTTATACTAAAATAAATTAATAATTTATTCATTAAATATTACCGACGGTTTACCGACAAAATTTTCCGTCGGTAGACAGTCAACGCGACGAAACATCCCACGGCTTTTAAATAAAATTACCCACGGAAGTTTTTATAAACCCGTCGGTAAATCCATCGGTAATATTTACTGACGGAAGTTTTCGCCGGTAATTTGGTACCTACGGGTGTTTTAGTATCCGTCGGTAAACTAATAAAAAACCGTCGGTAAGGTCATTTGCCGTCGGTAAAAGCACAAATCTGTTTGTAAAAATCCGTCGGCAAAATGCATTTTTTTTTGTAGTGTTCTAGAATAAGATACATGCATGAGTCTTATTGGGCCACTTATTTAATTACTAGAATTTCACACTTTGCTCCATCTTCTTTTGCATATTTATACATTTAACATGAAGTTATAACATAAAATGCAATCAAGTCCTTCTTACTTAACTAACAATGCATTTTCACCCCAAAAGCTGGTAAATTTACAAAATTGCCCACATATGCATACATTAATTTCAATTACAACCCTATCACATTTATAAATATTTATCAATGAATACTTTGGATCGTTATAGTCTGTCCTCCTTCGTGCTTTGTTGGTGAAGACTTTATTTTTTGGGATCTTTCCTCTTCGGATGATTTCTCTATAAAATCCGTTTATCTTTAAGCGGGCATCAGGTTGACTCTTTGAATGATATTCTTTGGGGGAAAGTTTGGGGTTTAAGAGTGACTCAAAGGATCAAGTTGTTTATTTAGCTTGCTCTAAACAATAGGTTGATGACCAATATGGAAAGAATAAGACACCATTTCACTTCCTCAGGGACGTGCTCGTATTGCAAAAATTATGATGAGGACAGGTTACATGTCTTACGTGATTGTGTGATGGCTGTCCAATTTTGGACCTTGTTACTCCCAGCGAATCTTCTCCACTCCTTTATGGCTGCCACCGATTTCAAGTCTTAATTATCTTTTAATTTCCATTTTCATGCTTTCTCCATCCATGGGGTTTTATGGCTGAACTTTTTGCAATTTGTTGTTGGCATATTTGGATAAATAGAAATCAATTCATCTTTCATAATAGCTACAGGCCTTCCTTTCTTTTGGTCAGGGATGCAATCACCTTTACTAAGGCGTGCTAAGAAGTGCTTAACTGGGTCAATTGTTTTGACTCTCCCATATCTGATTTGGCTACCGTTAGATGGGCGTGTCCCTTCATGAATTTTGTGAAATTAAATTCCGATGCTTCAATCTTGAGCTCTGGAGGAACTGCGGTTTGTGGTGACCTCTTGCGGGATAGCTATGGCAGATGGTGCACTGGGTATGTTGCTAATATTGGTATTTGCCCTATTCTTTTGGCTGAAATTTAGGGGTCTTTTATGATCTTCGTTGGGCAAAGGAGGGAAGTTTCACTCAAGTTATTGTTGAATGTGACAACAAACTGGCAGTAAATATAATATGTGGAAAATGCACAATTCATCTTTCATAATAGCTACAGGCCTTCCTTTCTTTTGGTCAGGGATGCAATCACCTTTACTAAGGCGTGCTAAGAAGTGCTTAACTGGGTCAATTGTTTTGACTCTCCCATATCTGATTTGGCTACCGTTAGATGGGCGTGTCCCTTCATGAATTTTGTGAAATTAAATTCCGATGCTTCAATCTTGAGCTCTGGAGGAACTGCGGTTTGTGGTGACCTCTTGCGGGATAGCTATGGCAGATGGTGCACTGGGTATGTTGCTAATATTGGTATTTGCCCTATTCTTTTGGCTGAAATTTAGGGGTCTTTTATGATCTTCGTTGGGCAAAGGAGGGAAGTTTCACTCAAGTTATTGTTGAATGTGACAACAAACTGGCAGTAAATATAATATGTGGAAAATGCACTACTAGCTCTAGTTGTTTTTCGCTGATTAATCTTATTCGACGGATTGCTAAAGAGTTTCTCGCTATCTCCTTCTTCTATTTCCACAGGAAAGCTAATTTTGCAGCAAATTTTCTATTTCATCATGCCTATGATTTCCCTTCGGATTATCATGTCTTACAGTCTGCCCCTTAAGGAATTAAAAGCTGGTTTCGCCTATATCCCCAGGGAAGCTAATTTTGCAGGGAATTTTCTGTCTCGTCATGCCTGCAATTTTCCTCCGGGTTATCATGCCTTACCGTCTGCCCCTCAAGGAATTGAACGCTGGCTTCGCCATAATGCTATAAGCATCTCTTATAAGCGTTAAGTTGTTGTTTCTATGAGCTGTACCCACATTCTTTTACCTAAAAAAAAAAAAATCTGACCATAGCCCAATTCTTATCTCCTTGCATAATGAAGTTGCTCGTATAAGAAATAGGTTGTTCTGATTTTTGGCTTCATGGTTGATAAGAACTAAGTGTAGGAATTTTATTCATTACAAGCGGAATAATGCAATTGAGACTTTTGATAACTTGACTAGTCTGCCCAAAGAGATGACGAATTGGAATAAGAATTCTTTTGGCGATATCATTGCTAAAAAGAGGGAAATAAAATTAACAAGACTTGTTGGTATTCAAAGAGCTAAAGAGACCCATTCTTCAGTTGATATTAACGGGTTGGAGATCACTTTTTCTACGGACCTAAAGCAATTTTTGTATCAAGAGGAGATTTTCTGGATGCAACAATCTAGATTTTAGTGGTTGGCCTAAGGAGAGAGCTAGAGAGACTGCTTTTTATCACTCCAAGACTATGTCTAGAAGAAAAAGAATAAAATCCTATGCCTTAAGGATAACAGTGGGGATTGGTGCTATGAACAGATTCTGCTGAAACAAATGGCTATATCCTATTTCTTTAATCTTTACACGGAAGATAATAGGAGATGCGTCTCTCATATGGTTTGTGATGACCAAGAAATAAAAGATGTTGTCTTCTCCATAAATCCTTATAAAGCCCCATAAATCCTTGTAAAGCCCCTGGGGCTGATGGTTTTCAGGCAGTGTTTGAATCGGGATATTGTGGGAAATAAAATTTGCTCGATGGTTAGACATGTCCTTGAGGAGGTTTGTTAGAAGGGAGATTAAATAGATCTCTGATTGTGTTGATTCCAAAAATTCAGAAACCTGTTTCTATTTCGCAATTCCTACCTATCGGCTTCTGTACCATGCCTCTGTAGATTATTACTAGAGTCATTGTCAACAAAAGCAAATTGATCGTGCCTACTTTAGTTGCGCCTAATCAATCCAGTTTTACCCTTGGGAGGAGTATAACAGATAATATTGTTATTGCTCAGGAGATTGTTCACTCGATGTGGATCGATAAAAGTTGAACAAAGTGGATGACCATCAAAATAGATTTGGAAAAGGCAAATGACAGATTGAGTTGGGATTTTGTGGAAGACACTTAGAAGGAAATGCAAGAATTCCAAAAAGGATTATCCAAGGCACCATGCAATTTATCGGTACAAGCTTTCTTTAAGTCCTGTGCGATAGGGATCTTGCATATGCTTTTATTTTTTGCATGGAGAAATTAGGTCATGCTATTAACAAAGCTGTTGGTAATGGATCTTAGAAAGCCATGAAGGTCGGTCACTCTGGGCCCTCGCTCACGCACCTATTTTTTACTGATAATTTATACTTATTTGCCAAGGCTTCCATGGACCAAGTTATTAAGGACGTGCTTGATTGTTTTGGGTCCTACTCAGGTTATAGAATTAATAAACAAAAATCGCATATTTGTTTTCCTGTTTATACGCCTCCTGAAGTGGCTATTGCTTTTAGTATTGAGTTGGGTTTCTCTTTCTCCTTTGTTCACGATCTCGAAAAGCATTTGGGAGTCCCGTTTCTCCATAACTCGGTGTCTAAAGCTACCTATGAGCCATTGGTGGATAAAATTTGGAACAGGTATAAAAATTGGCACGCCCGATCCTTGTCTCTGACAGGGTGCATTATTTTAGCCAAATTTGTTCTAATGGTTGTTCTTGTTTATACCATGCAAATAGTAGTCCTTCCTGCCTACGCTTGTAACATGATCAGAAGGGAGTAAGGAACTTTAGTTAGGGCAGCGCTACAAAAAGATTGCGTCCTTCTCTAGTTAGGTTGGAAGTCAGTTTCTCCACCTGTATGTTTTGGTGGCTTGGGTCTCAGAAGGTGCAAAAGTGTCGATGAGGTTTTCCTCATGAAATTGGGTTATGGCCTAATTAGTAAACCAAACGACCTATAGGTGCGAGTGCTGGGTTCACAGCGGTATTGCTTGGTCATTTGGAAATGGCCACCGCATTGAGTTTTGGATGGACAATTGGGTGGACTTGGTTGGCCTCTTTTGCAACATTCTTTTGATTCATGCTTCTAATGAATTTGAGCAGCATTTGATAGTATGGGACATAACTAACCAAAAGGGTAAGTGGGATTGGAGCTGGATTGCTAATTTACTTAATGTTGATGTAGTTTGAGAATGCATGCGACTAAGCCACCCTGTGGGAACAGGGGGTAACGATGGTCGTCGATGGGTCTGGCTCAAAAAAGGGATATTTACTGCTAAAACTGTTTATGGTGCTATTAAGGGGGATAATTGGAATAATAAGTATGATATCTGGAAAAGGATTTAGATGTGGAATTGTCCCTAAAGGATATGTGCCTTCCTTTTAATTTCCATGTTCATGCTTTGCAAAAGCAATCTTGCTCTCTATTGTGCCCAACTGCATTCAAGCTAGTTTCTGGGGTCTTCCTTTCAAGCAGTAGTTGTCCCTTAATTTGCAAGTTGACATGAAAATAATGGTCTTGCATGGAACAGATTTATTGCAATAATTTGCTAAAAAGTGTGGAATAACCATGATCTCCAAATTTTTCAAGTTAAACAAAGCCCTACAGGTCTTTTGATCCATGGGGCGAAAACCATGATTAAGGAGTACTCCAAGGCTGTCATTTCTAGTAATGAGAATTTTCACACAACTAGAATTAGAACTGTAAAATTTGTTACATGGAATTTTCCTCTTCCTAATTGTATTAAAATCAACACGGATGGAACTTTGGAAAACAATCTGAGACAACCCTGCTAGGGGTTTAATCCAGGATTTGGGGGAGGGGGGGCCGGGGCGGTTGTAGGGTGTCATGTTAGTCTGGAACAATGGGCACCCGATGTTATCTTAGAAATGGATAGCAGTTTTGTTGTTTCGTTAATAAAACAAAGAGAGATTGTTGGCTGTTGAGGCAATCTCATTCAAAGGTTTGATGATTTGTTGAAGCGCAATTAGATAGTTCAAATCTGCCACGTTTATCGTGAATGCAATTTTGGAACTAACTAGATGGCAAATTTTGCCAGCTTTCTTCCTTGGTCTTCCCCTTTTCCCTGTTTTGCCTTTGGGAATTAGGGGAATTTTGCATAATGACATTGCTGGACTTGGTTTTCCTAGAGATTGCCCAAGTTAGTGTTGGCTTTGCTCTCTTTGCTAAAAAAAAAAATTGTAAAATTGCCTGGGCTACCCGTTTAACTAAAATTCAAGGCTAGAGTTTCAAATATCAATTCCCTTAATAATAATAATAATAATAATAATAATAATAATAATAATAATAATAAAGCTCTGTCGATGCACATGAAATCCTCTTTCAATTAAGCGCAAGTGAAAAAACTGTATATAAGAACCTCAAATATTTGTTAGCCTAATATGCAAATGAATGAATTGAACGAATTTGCAAGGAATGAAAAAAAAAAGGATCTATCAAAATCCCATTTCAAGTAAAACATTAAAATTCACAAGTTGTATATTCTTACAATACTCAAGAGTCTTTCTATGCGAGACATCAAATTCAACAAGCTCACGGTCAAAAATGGTAACAGTAAAGAAACATATTAGGAATTAGGGCTTTCATAGCCTCTGAATTCGTAAAAGACCAATTATTAAGAAGAATAAACCTCGAATTTTAGTTCTACGCAACGACGATAGGCTGCTGCTTTGCAGGCTCCATATTCTGCTGCTTCTTCAATTTATCATCGCCAACTAGGAAATCTTCGACGTTGTAAATGACTGACGTAGAGAGAGCAGCAAGGGCAACTGGCGCTTTCCTCACCAAGACGGAGATCCTTCTTGCTGATTTGAAATAGGTCACCACATGGGCACGGCTACGTGTAGGCTTTGAGCTCCTTGTTCCATTGCATATGCTCTATTTCTACGTCGTCATACGACATCGTTTCCGAGCGCCCTTTTCGCAAATGGAACTCCAATCGAAATACCGTCTATTAATGAGCTTCCCTAGCTATATGTAATATAAGAAAATGCTAATAAAGAATATTATTTGTATATTCTATTCAAGGCAAACATAACTCTACAAAATTTGAACATAATGCTCAATTTAATGGAAAATGTGAAAACTAAATTCTTTTTAAAAAAAAAGAAAAAAAATATGAGACTAGAGGTGAGCATTCGGTCAGTTTGGTCCAAAAACCCACCAAACTTGCCAGAATAAATCTGCACAGAAGAATTTTGCATATAAAAAAATCTAGCACAGCATTCTGCATATAGAGACTTCTATCAAAAAATAGAAATTCTCATTATCAAACTAAATAGTTAATTTTCTATCTTATAATCCTGATCCAATAAATACAAATTTAAACAACCCATTTGTAGTTCAACTAAAATAAATCATAAATCTCACAACAAATTGAACTCTACAAAACACCCACAGAAAAATCCATACTTGCCTATTTACTAATAATTGCATGTACGAATCAACTATAGACGTAGAAGCAGAACCCTTATAAGTGCACTATCATAAAACTTGAAGTAAATTGAAATCATTTTTTGGGTTACCAAACCCTAGTCTATGTGAGGTAAGACTTGAATTTAGGAGCTAGCATTAAGTTAAAATAGAGAATGTAAAACAAAGAAAGAAAATTGTAAGAAAAAGATAGAACGAGAGAAAACAAAACCATTCAACAAGAAAAATAAATAAATAGATCTTTTAAAATTGAAATAACTTAAACCTTTAAGTCTCCATCTCCATTGCTAAACACACTCATGAAATGATCAAAATCTCATATAATGTAGACAACAATTTCATAATCAACCCCACGGAACTCTAAGCTCCAGATGATCAAAGAAAAAATGCTTTGCTCATCTGGCTGGTCAGCAGATTGAAGGTTGTGGTAGTCATCTAAGATCCTGCAAGCTTGGAACAAAACAAAGGCCTTTCATTTCTGCTACTGTTTTCAGCTTAATATCATCTCCAAAGCTTATCGCAAGATCTTGAAACAAGCAGAACACCTTAATTTTAAGTCCTCTTCTTTCTAAAAAAATAACTTCAAAACGTTAACATGCTTTAATTCAATAGGAATCTGGTACAGAAACAATCCAGCAAAATGGCATTTCTCTTCATTTTTCCTCCAATGCCTAGAAAAGCGGGGGTCTATCCATTGCATAAGCTGCCAACCCTTTACAATCCTAAGAATTCAAACTTAGGCACAGGTTGAAATGTGAGATTTTTCAATTATTTTCAAATGCATGGACCCCAATACTACTCCTTTTCATAATTAACTTCCAATGTTGTCCTTCTAATGACGATAAAACTAATTAAAGTAAACAAATATAATGTCAAAAACAGAGCTCCTGCTTTATCCTGGAGATTCAGTTAGCTGACACTGTAAAATTCTCTGATCCATCAAGATAAATAAGTTGAGACTTCACTAACACACATAGTGCTCGTTGTTTGTATTAGGCTATGTGTTTCTTCATCTAACTCAAGATTATCTTTCTCCATACGCTCTGCTATTATCAGGGGCATTTTACCTGCTTTCACATAGGTTTTTAGAAGAGAATTATATATCTCTGTACTCGTGTGGACAGCATCGCGAAGCATAGCCAAAAATTTCTCTGCTCCTTCAACATTTCCATTCTCTTCAAGCCTCTTAAAAATTTCACTCACCAATCGTTTGTTGGGGCTCCATTTTCTAACACTACCAATGGCCTTCTTAAAATAATCTAAAACTTTTTTCATCTGCTTATCTTTCAAATGACCCCATGTAAGAAGCTCCCAAGTACTATAAGATGGACGGATGCCCTTTCCCACCATGCGATGGTGAAATTTTGTGGCTTCTTCTATCCGGTTTCTGTTGATATAAACAGCCAGAAGTATGTTTCCAGGCTGAGGATTAACAGTTCCAGCGGCTGTCTCCCACTCAGTGTACAAATCTTCTGCTTCTTTAATCTCCTGAAATTTAACAAGAGAAGAGATCATGCAAGTATATTCAACATCAGTCATTTTGCGAAAGCATGATTTCATCATATTCCAGATTTGGTGTACACCATCCTTATCTCCAATGTTCGCATGCAAACTGATGAGGGAAGAATAAGCAGCTCGATTTTTGCGTGAAGCCCTTTTCTCCATCTCTTTTAAAGTAGATTTTGCCTTCTCAAGAAGTTGGCTTTTTACATATATGTTAGTTAAGGTACTATAAGTTATCCAGTCTTGCTCTACTTTTGCATTCTTCAGCTCCTTAAAGACATTTTCAGCAGTTTTGAAATCATTCTGCGAAGCACATACACTCAGCCACAAATTGTAAGTAACAACATCTGGTGAAGTTTTTTCCTTCAACTCCTTAATGAGCCCTGGAACCTTCTCCAATTGTCCATTTGCAACATAAAAGGAAATCATGTGGTTGTAAGGAAGTGGATTCGTCAAGAAACCACATTCAGACATTTTCCCCATCAAAGCCTCAGCTTTTTCAAGTGACTTATGCATTACTTAAGTATGTAGAAGAGCTGTACAGGCTTGCCAGCTTCTCATTTTATCAGGAGGATCTTCAAAAAACTTTTCTGCACTACTTAGACCACGAATTTTTGCAATCAAATCCAAATGTACAGCATAGTCACCAGGCAACAGCTTGATATTTCTCTGTTGAGTCATCCATTCACAAATCTACACAAAAAATCAGTGAAATACAAAAGAATAATTAGAACATACTAAAATATTAAATTAACCAAATCTTCAGAGCAAAATAAATTTTAATTCATGTATGGCAACAAGATACCAACTTTGTTTATAACAAAAATTTAAAATCTAGCCGTAGCTAATCAATATTGCTAACAGAAAAAGAGTTATAATGTGCCATAAAATTTATGGAGTTTTAACAAATTAGATATGCAAAAAAATTCTACAACATGATATTTAATCTTGTAAATAAGAAAAAAATTAAGAGGAGAAAACCAGACCTCCAGCGCATGCTTATGCCACTTAAGCTTTCTCAGCTCTCTAACAATCCTATTAAGCTGATACTTCTGCACATTGTGGCCACAACTTTTCCACTTTTCTATTTCTACTACAGCGCTGCGTTTTGTGTACACCAGGCTAAACAGTCTCCTTCCCAGTGTATTTCTCCCACCACCCATGCCTCCGCTCTTGACCGCCTTATCTGCTCCCACTTCCACCAAGAAATGGCATGTGCCAGGTGCAAGTATTGTCCAAATGGAACGGAGCAGCATTGCTTAATTATAAACGAGTGGAATTTGATATAAGCACTGAAATCAAAATGAAACTGACTGGGCCTTGTTGAACAATCAATTGGGCTGGGCCAAAAAGTTGACCAAGAACAAAAAATATAGCACTTAAACGGAGTAGTATACTCCTGAGTAGAGACAATTCCAACTTCCTGGCCATGCATACACAGCTAGGGGTTAGCATTCTGTCGATTTGGTCTGAAAACTGACCAAACCGAACTTGACATAAAGAAAACTGAACCAACTGAACAATAATCCGGTTGGTTCAGACAGTGAGTTCAGTTTGGGGCTATTTGGGACTTTCTTGGGGCCAATTTCCAATTTCTCTGCATTAACATAAACACACTTAAATAGTACAAATTACAACAAGTACAACAATTAATCAATTGCACCAAATATTGCCTAAAATATCAACTACAACGATAGTTTGGAAATTTTTTGTTAAAAAATGTATAGATATTTGAAATTGGTCTTAAGCTTTCTCTTTCATTTGGCTATTGCTTCTGTTTTGGGCCAATTTCCCAATTATATCAACTGACACAAGAATTCTACAAATCAATTTCTGCAAAAAAAAAAAAAATCTGCATTTCAAATACTGTCACAAAAATTCTTCATATTAATTATCACAAGAAATTTCCACAGGAAAATTTTGCATGTCATAAAATCTACACATAAGAATTTTGCATATTAGACATTTCTATCCAAAAGTAGAAATTCTCATTATCAAACTAAGTAGTTAATTTTCTGTCTTATAATCCACATCCAAATAAATACAAATTTAAACAACCCATTTGTAGTTCAAATAAAATCAATCATAAATCTCACAACCAAGTGAACTCTACTACACACAGAAAAATCCATAGTTGCCTTTTTACTAATAATTGCATGTACGAAGCAACCACAGAAGTTGAAGCAGAACTCTCTTACAGTGCACCATCCTAAAACTTGAAGCAAATTGAAAATATTTTCTGGATTAGCAAATACTAGTCTATGTGAGGTAAAACTTCAATTCTGGAGCTAGCATTGAGTTAATTTATATAGCATAATTTAACCCTCATGCATTAAACTTTCGCCTAAAACGATTGTCAAAAAGAAATTAGAAATTGTAAAACAAACAAAGAAAATTTTAACCGAAAAAAAAAAGAAAGAAAACAAAACCATTCAACCAGAAGATACACAAATAAATAAATAATCTTTCCAAATTGAAATACCTTAAGCCTTTAAAGAAGAGCAGCCTTCAAAGTCCACTAAAACAAGAAGTGGAGGAGCGGCAAATTACCAGAATATTCGTGGCTGGCTACCGGTGAAAGTAGACGAGAAAGAGAGTAAGGTGGCGGAGCGATCGTGAGAGGGGAAAAGAGAGAAAGCAAAAGAAAATAATGAAGTTTGGGTTTTATATATATAGATACACACATGGAGGCAATACGACTAGTTTTAATTAGCTGTAAAACATATTTAAAATCGAATCGAATTTTATGGTCAATCGATTCAATATATTTGATTATGAATTTTAATTTTTAATTACGATTTAAATTTTTAAGTATTAATTAATTGTTAATCTATGGTTAACGCGCGCGCGCACACATATATATATATATATATATATAATTTTTTATTTTTATAACTTAATTTTTTTTATTTCTCCCTAAAATTTATATAAAATAACACTTTAAAATATATTTAAATTATATTTTTATTTTTATACCTTAATTTTTATATATTTTTCTATAAAATTTCTATAATATTTTAAATTAAATTTATATTATGTTATTTTTTTAATTATATAGTAATATTTATATATAATATTCGATTAACTTTTATATATATTATTTTTCATCGTATATTATTGTTCAGATGGTTTAGGAATGACTCAAGGTCTAAGGGAGTGACTCTCTCTTGGCCTATAAATACCCCTAAATTCCTTCATTTGGCAATTTGACCTCTTCACGCGGTTTCTTATCCATGTAAGTATTCCTCTTCTCTAGCTTTTATTTTTCTCATTATTTGTTATTATATTATTATTTTTTTATTTTTTTACTATTTATATGCTATCCTTGTCATTTACCATTACTTGCTATTACTACCATGATAATGCAATTATCATTATTAACATATTTTATAGGCTCCATTTATTACACTACTCATCCTTATATTATTAATATACAATTTTTTAATGGTCATTTATACACTTATACATTATTTTATATATTTATTATTTTAAATGATTACGACTTTTTTTTACCAAAGTGCATGGATTACTCGATGCCCTCAGGACCTGGCAAAACCTAATTTTGGCCTTGTACTCTAGCCTAAGTTTTTTTTTTTGCGAAGAATCCAACTTGACACTAATCTCTTGTTACCAGCTACCAGATATTACAATTCTCGATTTCATGTTTTTAGGTTTACCTATCGAAAATTATGTCCTTTGACTAAAGAAGTTACCCTGATCATCGGCATGCACTTTAATCCTAGAACGTTGTCTTGTGTTCTAAATTGCATATCAGATTACCCAATAGATATAAGCCAAACTTTGGGAATCCTGCCCTCTACTATCCTTAAACTAGTGCCTCAATATGGATCCATTCATGTAGAATCATTGATTGATGCATTGGAAGATTTCTCCGATGTTTTTACTTTCCATGTCAATGTTATTCTATTGATATGTCTTACTTTGTATTTAATAGTGAACTTAGGGGAACCATCTAACGATTACCAATTGCTTGGCATTATCAAAGGCATGTGTAATGGTCTAACTCCATTTCCAGTTATCTTGGCAAAAACCATCCTCAGTTTATGTACCGTCTGTACTGATTCTACATTAGCTTTCTCTAGGAGGCCCTTATTACTCCAGGTGTGATCATTGTTTTAAAAGGTAGTGCACCCTTTGTGCATTTTCACACTAGATTTTCTCAGTAGGAGATGTATCTTTTCAAAATTTCACATAATCCTGTGCCTTATTTTTGCCTAGGATGAACCCAATTCAACCCCAGCAGCTTTTTTCTTTTTTCTTTTCATTTTCACCATTATTATTATTATTGTTGTTGTTGTTGTTGTTGTTATTGTTGTTGTTGTTGTTATTATTATTATTATTATTATTATTATTATTATTATTATTTCATTCATTTTCACTTTTTCTCTCTTTTTTCATCATTTTTTTCATTTTTTTCATTTTCTTTTTTTTCATTCATTTTATCTTTTTCAGGTATGGCTACAGGAAAAACTGAGGCTACTCGAAGAACCTCCTCTTAGGGTAATCAACACGTATTCCTTGAGACATTACCTTTCTAGAAGATGACTCTATAACTTCAACTCACCATAGGAAAGTTTTATATGGCTAACGATAGTAGGCGATAGTGACATCAACTTTATATGCACATGGTCAATACCTGATTATATAACTCAAGATGGTCATTCTTGATGCATTTTACTATCACCTTTGGACTCAGTTGTATGCTAAGGTGAATATTTAAAACCCTATTGATTGTGACTTTATTACTTCTGATACAAATAAAAGATGGGTAACTAGTCTCACAGTTGACAACAGAGCACATTGGCTAAGTCAAAACTCGAGTGGTAGCAGTAAAGGGTGATATCTAGATGTAAACATGTAATGTAAAAAAAACCATGTAACACTTTTCACATTAAACAAGATAACTCAGAGTTTGTATAAAAAATCCTTGTTTATATTAATGTACAAGTTTGCATTACATATGATAATATTTTCACATATCTTCACTATACATGATCACTATTCTAACATTAAGTTCAAAAGTACAAAGCTTTAATAATTCATAGGATTAAATCCTAAAAGCATTCTTCTCTTGTTGTTAATCAGCCCTTTTGGATTTTCTTGATTGAATATTTTCACTCCGCCTCTAACTTTTGCCCAAGATTTTTTTTTCAGTTTTCACCTTGGCGAGGTGCTCAATTTTAGCAAAGCTACCGTTTATCAAGATTTCTCTTAAATTTTCAAAAGTACCAATATTGAACGAAGTAGTACTTATTAAATTAATGTCAAATATAAATGCTTTATAATCATGATCATGTGAAATGAAATTATGCAAAACATCACATAAGTAAACAAATTTATTCATATTATTAATATAAAAGGAGCCACATACATTATCTTTAAAAATTTCAGGTACAAAAAGTGTATCTACAAAAGCATCCTTATCTACATCCAGTGAGTTTGATGCCTCAGACGAGCTCGTTCCATCTTCTACATCCTGTAGGGTTTCTTGATAAACTTCTATGGTAGCTTCTTTAATATCTTCTTTTAACTCAGGTACAAGAACTTCGAATTCAACTTTTTCTTTCCCTTTGACCCTAAAAGCCAATAGTTTTTGAGTTATGACCTCCTCAAGAATACTATCCCATTCAGATAAATTAATCATAATTTCTTCATCCCAGACTCCTCTGGTAGGCTTGATGGTTCCATCAACCTAGTAAAAAACATCATTAGAGATTTCAAATCTAGGAACAACCTTCCCCTTAACCAGCATAGGCTCAATCTCACCACAATACCAAGGTGTAGCAGATGTCGGTACAAAACTGTCAAAAATGTATGGTACAACCTCTGGTTTTAATAGGCTCCTTTTCTTAGCATTAGATTTTTATAACCCAAACCCTTCTAACTGGTCTATCCTATTGTAGTGATAGCTTCAAAAGGACCTTGGGAATCTTTACCCAATATAGCTCCTGGTAAAAAGTTCATTTTCTTCGTCATGTTCACCATTCGAGGGGTAAACTCTTACTCACTTCCATTATCGGCATTAATGGCAGCTATATGAAACCCATTGAATGGTTGTTTTGCTATTCCCAACATATAAACCTGGTTCTCTTTGGTAGCCCTTATAGTGACCACTTCACCTTTATGGGGGAATTTTAATCATCTGATGAAGAGTAGATGGAACTCCTCCTAACTTGTGAAACTAGAGTCTCCCTAATAACACAAAAAAATTGGCATGTATTGGCAACACTACAAATTCTATTTCAGCATCGATTACCCAAGTCTTTACATTAGCCTTAAAAGCACCAGCTGCTTGCCTTCGGGAATGATCATAGGTTGTGACCACCAGATCAGACTTGCTCAATATGGACTCATTTAGTCCAAAGGCTGGAAATGCCACTAATGGACACACATTGATAAAAGATCTATCTTATACCATCACACCTGCTGTATACTTCCCATTATCTTGGGCCTTTATGTACAAAGGATGACTATGTTCCCGACATTCAATGGGCAAATCCCCATTGGTATACATGATACTTTCCTCGGGACTTCATCTAACCAGATCTAGTAGCTTTGAAGGTAAAATAATCGTAACCGCACTAGACTCGCAAAAGGCCTCTACTACTTTTTGCCTATGATAAGGTAACTATCTAAGCAAATCCCATATGGAGATCTGAGTGGGAGTTTTCTTTAGCTGTTTGAGGATTTAATCTTCTTTTTTGCTCCTTTTCGTAAGCAACTGCTGAGAATCTGAATATCTTTCTACCTCTGGCACTGCCCTGCCACTTCGAGTTATTAACTTTACTTTTTGGCCTTTTTCCTCATTTTTGAAATCCTACAGATCTAGAAGGCTAACACAACCTTCATCCTTACTGGGTGATTTCCAACAGTCAATCACACATACCTCTAGCTTATGCTCCTCTTTTAATTGTTTAAGACAAGTAATGTCCAAGTATTTATTACCATATAAGTCACATAAAATACGTTATTCTGGCAAGCCTGGGCCAACCATTTATACAAGAGGTGGGACTATATTATAAATCCCTTTCTTCTTTTTCCTCTTTTCTGAATTAATGATCTATTTGCTATTGATAAGATCTTGGATCTTATCTCTTAACGTTCTACAGTGATCTATAAGATGGCCTATATGTTGATGATATGTACAATATTGATTAGCTCGATGATTAGGCTAACCTTGCTTTTAGCTAGCTTAGCTGGCCAAGGTTGTAATTTTCCCTCCTTTATTAATCAATTAAGTACCCATGATAGAGATCTACCCAGGTTCAAGTAATACCTTTGAGTGCTCTCAGTAGCAGATATCTTGGCTGTCTTTCCAATAATATCTATACAACTAGTTCTACCTGTCATAGTTTTATACCCTCGATGTGCAGGGTTAAAACTAATACTACTAGTGGAGCTTGCTTTTTTAGCCAGGTACTCACCCTCAGCTTTAATGGCAATATCCTTCAGGGACTCCCAATCTTTTAACCCTTTTATCTTTAAGTTTTTTCTCAAGTAAAGGCTAGCATTTCTAATGAAAAGCCTAATCTGATCGACGGTGTTAGGCTTTCATCTAAACTCCATGCTTTATTTTTTTACCTTTTTAAGTAATCATAAAAGACTCATTATGCTTCTATTGCAGCAGCTCAAGATTTTTTAAAGCGACCTCTATCCACGTGCTATAACTGTATTACCTTAGAAACTCTTTTGTCAACATATCTTAGTCTTCTTTGGTACATCTATCCAAGCCATGATACCAATCGATGGCAAGGCCTATAAGGCTAAGGCTAAGGCTAAAATGCTCAACCTTTTATCTTTTAGTAGGAGTGGTGCCTTTTATGATTAGAGTATACTACTTGATGTGAGCAAAATGGGTCAAAAATGCTATAAACTTAGGCAAATCGGGCATCTTGAACCATTGAGGGAGCACGCCTTCACTATCTAAGTCCCTATCTTCTGAACTAACTCCCTTTTCAGTCGATAAGACCTAGGCTATTGCTTCTATCTTTTCTTTCATTTTTTAAGGACTAAATCCTCAATTCTAGGTAGTTTGCCCCTCAAGACTTGTGTTAGTGCCGACTCTTCCTCCTCTTTAGGGATGAAATCTTCCTTAAGAGTAACATTTTTTATCTTTTTATTATTTAACAAGTGAAGCTCTCAATCCTGTTCCTCTTAATTTAGCCATAAAAGAAGGTTTCGTAGGGGTAATAGTTAAAGTGCCTCCAACTATAATGGTTTTCCATGTGTAACAGTAGCTGCTAAAGTTTGCTAGCCAGTAGGCTATGTTAAGGAACTCATCATATCGATCATTATTGACTTTATCCTTCTCTCAAACTCATCCAATCTTCTTTCCAATTCCTTACTATCTAGCCTAGTCTATGTTGGATCCATCATGTTTGTTCTCTTAGAAGCTAGCTCGAAGAACTCAACCAAACCCAAATTAGTTTCTGATGCTGACTTAGATAACCTCGATAAAGATCTCTTAACTAGATACCTGTCTGGACTTTTGAACCACCCTATCGACTTTATGGTGATTGTAGCTACCTGTAACACTCAAGCAAGGCTATAATAATCCAATTTAGCCAAAAGATTCTTCTGCCAATATATTTTGATCAAGGCTATTATTGCTTCACTCAGGGTGAATTCCTAGAGAAAATGAGGCTCAAAACTTGTCTAACAAACACTCATCTTTCTATAACAGGTCAAATCCTTAAACCACCTAAATGACTCTATAATGGCTGAAAAAGAAATTTTGTTAGCATGATGCATGATTATACATCTAATGCATAGGCATGCCGTATATCATTTTCAAAGCACATGCGTAAACCAAGAACAAACCTTCTAACCTTATTTCTCCCATACAGGTGATCGTATAGTCTCTTTCCTAGGTCTGATTAATTTATGGATTAATAAAAAACCCAATGAACAAATATGATGCACGATAAAAAGCTAGTAGCAAAACCTCTCTTTATTTAAAGTGTAAATAAATACATCATTGATCTCTATATATTTGGATCATTCAGACAAACAAAGATGGAACCACTGGGGTATGACAACCTTTGATTAGAACCTACCTGAATTTATTAGGATTTAAACTAATATATAGGTATTCAAATAACAAGTAAAGTATTACGGTACATGATATCTAAGGGAAGTATTTATGGATATTATATGAGGCTTCAATATGGTAGTATAAATTTAGGGCTACCTAAACGGGGTCCCTGCTAATGGGTCTAGCTCATCATTAGTATAATGACCAATTGGGTTACCATTTAATATACCAAAAGGTATGAGGCTTGGGCCGGTGCTCCTCTTTAACGGTTGCCCACATTGAGTGAATATAGGGTCATACTTCGAGATTACATCGGGGTTAAGTAGGGATGCCTAACCTAATTCTAAGGCCATAGCATGTTCTAATGCAACCTAACATAGAAGAAGATTAACATAATTAACCATAAGCAATCATTTATACTATATTAACCAAATTGCTTTTAAAGTAAAATCACCCAAACAATCCCCAGTAAAGTTACCTCAGTGATGCACGCTAAACCCTGTAAGCATTTGACTTTTCCTAAAAACTTACTTTTAGGTCTCACGATCGGATCAAGGCTGCCTTAACTAGTGAAAATCAATTGCTTTGCAATGGGTAAGGATTCAACTTAATACGTGATGCCTCGGGCCTAAAAAGGCATAAGATAGTATGTCGAGGTATCCTTATCCATTTACTAATGACTAACTTACAAGGCATTTGCTAAGCATCATAAGGCTTGCATTATGGAGTCACCATCTAATAGAACATTGGGAAAGTGATTTTTACCTTATGAAGCTAAAATCAGAGTTAGTTCAAACTTCAACCCTACTTACGTATTTTATTGATGGTTATATGAATGATTGTTTATGGCTAATTAGTCAAGTCTTCCTCTCATGCAATACGAGGTAAATAATAAACAATACATTATAGGCACGTAAAAAGTTATAAAACTATACATAAATCATAGCATTCTGTTTGAGGACATTGGTCCTTACATACGTATAATAACAAATGAATTCTATAGACATTTTTTGGAATGAAAAAGATTAAGGGCGTTGGACCCAAAAACAAATAATTATATAGGGAAAATCTTTTTAGCCTATTTCTAATTGTATGGTTCGGGGAAAACTTTTAATACAAATAAAGCAAGTATATAAACATACATAAATTGGGATATTTATTGAATTAGGAGCATGGGTTCCCTCATGCATATTTATAAAAATCATTAGTGTGATTTTTATAATCAAATAGGATATTAGTCCATCTTATTGATAAAACCCCATTAATTGAATAAAGATATTTAACATGAATTTTTCTAATTTTCGTGCTAAAAACACCTTTTTTACTAATTATTACAAACTGTATAATAAAAGCCAAATACAAATAACTTTAACAACTTAAATAAATTTGGATAAATTAACTTCCCTAAGGTCTAATTGGATTCCTTATTTCTCTAAGATCCTTCAAACAAATCAAAGCATTTATGCATAAGAAACACAATGAAGGTAAATGGATTAATTAAACAAAAAAATAATAAAATTTATATGTTACAAATATAACATTACAAGTTACAAAATAGATATATGATAATATTAATAATTAATATAAAAAAATAATATATATACGAATCAAAATAAGAGAGAAAAAAATCATAAATAGGTAAAGAAGTAAGTCAAGGACCCACTCAGGGAAGAAAATGAGTAAAGGCCCAAGAAGAATGAGTCATGGCCTTGAGTAGAACGAGTCACGTTTCCTTAAGTGAGTCACTGGCCACTTCATAGTGAGTCACGATGAGTCAGGAGTGAGTCACGGTCCAAGTCAGTGACTCATTCATGACTTAAGGTTGTGAGTCACTTTTGGATTATCCAGTAGCTACTGAAACGACGTCATGACCAAAGCTCAAAGCTCTAAATCAATTTTTAAGGCTCACAACTCAAAAAAAGAACTTCTATGCCTCTTGAAATCAACTTACACACTTAAAATAGGGCTTAAAAACATAAAACAATATAATTTACACTAAATCATCTAGTGAGAGAATTATACTATTGGAGAGAGAAAGCAATAACTACCATGCATAAAAATTTATTTGATTTACAAGGAAATAACATATATATACATAAAGCATAAAATAACACATGAATATGCCAATAAATATTATTTATACAAGAAGAACAAGATACATAAGGTTACACAAAGAACAAAAATGAGAAACAGGGCATGACCATTTCTGAGAAAATTCAAAATGGATTTTTACAAGAATTAAAATGTTGGATCTACATAAAAGCTAGAGATTTGCCACTTATATTACCTTCGGTAGAGCTATTTTCTAAACCTAGTGAGAGTGCTCTATAGTTTTCTCATTGCTTCTTATGTTCTTCATTCAAAATTAGACTTAAAAAACTAGTTGTTTTTATTTTTTTCTCTATTGCTTTTCTAGGGTTTGTTACTTATTATCATTTTAAAAAACATCCCCATCTCTTAAATGTCTTCATTAGAATTTAAATATAAGATTTTTATTTTGAAATGATCTCCTATTTTGCAGGGGAAAAACTGTGATTTTGGGCTAAAAATCACAATCTTAACTGGTGAGTCAAGGTCCTTGACTTAAGGTTTTGACTTAGTAGGCCATTTCAAAAAAAGCTAAAAAAACCATTTTAATTAAAAAAAGAGTGAGTTATGGACTAAAGGCCATGACTCGCTAATGAGTCACGAACTAAAGGTTGTGAATTGTTGATGAGTTATAGTCTTGAGTTGAACCTTAAGACTCAAATCATGATTCGAAAGAAGAAAGTGATCACTTCTTAAGGTCATGACTCAGAAGTGAGTCACTGTCTTGACCTATGAGTCAAGATCGTGACTCATTTCTAAGTTAACCAACAACTCTTAATTATTCACACCTCACTCAATCTCGAGAAAGAAATCCAACTGTATATTTAAAAGACCATTTTCCCCCTCAAGACTTGATAAAATATTTTCTCGATAAAACCTAGTACAAGAGAAGAATGAGCACTGCTGCTTCCTACTATTTCTAAAATAGAATTATCCTTATTAGGTAACCTTGATAGAGGTTAAATCAAGCCTGGTGTCTACACTAATGAGATTGAAAGAATTACTAATAAAAAAGCTTCAGACAGTAGCATTGTGATCCAACTCAAACTACCAAGACATTCGAGAGCCCAATAGGACTAGAAAAGCACCATACAATGGTATCGTGATTCTATTTAGACATATAAATCTTTTATCAGTGCAAAATGAAGGACTACCAAGACACATTATACACTCACATGACGAGATAATTATATCGTGAATGTAGAATCGGCAAAATAATTGATTTCACATTCGAGAACACAATAGCAGTCTTCCAAAACTACCAGATTCTATCCAAAAAGGCTTACCAAACCAAAAAAACACCATAACAACATATGGTTGAAAAGATCAAAAACTAACCAACCAAAAACTCAATCCAATTCTACAATATAGATATTAATTTCTTGCCTATGGCTAATTCAACATATACTTACCATGGAAAACCATGGAAAAACTTTTCAAGAACTATTGTCCTGCAATCTTATAAGAGTGATGCTATAAGGCCAAAAGGATGGCATGAGTAGAATAGGAATCTGTAATTAGATACCTTGTATTATGAGGATTATTCAAATTATGAGCCAGGAACTGGGCAAGCTAAGGGGTTTTAATGGCCCAGTTATCACAATTTTAATTGAGGAAATTTCCCCATATACCATCTTTTTAATTTTGTTTTCATAATTACACATCTTTTGTAATAAGTTTAAAAAATACCCACTTTTTAAATTTTCATTTTAAAAAATACAACTTTTCTCATATTTGTAATTTGAAACTTAAGACTATAAGAATTTTAGTTTAGTCCAAAACAATAAAAATTTAATACATAATGGAAAAATCTAATACTAGATAATTTAATTAATGAAGACATATAATTAATAATAGAAAATATAATATATCTAGTATTCATAATTATCTATACCTATATCGAGTTGAAGCTATAAAAGTGATTATATGTTATAATTTAATAAGCGAGATGTTAGAAATGAGCATGATTTAGGAGATTAATGACTTATTAGTGACTATTATTGCTAAAACTGATAGTTATGTGCAACTAATGCATGTGTATGGATGTGCATGGTCCATATGTTATATGACGATTACAGCAAAGTGGTAGCTAAATGTTGAAAACTACGTGGTTATTATTCTTATTTTTGGGATACATAGGAAGCTTGTAATGCAAATTTCAAGTGCGAACTAAATACTAGATATATTGTTAAGTGTTCAATCGTTAGTAGTAACTTTAGGGAAGTAACTCCATATGAAAATTTTAAGTGATCTTGCCTCGAATAAAATAGAATAGGTGTCTAGTAAAGGAAGATGAAAATGAGTGAATAGTTGATATGTTCGTACACTAAAGGATAATTCTAATTTAGTGGAAGTTAGTGCCAATTAAGTTTTGAAAGAAGTGGATAATGTTGGAGGTGTGAGTAATATAATAAAATACTAAAATTATTGAATAATTGAGTGAGTTCTTCATTGTATTTAGTGAATCATTACTACGTATGACTTAGTTTGAATTGTTGCTTGAGTAAGTATATATCTGTGTGTGTGTGTGTGTGTGTGTGTGTGTGTGTGTGTGTGTGTGTGTAAAGTTGTAATGACTTTGTTATATAATCAAGTATCAAAAGTTGTATTCATTGTAGTAACTTATTATTAATATAATCTAGTAAAACATTATTTGAGTTTAAGATTATACTGTCATTAGTGATCTTTGATATGATATTGATGTTTAATAGTTCAACACCCATGTATATTCCTAAGGGGTATTAAGGTTTTATAACTTAAAACATTAAATCTTAACCATGTATATTCCTAAGGGGTATTAAGGTTTTATAACTTAAAACATTAAATCTTAAATCTTAATAGTTCAACACCCATGTTTATTCAAATCTTAAATAATAGGAGTAACATATGTGTGTTTCAATCGCCATTAAAAGATAAGTTTGATTAATAAAGGCAAAATCAACTTGGATTCAAAAATTTTACAAACTTTCTATATTGACTTATTGTGCAAGAAACATTCTCGATCAAATTTCAATACTTTAATATGAGTAACATATAGTCTCTAGTTAATGGGTCTGAAACCTATTTGTTTCAATTATCATTGAAAGTCACATCTAATCAATCAAACTATAAATTGAAACTATAAAAAAAAAGTTCACAAATTAGCAAGGGAAATTTGCGAGAGATATGTTTTGTAGCAAAATTGCAAGGAATTTGTAATAGATTATACAAATAGCACTATCAATTGCTTGGACTTTATGATGGCTTATCCCTCACTAGTGAAAATCCTTCACAAAATACAATGATTTATGAGAGATTTATCACTCATTGTGTTTTGCTAAAGAATAGCAATAGATGCATATTTTACAAAAGACTTCCCTTGCAAATATTTTCTCATCGATATTGCATAGGATTTTCCTTACTTATTTTATAGGGTTAATTATAAAAAAGGGCCTTAACTATATGATACCTTACAATTTTGGACCTCATCTTTAAATCTTGCAAAAAAAGCCTAAACTATAGGATAGTTTATAATTTTGGGACTCCATTGCTATTCCGTCATTCCCCATTCAATAACAATATAATAGCAAAGGAATAATGACAGAGTCCTAAAATTGTAACGTATCCTATAGTTGAGGCCCTAAAATTGTAATGTATCCTATAGTTGAGGCCTTTTTTGCAAAATTTAAAAATGAGATCCAAAATTGTAAGGTATCCTATAGTTGAGGTCCTTTTTTACGATTAACCCTATTTTATAAATTAAAATTACTTTTTACTTAAATATTTTTTTCTAAGGATGGTTTAATACTGATCTAAGTGCAACCTCTACCTGGTTTAACTTGGTTTAGGCTTGAATGAATCACTCGCTAAATTTTATGCATTTTGCAAGGATTTATCCTCACTAAATACGAGGGTCAATCTATTGTAAAATGTAATGATTTGTAAGGGATTTATCCCTAACTAAATACGAGGGTCAATCTATTGTAAAATGTATTGATTTGTAAGGGATTTATCCCTAACTAAATTTGCTAGAATTTTTTCAAGGATGGTTTGATACTGATTTAAGCAAAACTTGCCCTCGGTCTTACTTTGTTTAGGCTTGAATAAAGGAAAAAATATAGTCTAGTTAGGTCCATCCCATGACCAAATATAATATAAAGTAAATATATACATTTTATATTGTAGGTGAAGCCTTTAGTAAAAATGATTAACATTTTTTCAGGTTAAACATGCTCGAGCATTAGAAGTTACAAGATGGGTGACCTCCTAGAAATGAATTGACTCGATATCTATCTTTTTATTAGGTTAAATGACACACAAAGTGTCCTAGGATTGGGAGATGCCAATTGTGTTCGTCTAGGTGGCACACAAAGTGTATTGGGATCTAGGGATGTCTCAGTGTTCATCCATATGGCAGAAAAAGTGTTCGCAAATCGAAATATATAGATTGAGTTTGGCCAAGTAGCACATCGGCATAATTTGCAAATTAAACATGCTCAGATCTGGCAAATTAGTAAGAAAAGAGCAAATTTCGAGGAAAATCTAGATCTAGGTGCAAACTTGTAACACCCTAATACCCTCTAGGTGTATACATAGGTGATGAACTACCGAAAATGATATCATGCCAAATATCACTAATAACAACATAAGTGTTAAACTTAAATAAATTTTCACTAGGTTACATTGATGATAAGTTTTTACAATAAATACAACTTTCAATACATAAATTCCATAACAAAATCTTTACAACTTTATCTAATATACATTTAACATTTACAAAAACACACATCCTCTGGGAACTCTCCTCGAACTTCTCAATCTTCTCGTTATGCATAAATTTAATTTAGTACCTACTCAAGCAACAATTCAAACAAAGTCATACTTAATAATACACCACTAAGTACAACTAAGAAATCACTTAATTAATCAATAATTTTAATCTTTTAATACACTAATCAAACCACCATCATTACCCTCTTTTCCCAATACTTATCTAGCAATAACCTTCACTAATTTTTCTTAAATATACGAACATATATAGACTATTCACTCATTTTTACCTCAACTAGACACTTATTTTATTATTTGAGGCAAGATCACTTAAAAAATTCATATTGGGTTACTTCCCTAAGATTGTCACTAACACTTAAATACGTAACAATACATCTAGTATTTGGTTTGGACTTGAAATTTGTATTCCAAGCTTCCTATGTGTGACATTCTTCGAACCCTGTAAGCATCCTGCTTGCTCTTGAAAGCCCACTTTTAGGACTCGAGATTTAATCAAGATTTATTTAACTTATAGAGGCCAATTACTTTGCAATGTATAGGGATTCAACACAATCCGTGATGCCTCAAGCCTCAAAAAGGCATGAGACAATGGCTCGAGGTATCCCTATTCATTATTGGTGATCAATTTATAAGGGCTTCTACTAGACATCACAAGGCAGGTATCATAGAATCGCCATCCAATAAAACATTGAAAAATAAGTTTTAACCTTGTGAAGCTGAAACCAAATATAGTTCAGACTTCACTCCTATTTATATCTTTGGTTAATATTATATAAATGAGTTTCAACCATTAATATACTTCATCCCTTTTCTCACACGAGATATTATGCATAGAAAAATAAAGGCACACTCAAGCACATTGAAAGCTGTAAAGCATTTATAAAAAGCATTGAAGAACATGGTATTGAAAGAAATTATAGAATATCAATAGTAAATGTAAAGATAAATCACACATAAATAAAAAATTTAATGAAATTCACTTGGATGAGGACATTGGTCCTTACATGCATATATACAAAAAAAATTCTGCATTTTAGGTGCATTTTGGATAAAAAATGGGATAATTGATTTGTCACAACTTTGAAATAAAGAATCATGTTGGTCAATTTTAAATAGAAAATATTTTGTATTTATAAAGAAAAATTCATTAATTTACATGCTATTTTGTGGGTGAAAATCGAGACATTGGTCCTTTTTTATTAGAAAAAAATCCCACTCAAACTTGAATGAAATTATTTGTGAGTTTTTAGATTTATCGTTCGAATAAAAACATTTATTTACAATAAATAAAGACAAGTAAAATATGCATAAATCGGGATATTGATTAAATTGGGAACATTGGCTCCCTTCATGCACATTTATGAAATTTTTTGTTGTGATTTTTGGAATAAAATAGGACATTAATCCATTTTATGAGAAAATCCGATTAATTAGGTAGAAAATATTTTAGGTGTTATTTTTAATTAAAGCATGTAAAAAATTATTTTTTACTAGCTATTACATACAATTAAATAAAAAGCGCTAAATAATAATACAGACCCAAAAATAAATAGGGAAAAATAAAAAAATCCTAATCTAATCTCCTGCTTTAGTTCTCCAACCCAATTTGCCATGCCAATAAGTTGTGTGCATTAAAAAGGATAGAAAATAACAACATGAGTTAACAATGAATTGAATACGATAATAATGAAGTGCAACACTTAAATTAATAGCTGAAATGGATATAATAATAGCAATAATGATAATAATATGCTAATATTAATAATGACAATTATAAATATTACCATTAAAAATAATATTAATAATAAAAGCATGATTGATTTAAATAAATTAAATATTGCACAAATATATAAATAAGCTATTTGATAATTAAATTAGAAATACTAATTAATTGGACTAATTAAATAAGCTTAAACAAAACAACATTGATAAAGTTTGGGTGCACTTATGACTCTACAATAATTATCTTATTTAGGTTAGGATAAATGATTCCTAATTAAAATAGGAATAAGAGTTAAATTATGATTTTAACTCTCCAATTACCTCTATAAACAGGCTTTTAGTAAACCTATTTGAGATTACACAATTATTACTCTCTACACATAATATGCTCTCTCTACACATAATTTCTATATGAAATTAATATCTCTCCAAGGGGCATTTAGATTGTGGAATAGTCACTTTTTTCTCAGCATGTGTGCTCATAGTCGAAAGCCTATGTCATTGATATGAAAGTAAAGATCCCTCACTTCCACTCGTGTCAAAGGGTTTTGCGCTACAAGAGGTAAAATTATTTACCCCATAATATCTTATTGATGCTATTTTTGGGTGCATATAAATTTCTAACATTGGTATCAGAGCTTTCATTTTTTTTGCGTTATAGTATATTTTAATTTTGGATCTAAAATTTACATGAAATTGGTAGATCTAATTAGGTAGCATAAACACCTAATTTATGAATTTTCATGTATATATTATGCTATTTTTGGAATTTAAATTTTTATGTGTATGTGTGCACCGAAAATTATGTAAAGAGTCCGTAATAAAAATTAAAAATTAGAATTTTTGAATTTTAACTTCATGATCGTGTTTCTAGACCCTAAAAACCCCTCACTGAAAAAAGTTTGATCACCTAAATCAGCCTCTAAGGTGGAATGTAGCTTGCACGTGCCATACGCAGGGTGCATGTCCCTCATGCACTAGCCATCTATCAAAGTGATAAGTCACTCTGATACATGGCCCAATGAAGGTTTGACATATGACCATTATGGTGAAGCTACGTGTCAAAGTGATTTGTCACTTTGATATGTAGACCAGTATGGGATGACACGTGGACCACTGAGGTGGTGCCACATGTCACCATGTGTCAGAGAAGTCTAACATGTAAACCAACATGGGTGACACTTGGCACATTGTGATACTGCCATGTGTTATGCCATATGACACATGTAGATCCACCCTGGATGCCTCGTGGACTAATGGATGACTGCCACGTAGCACCTATTAGTCCACCTAGAGCTATGTGGCATCCACATGGACCGATTAAAGGCTACCACATGTCAGACAGTGGTCTAGTGTGGCAACACGTGGCCCTATAGGGTCATGCCATGTGGTAACCTTACCCAAGTTGGTGTGTGGTGAGTCTACCGCACGTGTGGCATGTGAGGCTCACTCTTATTGATGCGTAGGCCCTTCTCCGACCACCAAATCAACTCAAATTTTTTTAAACTGATTTTCTCAATTTTTCTAATTTTTTAGTCATTTTTTGAAGACCAAAAAATAATTTTTGGATTTTTTCAAATAAAAAATTATTATAAAAATTGATGAAAATAATTTTTTATATACATTTTGCCTTATTAAATTTTCAAATATGTTTAAAAATAATATATTATGGATTTATCCTTATTTTTGATTGAAATGAGTTTCAATCATATATGTTTGTACATGAGTGTATTTACTATTTATTTTATATTATGTGTAATTGAAATGTTGATGATAAGAACTCCCTATTATCCATAGACTCCTCAAGACATTGCTGAAGTCAATGTAAAAGTGCACAAGGTTACCAATATGAGGATGAATAAGAAGGCTCGAGCTAATGATATAGATGCAATAGTGCATCACATAATTTATATGCATGAACAAATGCAAAAGTGCATTTGGATTGGTGGCTTGAATAGAGGATATAATGAAAGGACCTTAATTAAAGTGATGAAGAACTCTATTAGTCACTATCTAGACTTGAAGAATTTGTTGCTAGATGCGTGGAAATTAGAAAATGAAATTTATAGAAGATTCATTATGCATTTCATACTTAAGTTATCCAAAAGATGAGTGTTAAGAAGTAACACTCAATCAGTGATGGTGTTTAGGAGTGGACACACTATGTATCATCCATGGTTTTCTATATGTGTTATATAAGATGGTCAAAGATTCATTTCCAGTTATGAGGCTAGTTCTGAGATGTACTAGTCTCCTTGAGTAGTTGACATGAGTGTCATATTTATTATCAGTTAGCGAATTTTTTGATAGGATTTGTGTTTCCCGTTCCTTTTAAGATAAGTGTGTCTTTAACATTTTATTTGCTTTTGAGATTGTTGAATGCTTATGATTGATTAAATAAACAGGTTTATTTATTTTTAGATATTATAATGGCATTTAACATTTATTATAAATGTGTTTATTGTATAGTTAATAGCTATACAATTTTATAAGTAAAAATGATTGCATGATAATTAAGTTAAGACGTAGATTATCTTAAGTATAATATCCTTTATTAAGTTTAAAAACTTAATATCCAACAATTAAGATTTACTATGCCTAAAACTTTAAGCTATAAAGTTAGACATTAGGACTTAGAGGGTAATTGAAAACTATTAGTAACCTTTTTTGAATTCAGGCCTAATAGATAGCTTTATTAGGTTATCTTTTTAGATGCATAGTAAATAGCATATATTGCCTTATCTTATTTAGTTATATGCAATAGCTTTTCCATTAGTGATCAGAGGATCCAAATGGATATTGCTTTCTGGATCTGGAGTGTAAAAATATAGTATGTGCTTGAAGAGCAAAAGGCTCTATAAACCTTAAGTTCGATTATGATTGAACTGTAGAATGGTATTATAACCTTGCATAAGCAGGATTGAGATGCTTATATGGCATGGAAAAAGAGATATTCCACTGCCAGCATCATCTTGCTAAGTGCAATGGATGATGACATCACTAAATAATTTTGCAAGTATCAGAATGCAAAAGATCCGTGGATTGCTTTGCATAAAAAGTTCATAGGTGTGTCTCTAACAAAGCTTCCATCATTGACGATCAAATTTGATACCTATCAGAAGAAGTCTAATCACATCATGCAAAAATATCTAAAAGAGATAGAAAATATGATATGTGAACTTAGTGAAGCTGGTCATAAGTTGATCAATAAGGAATAGGTCCAAGTTGTTATCCAATCCTTACCTAGGAGTTGGGAGCATATGAGATGAAACTAACTTATAAAGACTGTGTAAAGACATTTAGAGATGTCACTTGTCATTTGGAGATTAAAAAAGGATAGTTTGGCATCAAGTAAGGTCAATGCCAAAGTGCATATGGCATAGTCACATTTTGATAGAATGAGTTTTAACAAAACAACAAAAGATGCTTCAAAAGGAAGGGTAAAGGAAAAGGGCTTGAAAGCCTAAAAGGTAAAAGATAAAATAGAATTACAAAAGGTTCAAAGGCAAGAAAAAGGACAAAAATTTCAAGAGTGGAATGTTTTAACTACCAATTAAAGGGATACTATGTAAGAGACTACAATGTATCCTAATAGGTACACCATCTTGACTTAAGAGTGAGTGAAATTTCTGGACCTAGTTCTGTCTTTCTTGCTAAATTTCATGGGATGATAGATTCAGGAGTAATGGACCCTGTGACAAAAGGATCAAGATGCTTTGGTTTAGTTTACTTCTGTTCTTAATTTGATAAAACTCAATTTCATTTACATTTCAAGGATAACGATGTACGTTTATGTTTAGATGATGCTTAAATATGGTTTTGGTTTTGTTTCTAATGATTTCATTATTAGGGATTTTGATCCTGACTATTCAAACAAAACTAATTTTTCCTTTATCTATACTTCTCCATATAGTTATGAGAATAATATGAAATTATGGCATGCTAGATTAAATCACATTGGCCAAGACTGAATGAGTCAGTCAGCCAAAGTGGGATTGATAGGTGGTTTTAATAAGGTTGAATTGCCTACCTATGAGCACTGCTAAAAAGTAAAAATTAGTCAGAAAACTATTCAAAAAGGAACTAGAAACATATTTCCGTTGCAACTAATCTATTCCAATATTTATGGTTTAATAAATGTGAAGGCAAGGTATGAGGTCTACTAATTCATAACATTTATAGACAACTGTATGAGATAAGATCATGTCTACTTGATTTCTCACAAATCAGAAGCATTAAGCTGCTTTAAAAGTTACATGAACTTAGTTGAAAATTAATTAGACAAAAAAATCAAAGCTTTAAGAACTAATAGAGGCCAGGACTATCTTTCTGATGAATTTAAAGCTTTTTGTGATGAAAAAAGAATTTAGCATCAGTTCTCTATTTCAAGAACTCCATAACAAAATAGTGTTACAGAAAGGAGAAATAGTGTGAGGCCTCAACCTTAGCCCTAGCCAGATTATGAAAGATTAAAGAGGATTATGATTAAATAAGGTAAAATTGGATTGTTTTGCATTTACTGAAGTTAAGTCCCATTAGGAGTATTTTGGTAATTATGCATGTGTATAATATAGGTATAGTTATGGTAAATATTTATGGTTAGTGATGCAATTGAATAAAATTAAAAGTTTTGGGGTTAAATTGTACATAATTGAAATAATGGACATTAAAGTTTATAAGGGTAATTTTGGAAAGGTAAATTTGAGATATTTACCCCACTATCTTCTTCATTAAAGCTTTTTGGAGAAGGGACTTATTTGATTTGAGAGGTGGAGATCGGCTTAAGGAGAAAAGAAGAGAGATGCAACTTTATCTTCTCTCTCTCGATATCTTCTGGTTTCAAATAAAAGAAGGTGCATAGCTTAAGGTTGATGAGTTAGTGTTCTTAAGGGTAATGTTTCCTCCTCTCTTACAATCCCCCCTCTCTTATTTCTTTAATTCAATTTTTGGAATTGTAGATCTAAAAAGATTATGTTTGTTATCTATCTTGTGTAAGGGAAGGAAATCAACATTTAAGTGATGGATCAAAAGTTGTGAAGGAAGATTTGAAGCCTTAATACCAGGTATGGGAACTAGGCTTACTACATTGTTTATGTAAGTTTGTTACGGGAATTTTATTATTTTCTTGTATGTGTGTGTGTCTTCCTTGATGAGGTTAAAGATCTAGTGTTGGTTTTGTAGATGAGAAATTAGTAAATCCCTTATATGTGTTTGGGTTAAGTCTTAGTGGTTTTAAAGAGGATGAATTACGGCTAATAGATACATAGAATCAAAGGATTCTAGTAATGAAGGAAGAGTAGACATCATAGTTACTAAGATTATAGATTTGTCTACTTGAGCTTTTAACTTGGTTTTGTCATAATGATAGAATGAATTATTGATAAGAGTATGGGAATGTTGGTTTGATTATAAATTGCATGTGGTTATCCCTATTGTAAAAGAAGATACAGTAGCTAAATCCAGGAGATTAGGGTCCTTAGTTAGCAGTATATCCTTAATGTCCTCAGGAGCAGTGGAATCTCCATCTATAAAGTTGATTTAGTGAGTTATTTTGAAATCATAGATAAAGCTAATAATGTTTAATTATATAATAAGCATTATTGGAAACTATTTACTGATACCTTGAAATGAGTTAAGGTTTTGATTTGCATAAATCGGGTTATGTTTGACAATGTTCCTCAGTGGTTGAACACTCGACCGAGGGGACCACCATTTTAACAAGTGGGTTTGGCCACTCTGCCAAGCTCCCTATCACTCCATCGAGTGATACCCCACTGCCTTCTCCTTGCTTCAAACATTACACCTTATGTCATTAACCATATAAACTCTATCTTCCCATTACTTAACCAAACACCTTTAGTACTCATTCAATGTATTATTAAACTTTTATGGGGATATATTTATGGTTTGAATAATCCCTATCTCCCTTATTTAACAAAGTTATTCATCTACTAAAGCATAGTCAAATTAACTCAATGACAGCCTAGAAAGTGTGACGAATTATTGATTTCAAATATTCAATCTTGTATCCTTTTTTATATAAAAATGTATATAAAAATGTAAGTAAACAGATGAGCTTAATTGCATTACAAGGTTTATTTCTACTATTGGGTTAATAAATTATTTTAACAACTTGCTGGTTATGATGAATGGTTTGTGTTTGCTATGAGTATAGTTTCTTACATGAAAATCCTTAAACCATCATGCATATCATGTATGTACCCTATAGATGATTGATAGGCCTTGTGTGCATCCTTTAGGGTGTCACAATATTCTTACATATACTCTGATGGTATAAATGCCATAATAAAGACACAAGTAAGATGATTGATACATATATGATCATGTTATAATATGTAACTGGTTATCTATGATCTAATAGACTGTAAAAGAAAACTAAGATGTTAAGACATGAATAAGTGGTTATCAAAAGAATGAGAATAACCTTGTTGATTGTATTATATTGATTTGCTATGCCTGGATATTATTTCACATGATTGTGTATCGATATAAGTAACTAAAATGATGTATGGAAACTACTCATGGTAAACTGCGAATACATCATTGTGAAATAACAAGGAGTTAAGTAAAGTTTAATACTCTATAGTTGATGTGACTATCCTTTGGTAAGTATCCTGACTCAGTGTATAAGCAAGCATGAGTAGTGTAAGTATATATTACCATGTTTAGGGTTATATTTATACATATGTATAGACATGGATACAACTCTATGAGGATTTCAAGTATTGAGTGTTTGTACTTTAATATATGTAAGTTATCGATTTTACATAATATTGATATATGCATAAGCATTATAAGAACCCATATATTGATCTATGGCCACTTATATCCTAATTGAATGATAATGGAAATAAGGGTTACTTTGTGTGAATGCTATACTCTTATATTATCTTGTAAGAATCATACAAATTGTTAGTGTTGGTGAAATGAATCAATTGGCTTAAATTTTATGATTTATTATCATTTTACAGAATTATAAAAATACATGTGATATGGGTTGAGGAACATTGATGTAACTATATGCCCATGCGATATGCATCCTTGTCTATTATGGCTTTAAGCCAATATCGCTTCATGAAAGAACAATGATGATAACCTAAAATGGTCATGGATATTGTTTATCCTGTGGGGCTTAGTTCAGTCATGGATTAGATAGGCATGCCTAAAGGGATATTGTTGCAGCTGCTATTGTTGACCCTATTTGGGTCTATTGTTTGTTCCTTGATAAAACTATTGCTCGACCCCATTTAGGTCAATCGTTTGATATCTTCGGATATCTATTGTTGATACCTTCGGGTATCTATTACTAATAACAATTGGTATCTATTGCTCCCATTATCCACCCTTGGAACTAGAACTTAGGCAGGCTAATTTTAGTATTGTGTAATGGTTCAAGTGCATCAATTATCAATATAGACACGATATCTCATGTGCTTCTGAAATTGATAAAAAGTATGACTATGATATTATGCATTTTGGATAGTATTATCCAGTAATTATGTTGCTAAATGCATACTTTTTGTAATCATATGTTAATTACTTAAGTGATCATCATATCACTTTTTTGTTAGTCATTATTTGATATATGGATTAACATGATATTGTGTGAGATATAATCCTTCATACAGATTTGGTATTTTATTATCCTATGTATATAGATATGATTATGCTTTTAGAATGCTTCCTAGGCATGCAATTGTAAAATGTTCATGCAAGATTTATGCATAACAATGCTTCCATGGATAGCTATAATTTATCTATAGCTTTAATGGTTATCTTAAACAACTAGTACTTTAGATATCTATGCACATTGTTTACAAAACTTAAGAGTTACTATGGTTCACTAAAGCAGAATTATATGCATTAAATAAGTGATTTGTAAGGTTTTCCGAGGCTAAATGAGTGTACCTCAAGTCTTAAAATATTGTGAGCCTTGTATCTATCGTTATTGTGATAAGCACATATGTTTTGGATAACCTGTAATGCTTGCTATAATTTATTTAAAAGTAAACCTAACATATATATATATGTATGTATGTATGTATGTATGTATGTATGTATGTATGTATGTATGTATGTATGTATGTATGTATGTTATATTGCTAATTATTGGATCAAGCAACAGGTTTTTACTAAGAGATTAAATAATGCTTTTAAGAGTTGGATAAGTTTATTTAAAACCTGAAGTTTTATAAGCATGGAATCTATTATTAATGTGGTTAATGTACACGTTTATTGTTTAATTTTTGGTGCTTGCCCAATATGATGGTTTTCGTATGAGATTATCCATAGAGTTTTATTCCCCGCTAAGCTTTATAGCTTAACATGGGTTTTATTATCCGTGTAAGTTGCAGATAGGCCTCATTTCAGGATGGATAGTTGCAGTGACTCAATCTACTAGCAAAAGAAGAGGTTTGGAATTATGCAGTTACCTTTGTGGTTTCATAGATATATAGAAAGGTGTATATGTAATTATGGCCTTAAGCATTATTGTTTATATGATTATCATAGGTTTAATATCTGTACAGGCAATTTCATATATCTTGTGGATTAGGGTATTACAAATAGGACCCTTTTAGGCATGGTAAAATTTATAATGGTTAAGGAAAATTTGCCAATCTCATATTGAGGAGATGCTCTTTTAATAGCCATATACGTTCTAAATCGAGTGCCTTCCAAGTCTATCATATTCACTCCTTATGTGTTATGGACTGATCGACAACCTAACTTAAACCATTAATGACCTTGGGGTTGTGATGCTTATATCCATGATACCTCAAGCAAATTTGGTAAATTGGGACTAAGAGGTAAAAAGAGTATCTTTGTGAGATATTTTAAAGTATCAAAAGGATATGTATTTATAGGTGAGCAAGAAAATGGCACAGTGAAAAAAATTGAATGATGAACATTATTTTCCTAGAAAATGAATTTTCAAAGTTAAGTGAAGTGAGTCAAGACTTCACTTTCTATGAGACTCAAGAAGAAGAACCATCAAGATCACTTCATTCGAGTGGGAGGGAATTTGGAGAAGAAGGTTAAGACCCTTTCCCCAATGATCAGAATGTTCAAGATCTTTACTCCAGTAGGAGTATTCCCGACTCTAGTGGGAGTATGGATACTTAGAACCTTTACTTAAGTAAGAGTATTTTTGGCTCCAGTAGGAGCATGGATCTTAATCCCAAAGGAAGTATTTTGAACCATGATGAATATATGAGATACATTTATCAAGAATTGGAATTACGAAAATCTAAAAGGAAAAGTGTTCCATGTCGATGATTTAAGATTGAAGACTCAAATGAAGCCCTTTTAGTTACCCCATAAGATGAAAAAGAGCCTAAAAATATATAAGAAGCTCTTTCATACCCAGCTAAAGAAAAATGGATTAAGGCAATAGAAGAAGAAATGGTATCCATGAGATTAAACCAAGTTTGGGAACTTGTTAATCTACTTAAAGGATGCAAACCAATTGGGAATATGTGGATTCTTAAGGTAAAGTGAAAAGCTGATGAAAGTATCAAATGATATAAAGATCGATTAGTCACTAAAGGTTTATGCAATAGGAAGGGATTGACTATAAGGAGACTTTCTCACTATTGTAAGATTTACATGATAAGGTTAATTCTAGCCTTAATGGCTAGTCTAGATATAAAGCTATATCAAATGGATGCAAGGACTTCTTTCCTTAATGAAGAATTAAATGAAGAAATCTATATGAAATAATCTGTAGGTTTCATTAAAAAAGGCAACGAACACAAGGTTTACCGATTGAAAAGATCAATCTATAGCCTTAAAAGTCTTTGAGATAATAGTATTTGAGATTTTATGAAAAGACCATGTCGAATGGGTTCAACATGATTGATGAAGACCATTGTGTTTATTACAAAAGCTTTAAAGATAAATTTGTCATTCTGGCTTTGTATGTAGATAATATTCTTATAGTAGAAAATGACATACAGTACGTAAATAAAATCAAAGGATGGTTATCTTCCAACTTTAAAATGAAAGATATAGGTTAGGCATACTGCATTCTTAGGATTATGATTTCAAGAGATTGTTTAAGAAGGTTGTTGTATCTCTCATAAGAGACATATATCAACAAAGTCTTTGAATGATTCAATATGCAAAATTGCAAATCCATTGATAACCTCATTGCCAAGAATCAGTTTCTTAGCAAGAGTATGTGTCCTAAGACACCAGAAGAAATGGAATGCATGAGGAACGTTCATATACCACTATTTTTGGTAGTCTAATATATGCAATATTGTGTACAAGACTTGATATATGCTATGCACTGGGCATAGTAAGCGAATATCAGTCTAACCTATGCGAAGCATATTAGAAAGCAGTAAAAAGTATACTTAGATACCTTAAAAGTACCGTAGACTATTTTCTCTATAATCAAGGTAAGGATCTGTAATTGAGAGGATACACAGATGCTGACTGTAGAGGAGATATGGATGAGAGAAAATCCACTTCAGGATTAATTTTCTGGCTTGGAAAGTGTGCCATCTCATAGAGTAGTCAGAAACAAACATGCATAGCCTTGTTAATAATGGAAGCTAAATTTGTCACTTCCTCTACTACAATACAACAGGCAGTTTGGCTAAAATGGTTAGTGAACCATTTAAGAGTAACTTCCTTAGAGGTACCAGTAACAATCTATAGTGATAGTCAGTTATCGATGGATGTATCGACATTAAGTATCATTACATAAAAAAGATAGTTGCATGAGGATAAGTGAACTTATAGTACATTTCCATACAAGACATGATAGCAGGTCCATTAACTAAACCTGTATTCAGATATGTGTTTTGAGAGACACATTAGATCTGAGAGTTTGCATAGGATTTGAGTTGTACTATTTTATTTTGTAATCCCTTAACATTATTATTTATGAATAATAATAAAGTTTATTATTTGGCAATAAATGAGTGTGAATGTTTATATGTGAATATTTACTGTTATATGTTTTATGATTGAGCATGTTGAACAAAGAAGTAGCCCACTTACACGGGTTGTTTCCCTTAATTTTGACAATGAGTTAACAAAGACTAAGATGAGATATTTTTTTTTTAAAATATGGTGAACTCAAGAGCCTATTCAAAATAAAAGTGCCATCTTGTAAAAAAATATAAGATGAGTCTTGTTAAGGTGCAAGATAAAGATATACATGTAGTTGTATGATTTGGATTGAGATCCAAACTGGATTAAGTGTAATCCTATGATAAGTTAAATGTAACTATCATATTTTTCTTAAAAGCTAGAAGTAGTCCTATAGTGGGAGGACTAAATTAAGTTGGATGTTTTGGTGTATCACAACCTTATGATTCTGTATGGTGTTGAAATAAATTTTGTAAGACATGCTCTCCTCAAAGAGAAGGAAAGAACACCATAACACATGTTTTATACCATGTGTGCTTATGTGATTGAGATATGAGAATTTCATAAGTGAATTATCTCAACTTTTCATAGTGTGAGACTCTATTGAATAACAACCCTTAGAACCCTTAACTTATCCCTGAAGTATGATTTAGTGTGGCTAGCTTAGTTATTCTCTAAAAGGTTATGACATAATTTGGCCTGATGGGTTTAATTAAAAAAGCGAGTTAAATCATGATGGATGACATATAGTAAGAGGGAAAGATAGCATTCTGATCATATTTAATAGTTTTGTGATTCACTGACATGCCTATTATAGTCTCTATGAGTAGAGATATAATAGTGAACGTGAAAATTATTTTATAAGATAATGAGTTAAAATAGTAAATGTAAGAAGGCAATATGGGGTTAAGCATACGTGAAAAAAAAATGTTTTTGCTTTCACTTTTTGAGATGCTACATATCCCTAATAGGTGTGTAGCATGTAGCATCAGTGTTCTCAGTGTATGCTGGTCACATGATCTATTTGCCTATATGACTAGACATAGTGACTGAAAAATATTTCTTCATATTCGAATGGGAGATGATACAGTTTGGGTACACTCATGACTCTACAATAATTATTCTATTTAGGTTAGAATAATTGATTCCTAATTAAAATAGGAATAAGAATTAAATTATGATTTTAACTCTCCAATTACCTATATAAATAGGTTTTTAGTAAACCTATTTGAGGTTACAAATTAATACTCTCTACACATAATATTTTCTCCCCACACACATAATTTCTGTATGAAATTAGTATCTCTCCAAGGGGAATTTAGATCGTGGAATAGTCATTTTCTTCTCGATATGTGTGCTCGTAGTCGAAAGCTCGTGCTAGTGAAGTAAAAGTAAAGATCCCTTGCTTTCGCCCATGTTAAAAGTAACTGCATTACAAGAGGTAAATGCATTTACCCCGTAATATTTTATTTATGCTATTTTTGGGTGCATATAAAATTCTAACAAACATCAATAAAATAGGCAGTAATTAAAATATATTATAAATTAGAGAAAATGAATAAATTGATTAAGTTAATTTACCATAAATATTAATTAATTAAGTTAATTAATAAATGCAAATATAATATATATGAAAATTAATATAAGAAAACATTAGAAAAAAATATGGGCAAAATAATATTGATGAATTCACATAAACACATATAAATATAGTATTAAAAAATTAGATAAAAATAAATTTAAAAATATGATAAAATAATTATAGATTGGGATTTATGGCTAAAATACTTGTTTCCCTATGTCTTGGCTTTCCAATGAATAAAAAATTACTCAATTTGGATTTATAGATTGGGATTTATGGCCAAAATACTAACGACTGCTTCTAGAAAATTTTCAGGGATAAAATTGATATTTGAAAAATTATTTGAAAGAATGGGTTCAAAATTAGATCATACTTTTTTTTTATAAAATTTGTTTCAAAATGATTGGTTTTTATAGAAGTTATATTTACCCCAATATGATCCCTACAGAGGGAGATATGCCCGAATTTTTAAAAACTGGTCCAGGTATAGGGATAGATTCAGGTCATTTATGTTTAAGCCTAAGTTTGAGAATCTTGAGGATTGAACTGGGTTTAGGTTTCTTCATCAAAGTTGTAGATATATGTCTTAATATTCAAATGGCTTTAGAATCATCTAATTATAAGGTTTTTAGGCTGAGATAAAGCCAAAACACTCCAAACTGCTCCAAAATTTGAAATCCGATTTTCTCATTTTGCACTTATTTGAAAGAAATAAAGGGGCGGAGCCCGAAAAAAGCTATTTTGAAAATATTAGAAACCTAGAAAAGCCTAATATCTTATTCCTTATCCGTTTATGAGAAACCACTTTCTCATTAGGTAACTCTAATAAGGAGCTGCCTTAACACCTAATGTCCACATTATGTATCCCAATAGCGGGAATTAGAATCACGTAGTTCTAAATAGCCAATTAATATTTTACTATATTAGACATTTAACATAGAAAATATTCATCTCCTCTCATTCACAATCCATACCACTTGCCTTACCATCAATACATATCACATATCACATGTCACATATACATTAGTTATATTATATATACTTTAACCATATACAATTACTAATTTTAACAATAATATATGTTAATAAATCAACAATCCCCTATGCCATGCTATTCTCTAACACCACTTTATTTGAATTATAATCATTGTTATAACATCAATTCAATATATATATAGACATTCGAGAACACTATATATTCGAAAGTATCGAATCACTAGATACCGTGAAGGTACCAACACCAGATACTCGAAGGTATCAAATCACTAGACACTATGAATGTGCCAACACTAGATACTTAAAGGTATTGAATCACTATCCCATATATGTCAACGTCTATTTCATATTCAGGCCCAATCCAAATATTTCACTCACTAAATTACTTCATTACACTAATCACTCATACATGTACTGTACATTTCATTTCCACTTATATAATAAATCACATTGCCAAGTCAATATACAATCATAATTTGATCATGTATCAATATAAACATTCTTACACTTATGTCCACATTCATAAAGAATGACAATACATAAGCATCATTTACATGCATACATTCCATGAATATATTTTATTCTCACTATAACAAAGTATATTTCCATATAATACATGTTCTCTTGGTTATTATTCATTTAAGACATGTAATAATATCAATATATGCACTTATACTCACTTGTTCTCAAACGCTCAAGATATATATTAAAAAATAAGTGCTATATGCACTTTTAATTCACTTGCATGCATTTTGTTAAATTTTATATTATAATACATAATCACTTATTTCATGTTTATTACATCATATTCTACTCTTATACATTGTGACACATGTCAGAGCAATGCTCGTTTTTAGCTGGGTTTTCAGAATCCTACTTTTAGGGTCCGAGATAGAAGAGGCTTACTATAAATCATAAATTGGCTACTTTACAAAAAAAAGGAATCAAGCATAAATTATTGTTAGTAGTCAACCCAGGAGGGCATCTACTAATTAGCCTAAAAGAGGTAGGTTTTATGGAGTCACCATCCAACAAAATGTAAGGAAATGATTCATGACCCTTTGATGCCCAAACAGAGATTGGTGTTCGAAATGTCACTCTTATTAGGTATCTTGGTTATACGTTATTTTATAAATGAGTTTTAAATATTAATTCACTCTCCTCTCTCACACAATGCAAAGCTATAGAATTAAATAAACATTCCAAGCAATTAGTAAAAGTGGTAAATAAATTAAATCAAACTACTTAAACTTATTATAGAAACAAATCGTCTAAAACTAAAATGACATATATACATAAATTTGGGTATTCATTTAGGTTGGAAACATTAGTTCCTTTATGCATATTGTACAAAAATTCTCTTTTATCCTTTGTTTTATTTTTGGATGAAAAATTAGACATTAGTCCAACTTTTGAAGAAAAACCTAAGTTAATTAATAAAAATCATTTTACGCACCTTTTCCTTTTAAATGCACACAAAAGCCTTTTTTTTACTAGGTATTATATCCCAAATAATCAGAATAATAATAAACCAAATAACAAATATATGAAATAAATGAATGAAATAACTGAATGGGCAGGTGGTAGCCATCAGCCAATTGGGGGAAAGGGCCTGACTCCTAATACAAAATACCTCACAAAATCTCCAAAAGTGAATAAAATTACATAATCACATAAAACCATAAAAAATAATAAATTAGCATTATGAGGAAAATTCAAATAAATAATAAAATACAGAAGTGAAGATCACTCATTTAATCATATATACAAAATTAAAATATATATAGAATGACAAATTAACACTTTGGGGATAAGAGAAATGATATGAACAATAAAAAAGGGTATAAAACACATGAATAAAAGCTTCAAAATCAGCCATAGATGCCCTTAAAAAGGTGACGAGATGCCATAGCTAAAGAAGGGACAGAATGAGAAGGAACTCCCATGACATCCAATCTATCACATTGATAGATGGCCGTCCGTAGGAGTTTTTCCTATATGTCACTCATAAAATAGAATAGGAAGCTAAAAAAATACCTAAACCACTCAAAATCACACATAAGCCTTAAACATTCAAGTATTAAGGCCTAAAGAATGCCAAACTAAGATTATAACCCTAAATTACACATTAACTATACCAAACATCATCAAAATCTAGAATAGCAAAACAAAATATAAGCTTAAAACTATATAACAATGGAGGAGCCTATAATATTACCCTTAAGAGATATTCTGACTCTAAATTTCATAAAGTCAAGATCTCTACTCTGATTGTGATCTTTGTGGTGAAGAAAACTAAATGATTTTCATGTGTATGTGTGTTTTGATCAAAAGAATTGTTAGAGAATTTCTTCTTAGAGAGAGAAAAAATAATTTCTTCTTCTCTAAGAGTTTTCTCTGTATTTCAAAATGATTCCCCCTTTGGAAACCATAATTTCTTTTACTTCTATACCTAGGGTAGAGTTGTAATTGAATTCTAACTTAAACACTCTAAATCTGGTTATTCATCCCCCAAAGTTTTGATTGATCCCCCTCAAATCTATCTTTCCATTTTTTAATTTCTAAAAATGTGGAAAATCTGAATATTTAACCATAGATGGCTGTCCCTCAGTATAGATGGCCATCCCTCAAGTAAATTTCTAGAATTTATAAAAATACCTCTGATATGACCTGGATAGGAGAGAGATGGTGATAGATGATCATTCCTCATATGACAAATGACCGTCTGTCACCATTGAAGGCTAAAATTATGGTTTTTCATGCTCTTTTGTTAAAACTTTTTGAAAACACTAGAAAAGTAATAAAATCTTTGAGAAAACTATGAGAAGTTCACAATTAGAGCTTCGAGATCCATACCTTTTGTCAGAAATATACTATTTCCTCATCATTAGATAACCTTAATCTAAACTACATGGGTCACAGTGTTTACAGCTACCTTCAAATTTGAGGAACTAGTGTACTAGTGTCAAAGTGAGCAAAATTTTAAAGTAAAGGAAAAAGATGCGTACTTGAGGCAGCCAATCTCTTGGTTTGTTAAAACATGTACCATCGAGGCAATGAGTTTTTTAGTTAATTAAAACATGTACCATCATCATCATCTAAGGCAGTGAGTTTCTTGGTTGATTAAAACATGTACCATCTAAGATAGTAAGTCTTTTGGTTAGGTAGTTATCATCAGCTTGTCTATGTATAAACCCTAGTTCGGGTAATTAATATCAGTTTATTGATGTGTTAACCCTAGGTTGACTGACTGATTAGCATCAACTTATTGGTATGCAGAATCAAGATGAGTTGTTTAAATCTGATTAGTGTTAGCTTGTCGACATACAGAATCAGATTGCCTAAGTATGTTTGATTATCCCTAGCTTGTCGACATGCAAAATCGAGATGATTAGTTGAATCTGATTAGCACTAGCTTATCAGCATGCATAATAAAATGAGATTGAGTAATATTTGGTTGGTGTCATCTGTAGACATACCTAACCCTCTAGTGGTATTAGTTGAAGCCCTTTGTGGGTTTGGATGCCCTTCTTGAAACAACATTCCATTTGATAAATTATGTGATCTTAACTAGATTCTACACACTTCCAAATGACTATGCTACCACTCTGCAGATTGGTACCAATGTAGGGAAAACCATCATCATCAAGGGTGTCAACACATCTAATCTTATTACGTGTCTTCCCAGAATTTACATTGTCATCAGGTTTTTGCCTCTTGTCCAATAGTTCCTTGTTGTCAACATCAGCCTTATAACTTCTTATGTGTTTAGATCGAAACATTATATGCTCTAAAGAGTATGGTTTATTGCCTAGGAGTCCTCTTGGTTGTAGCCCAAATGAACATTAACTGCTACAATGGCATTTTAACCATTACACAGCTTTAGCTTTGGCAGTATTTCATTCCGACCTTGTGATAATCCAGGCTTCACAAGGCTATCAATGGTAAAATTTTAAAAAGGTGGCCTTTTCATAACTTAGACATACCAGTAAAGGCATGTCCAGTTCACAGTGACTGTACTTTATATTCTGCTTCCTATCAACTCTAGCAAAGAGGGATTTGACACTTCATGTAGTGGTGCAATCCTCTTCCATTTTAATAATTCCCTTGTCTAAAAGATAGTGGAAGGAATATGATCCCTTTCTTAAATGGATTTAGTTTGTGTGAATTCTTAACAAGAAATTTGGGGTGTAAAATCCTTCCAAAATTAAAAAATATTCGCACTTCTCTTTGTTGCATCTCTTTTAATTTCAGCCTATTCAGGAAACTTCTTACGATGAGGATGGGTACCTTATCCTTCCTTTTCGTTGAATCAGTAGATATCTGCCCCTTGATAGGAGTTTCAAATACCTATGAGAAGGATTTAGTATTAGTGCTCTGCTTATTTAGTTTGTCGTTTATTTTTTTATGTTCTTTTTTCTTTAATAAATTTTTTTTTGACTTGTCATTGCATATTAATTACATGTTATCATGTTGGTTTCATGATATCTTTTTTTCCCTTTTTTCTTAAGCTAAGCGTGAATATAATAATTAGAGCATAAAATAATTACATAAATTAAATACAAATTCTATCTTTGTATACATAAAAAATATTCAAAAAAAGTTTTTAAACTCCCCGAACATAAAAATAACAAATCTATTGAGATGGTCTCGATCCTCTGCGGTAGGCTGGTGATGCAAAACCTCCAGCCTATATTTAAACTAGAATACCAACATACCATAATATTTGAACATAAACAAGAAATCAACCTCCAATCTAAAAAACCCCTAAACAATATATGTAAGGAAGCACTTATTATAGATAGATTAAGACTAATATGAAAATAGAATGAAGCGTATATAATCATGCAATCTACCTAAGTCTTGTTTTTCGTGCAATAACAAAAATCAATTAAATAATTAAATCTCATAATAAGATTGTCAAAGCTAAGAGAATAATCTCAATAATCATTAATATTCAAAAACTAGGTTAAACAAGACCTTACATTCATTTAAATAGAAGAGATAGAAGAAAATCTAATGAAACTAAACTTCTAAAACAACTAAAATAGGAAATAATAATAGTATGTTGACATTGAGAAATATAGTGCCTCAGTAGAGGGAGATTTCCCTCCACCAAAGGAGCAATCTATTTATGTTGCCTCAGTAGAGGGAAATTTCCCTCCATCAAGGTAAAGCACACTATACCTTGATTACCATTTGGCTTACCTCGATAGAGGGAGTTTTCCCTCTACCGAGGGAACAAAAAATGCCCACTCTTTTTAGCTTGCCTTTATTGAGGGATATTTTCCTCCATCGAGGTGAGACCTCTTAGATTAAAACACACATCTTTCATTTCTTTTTTTTTTTACTTGAATTTCTTCCTCTCTCTTTTAAATACATGTTTCTTCAATCATACACCTATTACAAAAAGAACAAACACTAAATTGATCTTCAAAATTCAAGTTAGCCTTTTTGATCTTTTGGATTTACATTTTCTCCACATAAGGCCTCGTAAAAGCTTGTAAAGCTTCATTAAATCTCTTTAACCCTGCTTTAGTGACTTGTTCTTTAGAAATAGCTAATTCATCTTTTTTGTTGCCATTATACTTGGTTATGCTACTTGTGCTCACATCATCCCTTCCCTCTTCAAAAGGATTCATCCTCGAATCTGAATCAAATTCAAAAGGACATAAATCAAAAACATTGAAAGTAGGACTAACATTATACTCACCTAGAAAATCAATATTATATGCATTGTCATTGATGCATTCCAATACTTGAAATGGTCCATCACCCCTTGCATCAAGTTTTGTTTTCCTTTACTATAGAAACCTCTCATTTTACATATGCACCCATACCCAATCACCTTCCTTAAAAGTAACTTTTTTTCTTCCTTTTTTAGCCTTTTATGCACACATGCGATTCTTTTTCTCAATTTGCTCTCATGCTTTCTTATGTATTGTTTTGACCAACTCAGCCTTCTCTTTACCATCTAAGCTAGCAAGCTTATTCATAGGTAAATGCATCAAATCCAAAATAGTTAATAGATTAAAACTATACACAATCTCAAATGGAGAATAACCTATAGAAGAATGTATAGCATGATTATATACAATGAATGGCAAATAATCTTCCCAAGTTTTCAAATTATTTCCCATAATAGCACGTAACATAGTCCCTAAAGTCCTATTGACCACTTCAATTTGTCCATCCATTTATGGATGACATGTAGTCCCTAAAGTCCTATTAACCACTTTAATTTGCATCATCTATTTTATGGTAAGCAATAAAATAAGCCATTTTAATAAATCTATCAAGTACAATAAATATGTTATCTCTAACTTTCCTAATCCTAAGTAAATCTAAAACAAAATCCATGAAAATATTAGTCCATGGTTCACTAGGCATAGGCAATAGTGTATACAGTCTATGAGGTATAGATCTAGACTTAACTTACTTACATACAATGCACTTGGCATAAATTCTTTCCACATCTCTTCTCATGTTTAGCCAATAGAAATGTTCATTAAGCATGTCTAATGTCTTTTACACAAAAAAATGCCCCATTCATCGTTTACTATGTGATTCCCTAACAAGCAACTCCCGAATAGAACATGTAGGAATACAAAGTTATTTTCCCCTAAAAAGATATCATTTATGTCTATAATAAATCTCAAATGCAGCATGTTCACAAAGCAAGATACACTGTAGCAAAATCAACATCACCAACATAAAATTCCTTCAAATGCTCAAATCCAAGTAATTTAGAAGTAAGCATAGAAATTAAAGCATACTTTCTTGATAATGAATCAACCACAACATTTTTATTACCTTGCTTGTATTTTATCACATATGAAAATATCTCTAAAAATTCTACCCAACCTACATGCCTCTTGTTCAACTTACCTTATCCATTCAAATACTAAGAGACTAGTGATCGCTATGTATCACAAACTATTTAGGCAGTAAATAGTGCTCCTACACCTTAATAGCTCTCACCAATGTATACAGTTCTTTATCATAGGTGGAATAGTTTAGCATGTAAACTCAATTTTCCTGCATCAAAATAGCACTTATACTATTCTCGAAAGCATAACTTTTAATTTCAAAAGTTTTAGAAAAATCAGGTAATCGCAAAATAAGAGCAACACATAATTTCTCTTTCAAAGTATTAAATGCATTTTCTTGCTTTTTTTCCCATTTAAACTCGACATTCTTTTTAACTACTTCATTCAGTAGTGTGGCAATAGTAAAGAAATCTCTAACAAATTGCCTATAGAAACTAGATAACCCATAAAAACTCCTAACTTCACTCACACTATTAGGCATTGGCCATTCTTGGATAACCTTCACCTTTACATGATAAACTTTCACTCCTTTGGAAATTACTACAAATCCTAAGAAGACAACTTTATCCATAGGAGCACTTTTTAAGGTTTGTATACAATTTTTCCTTCCTCAACAAATTAAAAACATTTTTAACGTGCATAATATGTTTATCTAAGTTCTTGTTGTAAACTAAAATGTCATCAAAAGTACAAAACCATAAAATTTCCAAGAAACTCATATAAGACATAATTCATTAAACACATGAAAGTCTTGGGTGCATTAGATAATCCGAAAGGCATTACTAACCACTAATACAATCCATATTTAGTTTTACACATAGTTTTCCACTCATCTCCCTCTTTCATCCTAATTTGATGATGGCCACTTTTCAAATCAATTTTAGTGAAATAACATGCAACATGCAACATGCAACTCATCTAGCACATCATCTAATCTAGGAATAGGGTAGGGATCCTTTATAATGATTTTGTTAATTGTTCTACAATCCACACATATTCTCCATGTTCCATCGTTCTTTGGCACCAATAAGATCGATATAACACAAGGACTCATGCTTTCCCTCACATACCCTTTCTGAAATAATTCATCCTCTTACTTTTGTAACTCCTTTATTTTCTCTGGATTGCTTTGGTAAGCTGGACGGTTAGGTATTTGAGATCCTAGTATAAAGTTAATTTGATGCTCAATCCCTCTCAGAGGTGGTAATCCATGTGGAATATCTTCTGGAAAGACATCTTCAAACTCTTTTAATAAGGTCATAAAAATACTAGGCAACTTAGGGTTAAGGTCAGTTTTAGTAAACAAAGTTTTCTTAAATCAAATCAAGATTAGAGCCCTCTTGCCTAAGTATGCACTTTTTATTTCTCTTTCTTTTGCATAAAAACATGATTGTTTCTTAACTTTTTCACTCCTCTCAAGTTATTTTTTCTCACTTTTTTTTCACTAACTTTTTCTCTCTTGCACATCCCACTTTATTTTTCTCACTTGTGCAGTCACCCACCATTAGGCCTTTATTCTTATTCTTTTCTCTCATAGCCTCTTTTCTCTCATTTTTCTTTTTTTAGTTTATTACTTAAATTCCCACTTGAAGTTTGTTGAATTTTTAATTGTTCAAGGTAAGTCTCTTTAAGTGATAAAGGTGCTAAAGTAACTTTATATCCATTATGCACAAAATAATACCTATTCTTATACCCATCATACATGACATATCTATCAATTTACCAAGGCCTACCCAATAAAATATGACCAACTTGCATTGACACTACATCACATATAACCTCATCGGTATATTTACCAATAGAAAATGCAACTACAAATTGCTTAGTCACTTTAACTTCTCCACTATCATTCAAAAATTGTAATCTATATGGGTTAGGATGCCTTTCACACTTTTGCTCCAATTTCTCTACCAAAGTAGTGCTAGTTATGAGGCTTCAATTTATACCTTAGTTGTAATCGGGTATGTCTAGGATGTATAATAGAGATAATGTAAAGAAATAAGAATTGAAAGCATAGAAAAGGAATCAAAATGGAATTAATTTAAAAAGGCAAGGTTAAAATGGTAAATTAAAGTGTTTATAGTTAGAAAAGTGTGAAATGAGGATTGAATTAAAATTTGAATAATAAGTTATAGGTTAAATGTGAGAATTAAAGTAATTTATTGGGATTAGAGGAATTAAAGGATAAAGGAGGGAGTAAAAGGAAATTCTTCTAAAGCTAACAAATGGACCAATGGCCTTAGGGCATGTGTTTCTCTAGAAATCTCTTGATAAAGGAAGAAAGCTTGAGGTTTTAGGGAGCTGAAGTAGTCAGCTAACTAAAAGGCACAAAAACTCAAAAAATATTCATTGAAAACACTCTCTATTTCTTACACAAAAATCACTTATTAAATTATAAATTGGAAAGGAGAGAGAAAGAGTCGATGTTTGGGTGTTTTAAGGTAAGATTTCTCCTTTATTTCTGTTCTCTTTCTTATTTTACATATGGAGAATTAAAATGGATATAAAGATTAAATATTTACATGTACAGTCTATTATATTAGAAGTATAAAACAATAAGAAGAAGGAAGAGATAGTTGGAATAAGCATAAAGGGCTAAATAAGGTACGAAAACCCTAAGCCATGCTTATATGTGTGCTTGCTCTTATTTTTGCATTTAAATAGTGTTTTGGAGATGTTATTAATGTAGAAATATGATTATGATGGTTGAATGGATGAGAAAATCGAAGTGGGAAAGGTTACCTTCGAAATAGGGAAAAATCTATTCTAGGTTTCATTGGACCTAGTCATGTTGTTTTGTTCATAAAATGAGATATAAACCTTGAACTTTCATGATTCAAGTTGGGTTAGAAACTAGATATATATACCTATATTTCATATGAAAATGCCACAGTCTAATTCCCCGTGAAAAATTATTAAAATTGAATTTGAACTTCGACCATGTCTACTGCCCTGCCATTAGGAGCAGTTCAGATTTTTTAGTACATATCTGAAGATTTACATATCCAAATAAAATTATTTTTGATGTTTTAGAAACTAAAAATATAGAGAAAAAACTTTTTATAAGAAAACTTTGCTTAAAATGTCATTTAAGATGTCTAAATTGAGGTAAAAGTTAAGTTACTTTACCAATTTGTAGGATTCTGGGAGCAGAGGAAGTTTCATATGGCCACTCACCTATTGTCTTGAGTGCGACTCTTGTAGATAGTGCGATAGCAAGCCTTTATCCCTTATAATTGCTTTTACTTCCCCTTTTACATTATATTAGGCTGCTCCTATTTGTTGAGCTCATAATCGAATATAATAGACCTTAAATCACATGCATACGAAACCTATAAATATATATATATATATATATATATATATGAACTTGTATCAAAGATTATTGAAGCATTTTAAACATAAAAATAAAAGCTAATTTGTAGCATTAAACATGTAAGAAACATATTGACATATAAGAATTAATAAAGTTAAAAATATATTACATATGTACACTTAGTATGCTATTTGGTTAGGACATATAGTAACATTTTTAAATGCATGATGCAAAGAAGATATGAATTGTCACATAAGGGCTTAAAGATATTATAGTTAGAAAACGTAAATTTACATTAATGATTAAATTGTAATAATGCCTCAATGCTAAATAATTATAAAAGGACTCATGTACATGTATGCATGCACATTAATCAACTATATTACACGAATTACAAATGAATTCATATGCATCCATAACATGCAAGCATATATATATATATATATATATATATATATATATTTAATGAAATGATACATTGAAGTGCTTATAACTGTGTAACTGATTCTAATGTATAGAACTAAGATGTACTAGATTATAATAGTATAAAGAAATGAATGAATAAATATGCATATGATTCTTTAAATTCTAGATATGCACTTGCAAATGCGTTACATATGAATAAAACATGAAAGGTAAAAGAAAAGAAATCAAAGTATAGAATTACAGTTGTTTACGTCTAAGTCTAGGTTGTGGATTGGTAGGCATGCCTATATAGATATATCGTAGCTATAACATGTTTGACCCATTCTATAGTACAGTTTGACCCCATTTGGGTTCCTATGATTTAACCCCGTTTGGGTCATTTACCGACCCCATTTGGGTCTAATTGATCGGTCTATATTATAGTTGATCCCTATTTAGGTCTAAGCTTGATACCTTTAGGTATCCTTTCGTACCTTCGGGTATAATAGTATCACCCATATCCACACCCTTAGGAAAGGAGCAGGCCTAATACCAGATATATAATATAAATAACAACTTGATAGAGATGATATGGTATTTAATGGCCTAACCTGGATATTACCTTTCATGAATTTATGCTTAGTAAAAGTAAAACATGAAATTAGTTAAAGTTATACTTTAACATGAAGTATAAAATATTATGATATCACATACATGTTATTGTTATGAAGATTACATAATGTATAATGCCTTAGGATTTGTAAGTTTAATTAGCCATGCCTCTAGATCCATGTAAGTTAATCTAATCACATATAGACTATTTCCTAGAACTCACTAGGAATTAGAGTGCAAGTTATGGGAATCACTAACACTAATTAAGGATGATAAACTTAAAATAAATAAGACTAATTGACGTATAGAAATATAAACATATATTTAAAAGTCAGACAAACACTTTAAAAACAATTGAAAATGGATTGAAAATAGATGAAAAGCTATAATTTAAGTACTTTGATAAGCATGGTAAACAAAAATGGCTCAAAGGTTTAAGTAAAAATATAATAATTATGCATAATGGAATAACATGCATAATGTCTTACAATGTTATGAACACATTATCTATTGCAAATATTTTGTTGTTATATGATTAATTGTATGCTCTTATATGTGTTTGTTATCAAAGACTTCTATGAGGGATCATCTTCATGATTTACGATCCCTACTAAGCTGTATAGCTTAGCACGGGTGTTTATTTGTGTAGGTATAGAAAACTTGGAATTTTCAGGGATAAGACCTGCAGCAATAAGGCCAATACCAGGATTTGGAAGATATAAGTAGGGAATTTGTATTTTCCTTTTGTCACTATAAAGGGTATAATGTACTAAGTAAATTATATTGTAAAGACTAGCATAGTATCATTGTAAATTTGCCATGTGTTTTCTTTGTGTAAACTATAGTAAGGTAATAATATATGTGCACAAATTGTCAGAGTTAAAATAACAACGGTGTAACTAGCTTGTTGTATATTCAATTACATGCAGAATGGCACCTATAAGGACAAGTAATGATAAGACTAGGATAGTCCTTACATTTTGATATTAGAGCAAAGGTTTAGGAGGTTCTAGCCAATAAGAGTCTAGAAATAAGTAGTTATAGAAGATTTTTATTTTTTTATGTTGGCCTAATATAGATTATCCCTGTCTTTCTTTAATATAGGTGGAATGATGGATAGCTCGAAAGAAATTGAAAAAGGGATTAAGGAAATCAAAATCTCTAAGACATTGAATCTAGTTGACTCCAATCCTCCTATAGTATCTCGAGATGTAAGGTCTGTAGTGATAATAGAGTGCTTAATAGAAATGAATCGTAACTTGACTCAGATTTTAACAGAATTACCCAAAGGTAAAACACCAAAAGATGATAAAGAGAAAGATGTAATTGAGAGAAAAAAAAGTAAGAATATAGAAAGGGTGGAGACAAGTAAAAGAAAGGAAGTATTAGAAAGGGATTTTTCTTATCCTGTATCGGGAAAGAGAGTTAGTATTACGCAATTGACATCGATTCCAAATACATCATTATCTATGTAAAGATTAGTTAAGCCAGATAAAAGAGCCCAAGCTCCTAGATGCTCGTATTGTTCTGGAAATCATTGGGATACATGTAGAGTTATAAAAAGGGCTTGCTTTAGGTGCGGACACACAGATCATTTTGTTGCAAATTGTCCACGACAGCAAAAGCAATGTGATCCACCTTGAATAAGTGAAAAAAGTTAAATGTTCCAATTGAACCACAAAAAGATGTAGATTATAGTGAAAGAAACCAAATTATGAAATTGATTATCTCGGTACGAACCAATAAGACTGGAACTCAAATGGAGCCAGACGTTATCAAGGAAACTCCTGGTACTTTATTTTTCCATATTCCCTGGTATTTATACATATGTACATGTACATATTACCTTGGATGATGCGAATATATGTATATTTATTTGGAATGTTAGATAAGGTGAGAGACTTTAAAAATTGATGGGTATAGAATAAAGATTTAGCTTTCCTATTCTTATGAGTATAAATATGAAAGGGTAGAGTACTTAGTGAGGTAACATCTTTAATTTACATAGAGTATGATATGAATGTAATAAATGATCAGGTTATAATTATATAAGAAGAGAGTATATGAAGGCTACATCTAAATGATATATGAAAAAGAATTTGCAAGAGTATGATTAAGATACTTTTATATGATGATGGTAAAATGTTAGGCTTAGATGGACTAGGATGCTATGTATCCCTATCAGTGACCCCTTAATAGTAGAGGTAATTGACTATACATTTCATAGCATGGGTTGGGTTGGGGAAAACATATACATTACATGAGATCAAGCATTTGCATTTCATTGCATACTTAAAAACATCATTCTTCATAGCATTGCATTAACATCATCTAATAAGACACAAAAAGTATCACGTCATATGTATAGACCCCAACTGAAAAGGGGACCAACAAGATGTGTAGTAAGTGTAATAATGATATGATAATAAGAAGAGAGTATTCTTGTAAAAAGATGGTACTAGATAAAGCCCAAACATTATAAAGTAAAGGACAAGAGAAGCAAGAGAGAGATAGTATTGTATAAAGGTTGATTTTGATAAAGATTGAGTCCTAGGAATGTAGACAATAAGATGAGATTTGGCATACATCATAGATATGAATTTTGAAGACTAAATTCCTTTAAAAGGGAGAGAAATGTGAGGCCCCAATTTATACCTTAGTTGTAATCGGGTATGTCTAGGATGTATAATGGAGATAATGTAAAGAAATAAGTATTGGAAGCATAGGAAAGGACTAAAATGGAATTAATTTAAAAGGACAAGGTCAAAATGGTAAATTAAAGTATGTATAGTTAGAGAGGTGTGAAATAGGGATTGAATTGAAATTTGAATCATAAGTCATAGGTTAAATGTGAGAATTAAAGTAATTTAAATGGATTAGAGGAATTAAGGGATAAAGGAGGGAGTAAAAGGAAATTCTTTTAAAGCTAACAAATGGACCGATGGCCTTAGGGCATGTGTTTCTCTAGAAATCTCTTGATAAAGGGAGAAAGCTCAAGGTATTTGGGAGGTGAAGTGACCGGCAACCTAAAAGGAGAAAAAACTCAAAAAATATTCATTGAAAACACTCTTTATTCCTATACAAAAATCACTTATTCAATTTCAAATTGGTGAGGAGAGAGAGAAAGTTGATGTTTAGGTGTTTTAAGGTAAGATTTCTCATTAATTTCTCTCCTCATTCTTTTTTCACATATATAGAATTAAAATGAATATAAATATTAAATATTTACATGTACAATCTATTATATTAGAATGAGAAAATAGCAAAAAGAAGGAAGAGGTGGTCCAAAGAAGCATAAAGAGCTATATAAGGTACGGGAACCCTAAGCCATGCTTATATGTGTGCTTGCTCTTCTTTTTTCATTTAGATAGTGTTTTGGAGATGTTATGAAGGTATAAATATGATTATGATGATTAAATAGATGAGAAAATCGAAGTGGGAAAGGTTACCTTCGAAATAGGGAAAAATCTATTTTAGATTTCATTGGACCTAGTCATATTGTTTTGTTCATAAAATGAGATATAAACCTCTAAATTTCATTATTATAGTTGGGTTGGAAATTATATATATATATATACCTATATTTCATATGAAGAAGTCAAAGTCTAATTTCCCATGAAAAATGATTAAAATTGAATTTGAACTTTGACCATGTTTGCTACCCTGCCATTAGGAGCAGTCTAGATTTTTTAGTACATATCTAAAGATTTACATGTCCAAATGAAATTATTTTTGATGTTTTAGAAACTAGAAATGTAGAATAAAAATGTTTTAGAAGAAAACTTTGTATAAAAAGGTCGTTTAGAACATTTAAATTGAGGTAAAATGTAAGTTGCTTAACAAGTTTGTAGGATTCTGGGAGTAGGGGAAGATTCATATGGCCACTCACCTATTGTCTCGAGTGCAACTCTTATTACGAGCGCGACAACAAGCCTTTGTCCCTTATAACTGCTTTTACTTTCCCTTCTACATTATATTAGACTGCCCCCATGTGTTGTGCTCATAACAGTACGTAATAGACCTTAAATCACAAGCATATGGGACATATATATATATATATATATATATATAGACACACAAACACACACATATAACCATTCTTGAAGCATTTTAAACATAAAAATAAAAGGTAATTTTTAGTATAAACATGTGAGAAATATATTGACATATAAGAATTAATAAAGTTTAAATATATTACATATGTATACTTAGTATCATATTTGGTTAAGACATATAGTAACATGTTTAAATACAAGATGAAAAGAAGATATGAATTGTCACATAAGGGCTTAAAGATATTATAGTTAGAAAATGTAAATTCACATGAATGATTAAATTTTAATAATGCCTCAATCCTCAATGATTATAAAAGGACCCTTGTACATGTATGCATGCACATTAAACAACTATATTACACGAAGTACAAATGAATTCATACGCATCCAAAATATGCAAGCATATATATATATATATATTAATGAACTAGAATACAAGAGTGGAATGATGACATATGAGCTTGAAAATGTATCGGTATGTAACTGTTCTAATGAAATGATACATTGAAATGGTTATAGCTATGTAACTGATTCTAATGTATAGAACTAAGATGTATTAGATTATAATAGTATAAAGAAATGAATGAATATGTATATGATTCTTTAAATTCTAGATATGCACCTGCAAATGTGATACAGATAAATAAAACATGAAAGAGAAAAGACAAGAAATCAAAGTACAAAATTATAGTTGCCTGCTTCTATATTTAGGTTGTGGATAGATAGGCATGCCTATATGGGTATATCGCAGCTGCAACATGTTTGAACCCATTTGGGTCCCTATGATTTGACCCTATTTGGGTCATTTGCCGACCCCATTTGGATCCAATTGACCGGTCTATAGTATAGTTGACCCTGTTTAGGCCTATAGCTTGATACCTTCAAGTACAATAGCATCGCCCATATCCACACCCTTAGGAAAGGTGCAGGCCTAATACAAGATATAAGTAAAATAATATAAATAACAACCTAATAGAGATGAAATGGTATTTCATAGCCTAACCTAGATATTACCTTTCATGAATTTATGCTTAGTAAAAGTAAAACATGAAATTAGTTAAAGTTATACTTTAATATGAAGTATAGAATATTATGACATCACAAACATGTTATTGTTATGAAGATTACAGAATGTATAATGCCTTAGGATTTGTAAGTTTAATTAGTTGTGTCTCTGGATCCATGTAAATTAATCTAATCACATATAAACTATTTCCTAGAACTAACTAGGAATTAAAGTGCAAGTAGGCATACCTATGAAAGTCATGGGAATCACTAGCACTAATTATGGATGATAAACTTAAAATAAATGAGACTAATTGGCATGTAGAAACATAAACATATATTTAAAAGTCAGACAAATGCTTTAAAAATAATTAAAAATGGATATGTAAATGAAATGAAAATAGATGAAATGCTATAATTTAAGTACTTTAATAAGCATGGCAAACCAAAATGACTCAAAGGTTTAAGTAAAAATATACTAATTGTGCATAATGGAATAACATGTATAATGTCTTACAATGTTATGAACGCATTATCTATTATGGATATTTGCTTGTTATATGATTAATTGTATTCTCTTATGTCTGTTATCGATGACTTCTATAAGGGTTCGTCTTCATGATTTATGATCCCCACTAAGCTGTATAGCTTAGCACCGATGTTTATCCATGTAGGTACAGAAAACTTGAATTTTCCAGTGACAAGACCTACAGCAATAAGGCCAACACCAGGATTAGGAAGATACAAGTAAGGAATTTGTATTTTGCTTTTGTCACTATAAAGGCTATAATGTACTAAATAAATTGTATTGTAAAGACTAGTATGCTATCAATGTAAATTTGCCATGTGTTTCCTTTATATAGACTATAGTAAGGTAATAATGTATGTGCACAAATTGTGAGAGTTAAAATAACAATGGTGTAACCAGCCAATTGCATATTCAATTACATGTAGAATGGCACCTATAAGGACAAGTAATGATAGGATTAGGGTAGTCCTTACACTTGCCATATTAGTGCAACTACCCCCATCTATGATTAGATTATAAATTTTCCCACCTACTAAACATTTAGTGTGAAATATATGTTCCTTTTGTTCTAGGCCATCTTTCTTCACATTCGTATTCAAAGCATGCCTAGTAACTAAGGCTTCACCCTTAACAACATATTCAGCACAATCATCATTATCAGAATAATCTTTTAAAGGTGGCATACTCAATTCACTACCATCATACTAATTCCCATTATCAGATTCAAAAATGTATATTCCCCTTAATAAACATAGTTTTTCTATTAGGACACTCAGATGTATAATAACCATGCCCCTGACACTTAAAACATTTAATATCCCTATGTTCAGAAAGTTTAAATGAAGGATCATTAGTACCTTTTTTGAATAAAGTACTCTTTTCTTTGCTTTTGTTTGTTTCAAAATCTCTCTTTGGAAGCCAAATGGTCATCCTTCTTCTTTTCTTAATTTTTACTCCATCTTAGATTCCATTTATTGCTAGAATTTAGAAATGATCATGTTGCTCTCCTTTGCTTTTGTTGTCTCTCCACTTTCATGGCAATATTTACTAAATATTCCATTTCTCCATAATGTTGTAATTTTACTACATCAGCATTTTCCCTATTCAATCCTCTAATAAATCCAGCTATAGTCGCCTCTTCTTTCTCTTCTATATTTTCTTTGATCATTAGCATTTCCATCTCTTTATGATAACCCTCTATGGATCTAGCTCATTGGGTGAGCCTATGCAATTGCTGGTGTAACTCCCTATAATAATAAGATGCCACAAACCTTCTCTTCATCACTCTCTTCATTTCTTCCCAAGTAGTTATAGGTGGATCTCCATTCCTTCTCTTACCCTTGACTAACTCATTCCACCAAACTAAAGCATAATCACTAAACTCTACTGCTTCTAATTTCACCTTTTCCTCCTCAATTTAATTATGACAATCAAAAATCATATCTAGCTTTCTTTCCCATTCTATATAAATCTCAGCATCACTTATACTTTTAAAAGATGGAATTTTCATCTTTATTGCACTAAGATTGATATCTCTCTTCTCTATTCTTTCTTCTCTCCTTACTCTGCCCCTCATTAATTGAATTTTCTCATCATTATCCCGCTCATCTAGTTTAGCTTCTTTATTAACCCATCGACTTCTCCTGATTATTCTTTTAGAGTTAGAGGCACTCCTTTCTAATTTCTGTAACCTATCATTTATACTTCCCATGTCCCTTATAAACTTTTCAAATGTGCCATGCATAGCTTGCATTGAATAAACTACCACCTCAAGAGATATCTCCTTCTTAGCAGATTCCTCAGTCATTGTGTAAACCTGCAAAATATGTTAGATGAAATAATCTCTCAGCACTACCTTATATGTTTATCTCTCCACTCTCAATTAATGTCTCACAATTTCACTTTAGAAATAAACTCAAACAAACATACATAATTAAGTAAATTGATTAAAAAATAATGACAACCTAAGAGGATAGTAAAAGTAACAACTCTAGAGGCAAATTGACCAAATTGAATAAAAATAAAAAATTAGTACACCAGAAGAATATTTTGTATACTAGTATATATATAGATGTGCAATATGTTAAACTAGGTTAATTAGAACTAATAAAAAACTTAGAAACATAAATTGATAACTTAGAATGAAAGAAAATTAGACAAGATGGATGCACTTAAATGTGAACTAAACCTAATATTTAGTTTAACAGAATTTATGTAGACTCATCAAGAAAATTCCAAAGATAGCATGCAATAAACACAACCCAAAGATTGAAATTAAGAGTACCAACTTGGTATTGATGGCTTCAAACCAATTGTAAAAGTTTCTACTCACAATTCCTGTCGGATAGATGCAATTTAAGAGCTAACCACTCAAAATTGTAAGATAAATGCTTAAAAAAATAAGTGACAATTTTCGAATTCAACAAGAGTAATAAATTCACAAGTTGTTCAATTTTTAAACTTAAATAAGATGGTAATCTGAATTTGATCACAAGGTGTTCTAATTGAGTTTTTTTTAACTATAATCAAGCAAATAGAAACATATATTTTTTATAGGTTTAATCTAGCAAACAAAAATGAAAAAACTTAAAATTAAAGAATAGTTAAGAATTTATCCCTTAGCCTATACTTTGATACCAATTGATGAAGAACCCTAGCCTATATTCAAACTAGAATGCCAACATACCATAATATTTAAACATAAATAAGAAATCAACCCCTAATCTAAAGAAGCCCCAAATAATATATATAAGGAAATGCTTATGATAGATTGATTAAGAATAAGAAGAAAATAGAATTAAGTGTACGTAATCATGTAACCTTCCTAAGTCTAGTTCTTCATACAATAGCAAGAATCAATTAAACAATTAACTCTCACAATAAGATTGGCAAAGCTAAGAGAATAATCTTAATAATAATTAATATTCAAAAACTAGTTAAATAAAATCTTACATTTGTTTAAATAGAAAAGACAGAAGAAAACCTAGTGAAACTAAACTTCTAAAACAACTAAAATAGGAAATAATAAAAATCTATCGACATTAAGAAATATAGTGCCTCAATAGAGGGAGATTTCCCTCCATCGAGGGAGCAATCTATTTATTTTACCTCAGTAAAGGGAAATTTCCCTCCACCGAGGTGATGCAGATTGTCCCTTTACAACAATTTGTCTTACCTCGATAAATGGAGTTTTCCCTCCACTAAGGGGGCCAAAATGCCCACTCTTTTTAGCTTACCTCTGTAGAGGGAGATTTTCCTCCTTCGAGGTGAGACCTCTTGGACTAAAACACACAGCTTTCATCTTTTCTTCTTCTCTCTTTTAAATACATGTTTCTTCAATCACTCACCTATTACAAAAAATAAGAAACACCAAATTAATCTTTAAAATTTAAGTTAGCCTCTTTGATCTTTTGGATTTGTATTTTCTCCACATAAGGTCTCATAAAAGCTTATAGAGCTTCTTTGAATCTCTTTAACCTTGCTCTTATGATTGGTCCTTGAGAAATAGCTAATTCATCTTTCTTGTTGCAATTATACTTGGTTACGCTAGTGTGCTCACATCAGCTGGCCCAAATAGAGGTTTAAAAGTTGAGCGCTTGTTAGGTTGGGTTGCTAGATACAAGATCCTCATAGCAGATGAGGGGGTGATGATGGATGTATTGGTATAATGGATGAAAGTGCATTTGGGTGTGTTGGTACTGGTGGAGCAGTCAATGTGGATGTATTTGAATGCCTATATGGTGGAGCAGTAGAGCTGGATGCCCTCGAATGTCTATAATGAGAAAACCTCCCTATCCTCCTAACTGGTGATTGTTGGTGTCTGATCGATGATCAAGATGTGCTAGAGGTTGAGATGACCCTCTTAAAAGATCCTGAAGGTCTTTTTGTATATCGATCTTATAGTCAAAGTCAATGTGCACTCCATGATGGTTCTGAGGCTCATCCTTTTGGTTATTATGATGTTCTGTCTGTGCTGACGGTGTCGATAGGGCTACTGGTGGCTGATCCTAAACATTTCCCTCTGCAGGTGCATCTGACACAATAGGGTTTAAACCACACCTCTCTCTGGCCTCTGGTATGGTCAATAGTCAATAGTGACCCTTCTATCCCTGAATCAGCTTTACCATCTTTATGGTAAGAGCAGCTTATAAATGCATATAAATATCCTTCTAAAATGAGTCCTCAAATCTACTCTCATCTGCCCCTAATGCTAACGATAATTGGGTCACTATGCCCCCTATACAAATCTGTATGGTGGAATGGGTGGACACTCTGACTAGGGAGGTGATGATCTCATAAGTGATGTCCACACTCGTGATATTCCTTATAGACAAGTGATCTTAACTAAATTAACTAACTGGGGGCTCCTTGTATGACCCAAGTAGGATGTAAATAACAATTTTTAAATGTACCAATATGCCTGGGTGGCTAACATCGTACTTTTCGCTGTATCTAACTAGTATATAGCCTTTAAAAGTACCACTGCCATCCATCTAGTCTGATCCACTATCTTGTTAGGGGTGACAATAATAAACCCAATTAGATGGCTTATGGCCTTAATAAATTGCCGGTATATTATGCTATAATGAATGCCTAGTGCCTAAAACTACACCACACCCTCCTTGGTGTCCGATATCTGGAAGCCTCCATACTCTATAGTAGCTAAGACCTCTATGGTGACATCTGGGTAGGTTTGAAAGGTTAGGGCAACGAACTCCATCCACTCTACCATGGCTAATAGTCGATCAATATCCTCTATCAATTCGATAGACTATAAGAACTGCTTGGACATAAAGCTTCTGGCTCTAAACTGAACACACAACAAAGCTCGATGACCGGTGTCTAGCAAGTGTACTAGATCGGCTAGTAATATAGGAAAATATAGATTAAGACCTGAAATATCAAGCCCAAGGGAACATTGATTTTTAAGGATAACATCTATGTTTGAATAAAATTAATCTGAGATTATTCCCCAAGTTTTTGATTTAAAAACAAGAATTAAACTAAATAGACAATAAAGCAAAACAAAAACTAAAATTAAACTGACATAAATTAAACACAAAATAATAACTGAAATTTGCTAAAGGAACTATCGACCTTAACTTCCATTGTAATGACTCAATAATAAAAGTAACACAAGTGATTATGGAAAAACAAGTTATAAAGTAAGATATCTTATACAAGAATATCATTTTAAGCATTAAACTCATAGACAAATCTAACACTTAGCATAAAAAAGATCCAGTTTTAACTTCCTAAACATCCATTAAACTCTTTTGCAAGTAAATTCAACTTCAATTCATTCTTAGTTCCTCCTATCTTAGTATTAATCAATAATTTTAGTATATAATTACCTCAAAACCATAAAACAATCATGCATTGATACTAAAGAGTTAATTCAAGAACATGCAAACCATTAACTATGTTTAAACCAATTTTTACTTATTGAATCAATAAACCAACAATCAATATTAACACAATTAAGGATAAACATACGTTTAAAACTAGGAAATAATTAACTAGTTTTGAATATAAAGCTCAACTTAAGTCATCATGATAAAAATAGAAGGATTTAAGTATCCATTAGCAAAAGTAAAAGAAACTAATCACTAAACATGATGAAAATAAAAGAACAACTAAAATAAAAAAAATTAAAATAAAATTTTGCAAACTAAGAATAAAGGAAAAACTAAGCTATAACTACTGTACAAATTAACTAAAGAAAACTAAACAGAAAACTAAAGAAAATTCATAATTTAATGTCCTCTATCTATCTAATTAGCTCCCCCTCTGAGTTTGGTGTCTTGGTGCCTTTTATAGATGAATAATGCTGCCAAAAAAAGAAATTTTTCTATCTTAAACTTCCTATTTCGAGGTTGAGTTGGAATTTTCGAACAACAGATGGGCATATAGTACGTCCCATCTATCACCCCTTTTTGAATTTTTTGACCTTTTTTTTCTTTTTATTTTTTTTCTTTATTTTTAATTCCTAATCTACATTATTTACCGTAAAATACATTATTAGTGGCATTATTACATATGCCTTAGATTATTTTATTTTTTTTACATATGTATATACATATATTATTTATTTTAGTCATATAGTACATTTAATTCCTAATCTACATTATTTACCGTAAAATACATTATTAGTGGCATTGTTACATATGCCTGAGATTATTTTATTTTTTACATATGTATAAACATATATTATTTAATTTATTCATATGTATTTACTGAAAACCCAAATACTCCATTAAATTTATCGTGCCTCTTGAATTTCTAGACTTTTTACATCCAAAATCTTCCAAATTTATCTGCATTGGCTATGGAGCCTTTGGATTCCCTACAAAAATGATAGCAAAAGAAAATGTAATATTATATAGGTGCAATGCATAAGACATGTAAAAAAATACATTTTGGTAGTCTAGAGGCCATAGACAGGCTAGTCGTGGCTTGTTTCTTAAGGCAGGACCTTTTGTCTTTCCTTTTTTCTATAAATAGTGCTAAATTTTCCTGGTTCTTTATGCCTTTGACCTTTCCCTTTCCCAAAACAACTTCTGCCAAGTATTTTTTCTTTCTTCCCTTTTTTTTCTTTCTTTTTGGTCATTTTTATTTTAGTTATTTATTTTTTTCCTATTATCTTTACACTTAGCCCATTTGAAAATTCCTGTTACCATGACTTTTGCACTTGCAAAATTACATCGATTGTTAGATAACTTGAGAACATGGAAGGACCCTTTTTTGGCTCCATATTCCAATTTGAGGATTTTGAGGAGATTATCTTTTCATAGAAACCAAATATTTTCTATTAATTGGTATTGTGACCAAAGGTTCCATGTGTTTAGGTTCACACACCAAGAATTATGCCCTTTACCAGAAGAATTTGCTAAGATAGTTAGTGCTAGGTTTACTATTGGACTCAACCATACCTGCCTTCCATCATTCCCAATTATCCCAAAAAGGTGGCTCGTGCTCTAGGTATCCTTCCTTCTGAGGCCAGAGGCTTAGTACCTCAGGGAGGACCTTTTTTTTTTAGCCCTTGACAAATGTTCTTGATGACTTTGATGACATGCCCATATTTTAGTCCAATGTCATTTTACTTTGTTGCATTTGCTCGATGTCTGTTGATGTGCTTCATTACTTGATGACTGGGGACTATGCATTATTTAACATTGTGGATGGTATGCAGAGGGGGGCACAATCCTTTTCATTAGTTTGTATGTTGTTTATCATGATCGTCATTCCTACCTTATTGGTAGTCCTATGCTGCTCCAGGTATGTCCTTATTTTAAAGGTAGTACACCCCTTGTGGGTTTTTGTACTAGTTTTTCTTATTGGAAAATGTTTCTTTTCATATTTTTATGTATTTTCTTACCTTATTTTTTGCTTAAATTGCATCTAACTCACCCTAGCAGCTTTATTTTTTTGCATATATGGCTTTGTGAGAAGTTAAAGATATTGTTAGAGCCTTCTTCTTAAGTCAGAGCTACAAGCTCTTATCCGATGAGATATGTTATCCTTATACACCTGCAACATGAGTTTTTATTGATCTAGGATGAAATTGACTGGTTGGCCCAACTAACAGATACTGACATTATGTTTAGGTGTACTTGGCTATCCATCACTTCCATAGTTCGAGATGGATCATCTAGATGTGTCCCTTTATGCGGGGTTGCATTGGGCTATCTTCTATGTCACTGCCCATTATGCTTATCTGTTCGGGAATCGACAGGACATTGTTAGATGTTTGTTAGGCTTTTAAAGGTGGCAGCCTTGTTGTTCCTTTCTTGTCAAAGTATCATTGAAGGATTTGGACTCAACTCCTTATGAGGATTACTATTCCTGAGATTAGCATTTGTGACTTCACCACTTCTACCTTGTATAAGCAATGGGTCATCGATCTAGTAGACAACAATAGGTTATCTCATCTTAGGTATTTGGATGGGGAGAAATATGTGATACAAATATACTAGATCAAATACTATCATGGATTACATTTTTGCTTTTATTGAACTTTTTAATTTTAAACATATGAAAAGGATATGCTACTTTCAGATACATTAATGATATTATGAATATATGCATGAAATTTCTTTTTGATTTCAGTATACATGATCAGTATTTGATATTACCCCAACGGCATATATCATTTAATCTCAAAGTGAAACTTTAAAAGCATCATAACTCCTATCATGAATTAGCGATCTCGAGTTTTCTTGATTGATTATTTTCTCTCAGCCTCTAATTTGTTTCTCAGGATGCATTTTTTTATTTTCACCTTGAAGAGGTGCCTAATTTTAGCAAGGTTGCTATTTTTTTATTAGAGACCTATGGGGCATCTATTCTCTTCTTTTTTTTTTCTTTCTTAGTCTTAGCCAGGGAAACTTTTTAACTGTCTATGTTCACTAATTTCCTGAACTCATTGCCATCACTCCCAGATAAAATGGCAGTTCTTTTGGGTAACAACTTCTTAAGCACGAAAGGTCCTTCCCATGTGGACTTAAATTTTCCTTAAATATCTAGGGTTTCAAGCCTCATCTATTTGAACACTAGTTATCCATCTTTCAAAGGATGCTTCTTAACCTTCTTCCCAAAATGAAGGAGCTAGTCTCTTATAATAAATCTGGTTATGATAGTATACCCATATCCTATCCCCATCTAGTAGGTTAAGCTATAACAACGTCTGTCAAGCCCATTCCACTTCTGGTATTTTGGCTTTTAAGACTACCTTCAAAGATTGATGCTCAATTTCTATTGGCAGTACTGCTTCTATCCCATAAACCAAGAAAAATGAAGTAGCCCATGTTAAAGTTCTGGCTGTGGTCCAATAGCCCTATAATGCGAAAGGTATCTTATTAGTCCAGTCTTCATAAGTTCAAACCATATTATCCAAAATCATTTTGACATTTTTATTAGCCTCCTCAACTACTCCATTTACTTGAGATCTATAAAGAGAAGACTTATGGTGTTGAACCCCATATTTAATGAGGATTTTTCTGGTTTCACTAGAGAACTATAACCTATTATCCAACACTATATGATGATGCAAACTGTACTTGCATATCAAATTCCTTTCACTGAACTTAGCCATGTCCCTTACATCAACCTTCTTGAAAGACTCTACTTCTACCCACTTAGTAAAGTAGTCAATGGCCACTATAATGAACTTATACCCATTCGAAGCAGGTGGATAAATCATACCCATAATTTCTATATCCTATGCAATGAATGGCCATGGTGATGTACGGTTGCATAGCTTGAAAATAAGCAAATGCCTCAAGTTTGCATATTATTGGCATAGTTGACAGTCGTTGACATACTTAGAACAATCTATATCCATTGTAGGTCCAAAGAATCCTTGATGTATGATCTTCTTTGCTAAGATTAAACCATTTATATAGGCTCTACACAATCCTGCATACACGTTTTTCAAGACCTTTCTTGCCTTCTTTTCATCCAAACACCTTAGCTGGATTCCATCAGGTTGTCTCTTGTAAGCACTCATTCTACAGTAATAAACTAAGTTAACAGCTTATGGATTATCCTTTGGTCCTTTTTAGTGGCTTCCTCATGAAACACTGACCTTTCTAAATAGTTTTAAATGTCATAATACCAAGGTTTTCTATTATTTACCTCGATATCCATAATCTGCTCATCTTTAAAACATTGTTTATCAAAACTCAAAATCAGCACAGGCTTCATACTTATGCCTTTTGAATATTATTATATTGATACCAAGGTGGCTAAGGCATTCGCTAGTGGATTTTCTTCTCTAGGTACATACCCAAAAGTACAAAGCTCAAATTGGCCGCTCAGAGCTTTTAGACATTTAAGATAAGGTAGTAATCACTCTTTCTTTATTGACCATTCACCTATCACTCGATACTCTACCAAAGATAAATCTCTAAATATCTCTATGGACTTTACCCTCATGGCTAATAAGGCTTCCAACCAAAAGATAAAAGCTTTGTAGTCGGCTTCATTATTTATGGCTTTGTACCTTAGTTTATTGGCTAACATCATCTTCTCTTCCTTTGGGATGACTAAGATTATTCCCAACTATATGGAATAAAATTGCACAATTTAACATTTTGGGTAGAAATGGTTCAAACAGGTGGGAATAATTTTTGCCACCCGTGTACAAGTTAAAAATGTTATTTTTGTATGGACAACAAATTAAGATCAACTTGGGCAAGATTTTTCACTATGCAAATGAAATTTTTTGGAGAAGTGATCTTCTGAAAAAATGTTTCTCTATGTCTTAGGTTTCTATAATATTAAAATTCAAGTCATTTAGACATCTATAGTCCAATACATTAGTAAAATTGTTTAGACTACTCCAGTTGATAGTTTCCCGAACAACACTTTACTTTAATCCCATTTTCACTAGTCTTAGAGGCAAAATCATATTTCAATTTCTCCATACAAAATTGATATGGATATCTAGTTTATTTTCCCTTTGTACTTACCTTAATTAGATCTCTCTAACTCAAGTTATAGGTAAAATACTTACTGCCGGTCACATAGATCCTGCACCAGAATTCCATTACTCACCTCTTTCTCTACAGCTTCTTCATTTATGGACACTATTCTATCAAATTCACATTTATATAACACTTCAAGATCAATTATACATTCTAGCAATTGAAATCAAGTATGTACACACACATATATATAAAACTCCCATACATATCTTGAAGTTTGCCCTTCCTCTTCTTCTCTACACTTTCTCTTTTCTTTTGTCTTTACTGCTCACCTATTCTTTAACTTGGACCTTAAATACCCTTAATTAAATCTAGTGTACACTAGCTAATTACATGATGAAAAAAAAAAGGAAAAAGAAAGAAATTTCTAACTTAAAAACCTTAATTTACCCACCTTATATACTTGTATGCCTCTAGTTCTCTCTCTTTATAAATCACTTATCAATTGCCCATAAATGCAAAATTTTAGAGGTTTTGAAAAAGAATAATGTAGTAAAATAAAATTTTAGAATTTTGAATAGATATGACCATCCAAACTCCTTTAAAAGCAGAAAAAAACTACTTTGATAAAGTGAGAAATAATCTAAAAGGTGCAAGGTGTCATCTTCCCATAAGTGTGACTTTTTTTTTGTCATTGAATAATTAGCATTTAATCTCTCTTTAATAAAATTATCACATACATAATTTGTCACTTTTTTTCAATTTAATCCTCAATTATATGCATAAATCATTGGTTACACAATTACTCACATATCTTCAATAATTACAAAAATATCAATCATATCTTCATTACACAATTAATACTCTTTTGCACTAAAACTCATATGATCTCATACTCTAACCCTTCTAGGGTGCATCTTGAGGCCTTTTAAACCTACTCCTAGTCCAATTTGGTTCAAGTTTCAATATAGAAAAAAATTTAAAATTTTGATCAGATCCAACCTATGACCAAGTATAGTATAACGGAAATGTATGTATTTTATGTAACAAATAAAGCTTTTAGTCTAAATGGTTAAGGTTTTTTGAAGTTAAATTTACTCCAATAATAGAAGTTTAAAGGTGGATGACCTTCTAGAAAGTACTCTAATTGGTATCTATCACCTTATCATGTGTCGGGAGATGCCAATTACGTTCATCCATATGGCACAAAAAATGTCTCATGTTAAGAGATGTCGATTATATACTTAATTCGGTATCTATCACTCTATCATGCAATGGAAAATGCTAATTATGTTTGTCTATAGGGCATAAGTTTCGCATTCGCAGGTATGAGAGATATATCAGTGTTTAATGTTGTGGCATAGGTAATGTTCTTTAATCAAGAGATATAGTTTGGGCATGATTAGGCTATACATAAAAAACGTTATGGGATCAAAATATATGGATTAGGTTCAGCCCAATGGCGTGTTAGTTTATTGTCAAGTTTAAACATACTTAGGTATGGAAAATTAACGAAGGAGTAGTAAAAGAGGTTTAACCAATAGCAAGTTAATGTATTTTCAAGGTTTAACATAATTAAGTATCCATTACAAGATGAAAAAAAATTGCAAAAAGTTGCTAGGGAATCGCAAGGGACATATATTTTGTGAGGGACTTTTCTTGTTGATTTGCTAGAAAATAGAAAAGGATATATTTTATATGGGACTTCTCTCGCTAATTATGAATACCTCGCTAAATCCCCTGCTAAAAATCAACAAGGGAAAATCCATTGTAAAATTTTTGCTAGGGTCGATACACATTTTGCAAGGGTCGATATAAGGATAAAATTTTTTTTGCCAATTTTCTTATTAATTCTATTAAGCGAGGAATTTCTAGCAGTATAATGATATATGGATGTATATGATGTGAATTAATCTAAATCATTGGATCTAGGTTCACTCTTGATTTAACGGTCTAAACTTTATGGCATTGTAAACTTTAAGGCACCAAATTATTTTTCCTTTTCTTCTTCTTTTTTGCATTTGAATATTTTCTTCATTATATTCTTCTTCGATTCTTCTATTTCTAGTAATCAACAACTGCTAGCCACCATCTTCAAACATACAATTGCTATTACCAATGTGACTTTCCTCTATATTCATCTTTTTCTCCTTGTCGTATTTTCTTTCTTCAAACCAAACTTTCAAACTAATTTTTTGGCAACATTATGCATTGATGACAATATAAATGTGTCGTTTATAAGTGAATTCATGTTATCTCAAACAAAAGAATTAGGATCTAAATAATATATCTTTTAAAAGGAAACTATTGTAAAAAATTTTGAAAGTTAGGGCACCAAAAATATTTTTTGCCCCATTTAATAATAATTGAAATGCATGCATTAACGTGTCATGTATAAATAATTGTGTGCTATCTAATATTAAAATAAAAGAATTTAATTAAGAATTTTTTTTTGAAAATGGATTTTGCCTAAAAGAAATATAAAGTTGATGGAGTCGGCTCCTGGTCCATAAAAAAAAACATAAAACAAATATCAAAATATGATGTCGTTTCACAAGTCTCTATCAGGTAGGGATGCGGTAGATTGATTATTCGATGTACTAATAATTTTTAGTAACCAGTTTACTAATTTTGATCAACTGCCAGGTCAATTTTGATTTTAGTTGATTCTTTTCGAATCGGTTGACCAATACGATTTTAATTAACTATTAAAAATTTTTTAAAATATAAATTATAAAAATTATAATGCTTTTTAGTGGTTAAAAATACTTCAAAAATAGAAAAAATATATACCAAATATAATTAATAGCGATTACAAAAACTAAAAAAATTATAATTAATTGTAAGAATTGAACATATTCAACATGAAATTAACAATAGAGTATTTATTATGCACATATAATAAATAAATGATTGTGAAAAAAAAAGATAATTACACTTTTTATTTACTAAAAATATATATTATAATATTATTTTAAAAATGCATGTTTAATTTACTTAATAAGTAATAAAATATTAAAAAATTTAAATTTAAATATAAAAATAAAAATATAGAAAATAAAATATCTATAAATCGAAACAGTTAACCTTCAATTTTTAAAAGTAAAAATATAATTTAAAATTAATAGTTTGTTTAATTTAAAAATTGGTTGAATGTTTCAATTACTTTTAAAAGAATTGGATTTTTTCAGGAATCCAGCAAGAAAAGTTTTTAAATAATATTTAAAAAAATTGAAATTTGATGTTTGTTAGAAAGTATGTCAAAAATTATGAAATTTTGGGTCAAAAATGCAAAGGTCAGCTACGTTATAGTGTCAGTATGTTGTTCTCGGAGTATAGTTTTGTTGCATCTAAAACCACAATAGATTGCTGTATTATCAGATAGAGCACATGACGCTGAAATCTTTTCACCATTTTCCTTTCTCTCTAAATCCTTTCTCAATTGAGTGATGAGCTGCTGTCCCTCACGTTCCACTTTCCAATTTTCTTGAAATTATAATTTTGCCCATAAACTTTTCCTTTCTTTAATTAAATCTTTTTTCCTTCAAATAAATCTTGAAAAATACCAAAACTCATAATTAAACCTAAAAAACACATAAACTAACTATTTAAACATATATCAACCTAATTAATACAAAATTAACTTATTTAAACATATAAAAATATACTAAAAGTATAACATAAATCACAACTATCAAATACCCCACACTTAGTCTTTGTTTGCCCCCGAAAATATTTAAACAAACCAACTCCTCAAAATAATCAAACTTTAACTAAGAATTATGCATTTTAAAATCAAGTTTATCAATTAACAAGAGCATTCAATAAAATTCTAGCTGTGTGCAAGACCAAAATATTTTAAGTATTTTTAAAAATCAAAACACCAATGCAAATTTATGATCAAGCTTAGAATTAGTGTACACCTAAGTACACAGGTGATTTCACACTTGAAACTCTAGAAATACCATAAGCCACTCCATCTTTAGCACCAAAACCTGAAGGTCATCTCCAGTAAACAACTCAAAAATAAAAACTTAGAATTACTTAGATCTTTATTTGGTTGTAATGGGGTTATGGTGTTGGTTGTCAAAGAATGGACAAAAGGTAATCAAAAAAATAGCCACTCTATACTTGAATAAACCCAATTCCCATAATTTCAAACTACTTAGTACATACCCTTTAGCATAGTTATTTTCTCAATCCCATAAACATCCAAAATAAAACAATACTAAAATTTCTCTGTAATTTCTCAATTCAATCACTTTCTGAAAAGCCAAAATTTTCTTTCCTTTGTAAGAACCTCACACTTAAAATTTTTCCATGTATGTTAGCTTTATTTTGAAATTCTCTTTCTTTTTCTTTTCTTTCTTTCTTTCCTTTTCTTTTCTTTTCTCTTTTTTTTCTCCCTTTTTATTACTAGCTCCATTGAAGGCAATATCATATTACAAAGGTGAGTTACAAGTTAAATCAGCACTGTTACTTGACTTCATCCATAAATCATGCCAAAAATCCCAAAACTATTTTACTACACCTTTTACAATACAAATCAAAAATTAATCTATCAAATCCTAAAGTGACCAATTATAGAAGGGAAGATAAAGGTTTTTAAGCTATATGATTAATATATGAGTGAAACAAGAAAAATTAAAATGGCATGTATTAAGCATGATTCATTAGACTCAAAAATGGTTAACAAAGGTCAAATATATCAAAAAGGTAGGAAAACAGTCATAATATAGCTCAACAAGAAAATTTTATCTAGATCATTTTCTTAGTTATTTCGAGTTATTTCTATGTTTTAAAGGGTGATGTGAAAGGTTTTAGTGTTCTAAAATTTCTTACTTAACTATTTTAATGTACTGATTTTTTCTCTATTTTTAAAGTAAAAACTAACAAATATAAGTCAAGTTGAATGTTAAATTAGCTAAAAATTTCATTAAATAACATGTTTGTCTTACTGCTAAAAAATAATTTTGAATATTGCACATTCTAAGATCAAGTTTAGCATGTTTAATTTTTTATAAAAAATAAGACGAACTAAGCTAAATGTATAATATATGATAAATGAACTAACTACTCAACTATTATGAAAAATAAAAACCAAACATACAAACTAAAAACCAAACTAAATAATCTAAAACAAAAACAAAATAACTAAAACAATTCCTGAGTATGATCAGAAAAATTTCTTAAATTGATCTTTAAAATCTAGCTCAGTTAAGCTCTATTCCTCTCTTTAAAATCTTGCTGTCCTCAGCAAAGTAGCAAAAGTATTAGCTCACTGCATAAATTTTGATGAACAAGTTAGTGTCTAAGACAAATAGAGACTAGAAAAAAATTATACTTGATTCAAAGAAATACTAGCACAAGTAAAGAATCACAATCAAGCCTAAAAGAGACATGAGATCAAAAACTTCACCAATGTCTAGTAAGTGTACTAGATCGGCTAGTAATATAGGAAAATAAGATTAAGATCCTGAATATCATACCTACAAGACCATGGATTGCTAAGCAAAATATCTATATTTGAATTGAATTAATTTGAGTTGATTTCCCAAGTTTTTTTTGAAGTAAAAGCAAGAATTAAACTAAATAAACAGTAAAGCAAAACAAGAACAAAAACTAGACTAACATTAATTAACAGCAAGGCAATAACTAAAATACTTCTACTAAAGGAACTATCCATTCAACTTCTACTGCAATGACTTGACTAAAATTAACAATAGTAATTATGGAAAAACCAGTGAAAATAAACAAAGATATCTTATTAAGAATATCATTCTAAGCATTAAATTTTCTGTTTAGGAACAATCTAACACCTAGCATAAAGATATAATTTTAACAGTTAAACCATCATTAAACCCTTTCGAAAGAGATCTAAATTTAGCCCATTCTCAATTCAACATTCTTAAATTTAAATCAACTCATGAATAATAAATCATTGTCTCAATTCTCAGAACACAACAATACATCGACATAAGAAAAATAAGCTAAGAACATGCAAATCATAAGTCATAAGTGAAATTGATAATTAACCATTTATTTAATACATAAATCATCAACACAATCATAACTTAAGATAATATTTAGTACAAAAATTAAGAAATAATATAAGTATATTAAAATTAAGCTCAAATTCAAGTTTTTACAGTAAAAGTATGAGGGTTCAAGTTTTCTTCAACAAAAGAGAAGAAAACTACTTACCGAACATGATTAAAATGAAAGAAAATTAAGATAAAAAGTTACAATACTCATGAAGCTTTAAACTAGCTCTTGATGACTTCTCAGCACATGCAGTAGAAAGCTTGAATCTTTAAGAGAATTGAAAATTAAACTAAAAGAAATTAAGCCTAAACTACATTACAAAAATTAAGAAAAATAATAAAACCCTAAAAACTAACTAATGAACTCCCTACATAATTGCTTTTCCCTTTTTGGTATCTTGAGCACCCTTTTATAGGCTCAAGATAAGAAGTTTCTGCCCTTATTTCTAATCCAAAGAGGAATTGAGTTTGAGTTGAAATAGAAAGTTTTGAATCATTATTTTTGATGAAGACTCAAGAGAGTGATGGGTGAGTGAAAGATCTTCTTCGGGTGAGTGATTTACACATTTAGGAGAGTGTTCCCTTCACTCAGCCAAGTGGTTTTCATCACTCAGCCGAGTGATGAGCTTCTGTCCCTCACGTTCCACTTGCCAATTTTCTTGAAATTATAATTTTGCCCCTAAACTTCTCATTTTTTTAATTAAATCTTTTTTCCTTTAAAGAAACCCTGAAAAACACCAAAACTAACAATTAAAACTAAAAAACACATAAATTAATGATTTCAACATAAATCAACCAAATTAATACTAAATTAACTAATTTAAACATATAAAAATACACTAAAAATATTATAAAATTTACAACTATCAAGTGCAATTAAAGAGGATATGAAAGGTAGATTAGCAATAAAAAATAAGTATGAGGAAGAAGAATTAGCTTTAGAGAAATTTGTTAAAGTTTTTCGGCCTAAGTACTTTAAGAAAGACTTCATTCTCACTTTTCATTTTTTAATTTTGCTAACTTTTGGACAAAGTCCTATTAGTGTGATAATTAATTATACCAACACCTCTTTGGGACTTAGACTCAACTCTATCTACATCTATACATAAAAATTTAATAATATATGATCGATTTAGATTAATGAATTAAGGTTGTGTTCTAAACATATTGCACTTTATAAATTTTTTATCAAATTAGTGATTAAGCATCATGTAATGAACGTGATTTTCAATTTTGATTTTATTTATTCATGTTTATAAGATGTCTTTACACACAAAAAAACTAAATCAATTTCATTTATAATAGAAAAGATCTATGAATGATGCCTTAGTCCAAGGCTTCCTTTATCACTTAAATTCCACAACATTAGCCGATGCCTGATGAACCCATCTTTAAGATGGGTTAACTTACACACTACAACAACCTCGAACAATCCACTTCTCATCATTTTCTTAAATCTTACAATACCTTTGTAAGAGTTGCAAAAGAAAAAGAAAAAGCAATTAAATCAATTTAAAAAAATAAATAGGTAAAAGAAAGCAAAAGAAAAACGTGATCAGTATAGAATTTAGAAGTTACCATTACCTATCACTACAAAAAAAATGTATTTTACTGACGGATTTGTGATTTTACCGACGGAAAATGACCTTACCGACGTTTTTTATTATTTTACCGACGGAATGCATCTGTCGGTAAAATGCCCGTCGGTAAAATGCTCATAGGTACCAAATTACCGGAAAAAAATTCCATTGCTAAATATTACCGACAGATTATATAAAAATATTCCATCGGTATATTTATTTAAAATTCGTCGTATGTTTCATCGCGTTGACCGTTTAGCAACGGAAAATTTTGTTGTTGAACCGTCGGTAAATTGAATAAATTATAAATTAATTTTAGTATAAACAACGACAGATTTTTTCGTCGATAATTTTGTCGGCAAATATATTTAGTATAATTTTAAAATTATTGGAATTGCAGTGACGGATATTTTCGTCGGTAATTTGTTGGTAACATATATTTTTTAATTTTTTGCAAAAATTATATATTTCATATTTGTAAATCCCAAAGTAAACACAATAAAGTCAATATAAAAGTATAAAATCTAAATTGAAGGTATATATTAATTAATAATTTTAATATATAACAAAAATAATTTATACAAATATTGTGTAAATTACAATGCCAAAAATATATAAGTTAACACTAAATACTCTTAGAACATTCTTAAAAATAATGAAAATTTTAAATTATTAAACCTGTCCTAAGCACACAACACCGTGTTAATCAATGTTCAGTCTAAAATTTGAAACTAGCACTACAAGAAAATCAGCAAATAGCAACGGAAATTAGCAACCGAATTTGTTGAATTTTCGTTGCTAATAAAAATTAGCAACGGAAAATAGCAACGGAACATTCGGTTGCTAATTCGGCAGTTGGTATTTTTAGCAACGGAAATTAAATTCCGTTGCTAAATCTAACCACTAACATTAGGTAAATTGGTCAAAATTAGCAACCGAATTCAAATACCGTTGCTAAATTTAGCAACCGAATTCAAATTCTGTTGCTAATTTTAGCAACAGAATTATTTGTCCGTTGCTAAATTTAGCAACCGAAGTTGAATTCCGTTGCTAAATTCAACAACTAGTATTAAAAAAATTTGTGACGGTTTTTTCGTCGCTATTCCATCACTACTATTATTACTAATATTTAATCTCACTAAATACATAAAATATTGAAACTTAAACTGTCTCTTTCATTACCAAAAATCAACCAAATTAAGAAAGAGAAATACACACAAACGAGAACTCAGATTTCAGGTCCTCAAAATTTATGTGCATCATTCAAGCATTTTAACAAATAAGTTGTGTGCATTCTAGCTAGCTCTACTGATTCAAAAATTGTAATTCACACAATATCAAGCCACACCACAAGCCAGGATTATTGAACAAACTAAATCAGCAAATTCACATAAAGCACTTTCATTGAGCTTTACCTACATAATAATGAAATTTTCTAACTAATTAGCATTGCATAGAAACATATTTGTTGTACAGCTAGCTTCATTCCAGCTAGCACTAATAAATCTAATAACAGTTCGGAGAGAAAGAAAAGAAAGAAAAAAGAATAATCAAAATGATCAAACAAAACCAACTTTAAAGAGGAAAAAAATAAATGAAAGGGTTTTTGAAGAATATTAAAGAATAAATAATATATACCTCCTTGCAAAAACAAAAAAAATTTATCCATTTGTCCAAGTTTATTGCCTTGTAATCACTCTGGATCTATCAGAATGTACCAGATCGCGAAAATTAGAACATCATTACAAAATAAATAGAAAATAATAACACAACTGTTAATCTAACAACCCCAAAATAACATAATTAATTTAATTAATAAATGCATATCTCTTGATTGAAAATTAACATTCAATGGATTATAATTATAGTGGATGACGACTATATTATTCATTAAGACAATTATATTAAATTGGTATTTCCAACCACGAAACACCACATTTCTCTCCAATTACTAAATTGGCAACATTTGGATGGCTAAGAAGATCTTGGAATTAGAAATGGAAAAAATAAAAAATGCAATAGCTAATGTTCAATAACATTCCTTTAAAGCCAATTCGTAAAATATAAGCAATAAGCTGCTTTCAGTTCCTTTATAAGATATTAGTATATGTATTATAAAAATAATTAGTAACAGTCTTTGAAATTTGCAGAATTAAATAGACTATAGATGCATCCTTATATAGGTAGAAAGTCCATTTATCTTAAATTTAAACTTGGGTTAAACTGTAATAATCAATTATAATGCTCATATTATTAAAAAAGCAAGCCAACAACTGACCATTTGTCAAATCGCCATAGAAACAAGGAATTATCTACGAATGCCCATGCTTTCCTGATCTCAGGAAATATTCCGCACAAAGCTCAGTGCCTACCTCTCTCCATCTTTCATGTTATCCTGATCGTCAACCCAAAAGAGATGTGCACAACCATAAACAGCTCTACATTGATCAGGCTTCTTTAAAAGCTTGGCAGAATACTGCTTGAAGCAAAGGTCTCAAATCAATACAAACCATCACTTGTGCTCTGGAATCCTGTTTATACAATGATTGCCATCATAGCAAAATGAGGAAACACAGACGTCTTACTCAAGTTAGATTTAACAGTTTAACAAATGATAAACACACACAAGTTAATTTGCAAGCAATTTAACAGACTGACACTAAGAAATTGCTGGACACAAACAAAAACCAAAATACTAAAACGGTATCTCACATCAACTTCATCCAACCATTAACACCAAAAGAAAATGTGCATATCATAGAAGCTCAAAGAGAAGAAAAAATGAAAGAAAATAACAGAGAAGAAGAAAGAACAACAGCAGAGCAGAGAACCAACAGAGCGAGTTCAGTGGAAAACGCAGCAGCAGAAAGCTGAAAGCAGAGACGGGTTGAAGTGCTGGCGAGGCTGACGGTGGAGGAGGTGGATAATTTGAAGCTGAAAGTTTTTCTCTGCATAAAACCCAACATTTTTTCAGCTTCAAATATATCAGATTCTATAATAGAATCACCATTAATTTCTCTGCATAAAACCCAAAAGACCCACCTCATTCTTCACTCAGTTGATGTCTCTAAAGCTAATATGCCTCCTTTCAGTCCAATAAATATTTTACTTTCAGGTTCAAGTGAAGTGACATTCTATCTCTAACTCCATTTAAAGTTAATCCTAAACTACCATTGCTTCTCCAATCTCCATCCAGAAAAAAGATAAAAAATTAAAAAGTTTATCACAAACAAAAGAGCCCAACATTGCATCGGTACACTTAAAACCAAAAAATCATATGAAACAGATACCATAAGAGAAAAATAGAAAGAATTGAGGCAGCTCCCACCAAGCAAATGCCAATAAGATTATTCAGCAGAAAAGAAGGACACAATAAGCTTGGTATTGAAGACACAGATTCACAAAGTTAAAAGATCTAAAAATTCCTTGATTTGCCAAACAAGCTACAATTTGGTTACACAAGCTGCAATTCCTTGATTTTACTCCACTCTATTGAAATTTCTTAGGAGCTGAAACTAGAGAAAGGAAAAGGAGCAAACCAAGAAGCTTTATGGAATTCTATTTTAGCCTCTTCAATTAACATACATACATTGTCCCCGTCAAACAAAATTTAACATTACCAAATTTGTATGAGGGCATCCACTTATCTATATCTAATAAAAATAAAAATACTAGATCTCCATGTGCAAAAACATTCTCTGCATCACATTTACATTGCAAAATGAATCAAACAGCTCTAATAAAGCAAAGTGCAAAATTTTAATTATTTTAATAAATCAAATAGCTCTAATAAATCAAAGTGATGTACAACTATTGAATTTGAGATTAACACAACAAAGAAAGCACAATTGACAAAAGGGTAACAAAAAAAATTCTTAAATCTTAATTAACATTGTGTATTGCATTTAAGTATATAATTTGAGGTTTATTGCTAATTAAATTATAATTTTCAAAAGTGATAGCAACTTATTAATCGGGGTAGACAATCAAACAAGCATATCTCAGTAGGTAACAAACAATTCCATCAATCATTCTTAGTTGCCTTTACATATAACTTATAAAATAGATAAACAATAGTTATTAATTTAATCCATTAGCAAAAGATACCATAAGGAAAATAACTGTGGAGGAAATAATATATCATCCTTTTAATTTAGTAGTACTAAATTTTGTATCCTAGTCGATTGCACCAATGTGAAGAGAAAAATAAACAACAAGCAACTTTAGGTTATGAATTGTATTTATTACATTTAAAATGCAAAAACAATAGACAATTATTGTTGATAACAATGGTGATGATGTAACTCGACGAAAGAATGTAGGGACTCAAAGTGGTTAACCATCATTTAAGGCTGACTATCTCATTAAAGAAAAGAAGACCCAAAGAAAGAATCGAATAATCTTATCCATTATCCTCTTATCATCATACTTACGTCTGCTTACGCTACCTCAAAAGCTTTAAAGCAGGAACAAGAAAAAAAGAGAAAAATTGATGTCCTAACTTTTAGTAAAATTGAAGTTCAAGTAGAATTGCTGATGCTTTCAAGCTAAGTTCCAGTAGCTGAAACCCTGAGACTGCCTCAAGTTTCGGTACGAGTACTTTTGCCTTTTCCTATCATACCAAAAACAAGCAGCAGATGCCAAGAATATGCTGCCATAAAATATTCAGCATGTAAAGACATCAACCTTCATGCTCCACCTTTATTTTACGCGCTAATTATGAAAAAATAGGACAAATTTTATTCCTCAACCAGAATTCATATACGCATACAAAGACAAACTAAAAAGTTATTTATTGACTTTAAAAAGAGCTCTACCATATCGCCAGTGAAGAAGGAAGTTGATCCAATCTGCCAGTATTAACATTTTATATTACACAAATACACGAAGCAACAATTCAAAAATTATTTATCAAAAAGGAAATAGATATCTTGCATGTGCAGGTTAAAGATGAAGAGGATGTATCTGCTCTCAAATGGAGGTGTGTGGGCCCCGCTGCCCATGTTCTTCCATTTGCTTTTTCATCTTGTATTGCAAAGTTGCAGGAGCACAGTCAAGCAGAGTTTCCCCTACAAAAGAGGAACCTCATTAGAATTGAGAAATAAATTGAAAAAAGCATCTATTTCTACCTACAATCAGTACGATCGTTTTTATAGCTTTAACAGAGAAAGAGTGATCATTCTCTTAAAGTGAGAAACTGAAGGATGGTGGTGGAAGAGGAAGAAGATGAGGCATTGACAGAGAAAGAGTGAGAAACTGAGGTTTTCAAAAGAGGGAGGCGGAATTTGATACTTAGGGCAAATTTATGGCTAGGGCAACAAATAACAAAATTACTTAAATATCCCTCATTTACCAACGGAATATAAATTCCGTTGCTATTTTAGCAACCGAAAATATATTCGGTTGCAATTTAGCAACGAAATTTAAATTTCGTTGCTATTTAGCAACCGAATTATATTTTCGTTGCTATTTAGCAACCGAAATATATTTCCGTTGCTATTTAGATTTTTCATTGAATATGAAAAATAGCAACGGAATTCTATTTCGGTTGCTAAATAGAAACGGAAATATAATTCGGTTGCTATTTAGCAACCGAATTATATTTTCGTTGCTATTTAGCAACCGAAATATATTTCCGTTGCTATTTAGCAACCGAAATAAATTCGGTTGCTATTTTTCATTGAATATGAAAAGTAGCAACGGAATTCGATTTCAGTTGCTAAATAGCAACGAAAAATAAATTCCGTTGCTAAATTAGCAACGAAAATCATAATCCGTTGCTATTTTTCGTCCCAAATTTTTTCCGCCATCTATTGGCGCCTTAATTAGCAACGGAATAGTAATTCCGTTGCTAATTTCCGTTGCTAAATTTTGGCTCCAAAAATTCCCTCCACTTTTAGCAACGGAAGATAACCAAATATTTTTCCGTTGCTAAATCTACAAAGTTTAACCAATTTTAGCAACGGAAAATATTTTCTGTTGCTAAATAGCAACGGAATTGTTTTTCCATTGCTAATTTAGCAACGGAATCAATACCGTTGCTATTTTTTCGTTGCTATTTCCAGATTTTCTTGTAGTGTAGAACAACGATCAACTGTAGAATATCTTGCATAAATTCCAGGTTAATCTGCTTCAAATTTTGGTATCTAGGCTATAAAACACAAGAAACATATAGGCAAAACACTATTTAGATATAGAAAAATATAGCATACAAATATCACAAAAAAAAACCTCAATTACCCGTGAAAGAGCAACTATAATTCTATCTCCAGCCTCATTCATCTCACAAAAATCAAGAACCTTAATTAAAAAAAAGGGGAATCTATACCAATTGGTTCTTTATCCATTTTTCAATTTAGAAAATCTAGAAACAACCATCTTACTTTCATTGACATAAAATTGTACATCTCTTGAATAAGGAGAAATAAAATATCTTAAAGATTCTACATGAAAACTGAATAAAATAATTTTCATTATTCAAGAAATTTTAAATCAAAGTCAAATAGCCCAAAATTCAAAAGTGAAAAATAAATAAAAAGCATCAATGCATCGTGGATACATCACGTAACCATAAGCATTTGTTCGTGTTAACGTGCGAAGAGGGTAAATAGTTAAAATTGAAAAATGCTCGAGTTAAATACCAAGGGAAATGAATGATACCGTTATTCCACACACCCTATCACCACCCTATCTCAGCAATATTAAGGAAGTTGATAACTTTAGATACATAACATGATCCAATATCATATTCAAAATTTCTCATAAAGAAACACTAAGAGCAATTTACAATTTTCAAACACCTTAGTACCACCATGTGCGTCTATACTAACAAGTAACATACAACCATACACATAAAATGAAATAATAGTAAGGACTAAGAAGAATATAGAATTCTAAAAAATGAAACTCATTTTGCATGATGTTTGTAAAAAATTGAAAAACTAGTAACTTCATATAAACAATTTTAAGCTATTTGCACCATCAATAAAATGCACTTTTCAGAAGCAAAAATGATTGTCTCACTAACTTGCAAAATTGGTTTCTATCTCATAAAATCCTATCAAGTTCTAACAAAAGCTGGATATCTATACTTGACTATACATTCATTTTCTACCTACACTTTCAAAATATTTAACTACTGGCCTCTTGTTTGTAGTTTCAGCAACATTGTCCAATAAATAGTATAAAACACATTACTCATCGCTACCCAAACATTAGTATATCCCACAAGTATAAGAACACATTCATTGGAAAATGAATATAAAAGACCTTTTTATGTTACTTTCGGTACATAGCTGTCCATGTTAGCTTTGAAGGCTTCAGTTTGTTATGGAAGTATATCTTGCACTTAGAATTGGCAAAGAGGAAGAACTTAATTGATCAAACAAAGTTCAGTCTTGATATTTTGAAAATTGATAATTATCTCATGATTCCCATTCGAAATACATTCATAACGTAAAGGAAATGACTATCCTACTTTATTAAAAAAGTTTGCAATGTATAATCCAAGAACTAAATGACATCAACAAAACAACATGATATCTTTAAAAAGGGATATCCAAAACCAAAACAAAACTAATTGACAAGTATTTAAAGCACGATGATTGAGATCCTGCTATACCATTTCATATGACAAATATTAACTTTAGCACATTTAACACAACCAATTAAGGAACCAACAGATATATATTTGTTTTAGCACTATCTAAAATAAAACTGATAAGAAAATCTTAGCATAATTATACAATTAATAAAAGAAATGCAGATACCACATGAGAAACTAAATGATAGTTATTCTAACATATAAACCTACTGAAATTTGAGAATGATCAGAATTTGAGGACTTGGTTTAAGTTTCATGGCTTAATGTACATTGTTAATGGATCTAACATATAAATTTAGTGAGCAGCATATATTCCAGACATAGAAAATGCATTATATACTTCTAGAAAATATCATCCATTGATGCATAAAAGTGTAAAAATATCAGAAACTATAATGCAAAGAGAAAAGTTTAGCTTACCATGACTTCTTTGTCATGATGCCTCAGATAGACAGTTATTGATTGCAGAAGATGAATAATGGGTTTCAACATACTACATAAACATAAATTACAGTAAATATAATAGCATGCAATTTCATTCAAGGAATTAAAAAGGAATGTTTAATTGATAGCACTTTCAGTCACCTGGTAGAATCTAAAAATTGTCCTAATTTCAAAGGAAAAACAAAGAATCAAAGGTTAAAAAGAAAAATTAAAAATTAAATGTTTAACTAATTAAAAAATTAGAACTGTCATAATAAAAAAAATAAAAAGCAAAATCAAAGTTTGAATTGAGGAATCAAAAGGTTGAGATTGAATAACCAACAGAAATCCAATGTCAAAACCAGCCAAAACTAAAACTAAGAGGAAAAAATATAGAAAAATGAAGAACTAATAATGCACCATTACAGAAAATGAAAAAAATAGAAAAATGAAGATCCAATGTCATACCATTTTGCTTCTATAATACTGAACAATGTTTGAATGTGATAGTTCAATTAGCAAAACAATCTCCAGTTCACGTAAAATAATAGGACACACTAAGAAGTTATTTCACTAATGATTAAAATCCAATAAGAAGAACACATAATAAGAAAAAATAAAGGAAGAACCTGATTCGGGTGCTTGAGACATTCTGTTGATTTGTGATCATCAAAAATAACCCTAACTTCTTTTATAGCACACATTTGTCCATTTTCACTGCACATAGAAATCAAAAAATTAAGCTTACTGTGAAACTTCCAGTGCCTTCCAAAAAATTCTTTTACGACTACCCCTTTCCATTTTAGCAACCTACAACATTGAATACCTAATAATTCTCAAGGCAATGTAGAGACTATTTTGTTGTCTTTCTTATTTCTAAAATAAAAAATTAAAAAATCAAATCTTTTTCTTGGTTTTCCTAGGAAACAAACAGACACAAGAAAAACCCACTTAAAACAAAAAAAAAATGAAACAAACTTTGAAGAGTGTTGGTTACTTTATGTTTAAGGGTAGCGAGAGGGATGACCTATCCCTGCAGACGCTCTTTCTAGATGCAATTGCAATCGATCTTACTTGGGGACTAAACAAAATCAAAATTGTAAGAATAAAAAAAATTGAGATGCATCATTAACAACAGTTCAAAAAGACAAAGAAACTAAGATAACAAATGCACTTAACCATGATTTTATTTTCTAAGCAAGAAATAAGAAATTGACAAATTGCAGAAGTGAGAGGGAGAAGTCATGATACCGAAAGGAATACAAAAAACTTTAGACCTGGGATTTTTAAGGATCAAATGTTACAGTGATTCTTTTTTGATTTTTAATCTCACAAATTCAGCCTAGTGCTTCTTACAGCCATTGATACCTTTATTCAAATATCTAATATGAATTTTAATTTTGAATGTAGCACTAGTAACTAGAGGTCAAAACATGTCTACAAGTTATGCAACATAAAGCAAATGTCACTTAAATAAAAAGCAGCAAAATGACATGCTACACTAAACATTTAAGCAATGGAAAGGAATTAAGTGAACTTATATTACTATCTCATAGATCAAAATGGAGGAATAGTGGAAGAAGAAAGGTTCCAATTTCGCCATAACTTATGAATGATGAAAAGATTTAATGCAAGCAAGGATTTGTTAATTAATTGTTCCAAGGTTAGCACTTCCAGCATTACTCAAACAAAAATATCAAAATGCCCAGCTGACAAAGACAAAATAAAAAATAAGATCACCTTTTCAAATTTTTGTCCTTGGAGCTATTTTTATAAGGAAAACAAGGGAAAACAACAAGGTGGCTCCTTCTCTCTTTCCATGCTCAATGTAAGACAATATTTTATCAAACTGCTGCTTATCCACTTGTGCATCCATTAGTGAAATGAAATTCATATTAATTTTAAACTATTATACATAGGTTCGGTGATAAATACTCAATTAAAATTCTGAAATATTTCTTTATAATTTTTAAATAACTGAAAAGATAAATTAAAATTTATATATTTTATTAGTTAAAAATTCAACCAATTATCTAAATAATAAAATCAAATTAATTAAATTAATTTGATTTGGTTTCCAGCCAAAATCAGCTTTCTACTCACCCCTATTTTTTGAAAAAAAAAAAGAAACATCACTTTAATTTCAATATTTGGATTTATGTGACCTGTGGGCCTTAGCGAGATTTGGGATGAAATGGATCACCAACAACCCAATCTTTGGCCTTTTCCACTAACTTGTTTACAAAGTGCATCGTAAATGCCTTCCTGAACATAAACTCTTGAGCTGGCCGCACAAACCTCTCCCTGCAGTACAATAATGCAAATGAAATTAATGGAGAATATGGATTTTGAGTCTCAGCAGGAAATTAAGAAATAATATTAGATTGTCGAAATGAATTTGCCTTGTTATAGACAATTCCAAAGAGAGCAAGATCAGCAGCTTTATCAACATCAGCATCATCAAAGATTAGGAGAAGTGATTTGCCTCCTAATTCAAGGGAAACTTGTTTCAAATTGCTTGTTGCTGCAGCTTTGCAATGAACAATGTGACTATCTAAGTGCCAAATAGGTTACAACAAAAAAGATAATCAGATTATTTCTTAGTGAAGCAAAATCATAAAATAGGAATTGGTCATCCCCTGAACTCTCTGACATTGGAGCACTAACTGCTCTAAAATAGATTTAAATTAGAGAGCAATTAGATTTATGCAAAAATAATTCTAACACAAATATGAAAAGGAAAATGTAATAACTATTTTTATTTAATTAAAAATTTGATGCAAATCAACTGCGTTTCTTATTTATATCCTAATCTATGATACAAATTACTTAAGTAAATTAGCACATATATATATAAGATCATTAAGACACAAAAGCATGAAACAGAATTTGGCACATATTTATCCGGTTCTTTGATGCAGCCAGCAAGGGGAAAAAGAATGGAAAAAAGGCAAGCTTCCCTCAACATTTCAACATGTCACAAGGTTATGAAGGTGAAGTTGTATTCATTTTGAAAGGTCAGCCAAATGGTCCAATAAGCAATCACCGTCCCACTATTTCATCCTCAAGAATTATTTAATCATCAAACCTTATTTAACAAATTAACAACTTGAAAAGACCATTCAAGTTCCAAGAAGAAATATGACATTACCTTGACCAAACTCAAGTTAGAAATTGAAATTTTAACATTTAAAACTATACATCCAGAATGCTCATGCAAGACCCAACAGCACCTCTGATCAACATAATCCAGTGAGCAAGTAGATCTAAAAATGAAGAGAAGTCTTGGATTACGAATGAAAGTTAATAAGTAACAAGTAGGAAGGAAAGGATTAAAGTTCAAGAAAGATGATTAACTTATGTTTGAATTTAAATCCATAATCATAATTTCATTCATATCAAGAAAAGTGAAAAAAGGTGAGAAATCATTTGAAATATGGTGAAGAGATAGAGATGTGGTTATAGTATGAGTTGGGTAATACGAATACTTGAAATTTAATTCTGCCAATTTCATGTATCTAACTTTTACCAAGCAATCAAAACGATACACAGTTCTATCCCTGCTTTCTGAAAAGATTAATTACTTTTGCTTTGCCATATCTTACACCCAAAATGACAACAGTAACTCATAACAAGCGAATCGCTTTCAAATGGGAAAAAAAGAAAAGGATATGAAAAAGCAAACCAGAGGAGCGAAAGATTCAAATTTCCATGCCCTTAGTGTCAACGAAAACCTGCAAATTTGAAAAACGATATCACAAAGAAACATAGATTTAATCTAGAGTTAGTTTTTCATAATAATTATTAGCTCTATTGAGCAAATACTCCAATAAAAATCCAACAAAAAATAGAGAATTCTTTCCATCGTAGATATAAGATTTCACTACCAGTAAACCCATTGCCACTAAAATAAAAAATTTCAATCGAAACTGACACAAAACAAAGGAAAAACCAAAGGATCTAGGGCCAAAAATGATAGATCTAAAGATAAAAATGAAGGAAAAACCAAAGGATCTAGGGTTCGGCTTAGAGAAGACACAAAAACTCAGAGAAAGTTTTGTTAGATAAACCTAGATGGTGAAATGACGATCTGATGGGTGGTGGAAAAACAACATTTGGATGGTGGCGGTGGAGAACTAACGGTGGGGGTAATCTCACCGTAGAGAGGGCCAGGTCAGAATTTCTTTTTTCAAACGATGAGAGATGTTGAGAAGGGTTTGATTGAAAAAAGGGAGCATATAACCTTAAATTTTTTTATTAATATATTAAATATAAATTATTTTATTTATAGCCTACAGTTGGATTACCGACGCCAATAAACCATAGAAAAAAAATATAGGTCGGTAAATCCCCTAAGATATTTATATTACTGACGAAAATTCCGTCGCTATAAAGTTAAATGAGAAAAATTGTTACCGACAGATATAACCGTCGGTAAATCGGTCGCTAAACATTGGCGCCAACATTTCTAGCCAAAGATACCGATGAATTTTTAATTTTGTCTGTAAAAATTTCATCGTTCATCACATTTATTTTTTTTACCTACACTTTGTCGATTTGGTCGGTAATCCATCAGTAATATGTTATTTTTACCTACGGATATAAATCCGTCGGTAAAATGGATTTTTTTGTAGTGTATCATGATGTATGGGATATGAGAAATCATTGCCACTTAGACCCACTCTCATTTGTGTAGCTTCTTTTGAAGAGTGGACAATCATAAGTAGCAATTCAAATAATTGGGAAAGGTTTTGAAGGGCTATAACTACCTTTATAATCTTAGAATCACTAATTACAAGTGTTTTAAAAGAAGAAAAGTTGCCCAACCACTTTGACAAAACACTGACTCATCAAAACCATAAATAGCTAATCCCTTTATGACAGTGAGACTTTTTAGTTAATAATTAGGCATAAACTTTAAATCACTCCGACCTATGATTGATATTGAATCGATGTATATTTTTATAAGATAATTTATAAGCCTAAGGGGGGGCTATCACCACTTCTTCAAATATATCAACTAAGGGCAAAGCACAAGTAATATAAATATCAAAATTACAGTAATAGCATTTGTAGGATGCTATATTTTCCAACTCATCACACTCGCAGCACTTATATATTGAGTTGGCCCAATATGGTATGATCACAAAATTCAATGGGTGTTTCAACCCTTCATCGCCAAGAATGGTTGAAAAAATATTAGATTTAATATGGCTTTGAAAGAGATAATTTGGGCAAGCTACATAAAAATTAATCACAAAGCTTACATTTTTGTTTCCTTGGAAAGTCATAAAACTCAAGAGTACTTTCACTTAGAAACCATGTACCCTTTATTTTAAGATTGCCTATGTCAACTAAAAATTCAGCACACTTTTTGTGAAGGATGCAATCATTACTTTCTAAGCATTTATAGGTTGCACTAGAAACCAGACCCTCGTAATTATTTCATAAGAATTCATCAAAAGTAGAATTTATGTCAAAAATGATAGAAAATTAATGCAAATGGTATTGTTTACAAATTTTCTCATCAAATGAAAATATATTAGATGTTGAAACTTTATATTTATTGTTTTTAAATGCATCACCAAGATCTACCTTTATATGTGATTTTATTACACCTACAACTCTTGGCTCAGCTCCATCTACATCTGTAAAAAAAAATTAATAATATCGGATTGATTTAGATTAATAAATTAATGTTATGTTTGGAGCATGTTGTACATTCTTAATTTTTGAACAAATTAAAGATTAAGAATTATACAATGAAAGTAATTTTCAGTTTTGAATTTACTTATACATGTATGTAAGATGTCTATACATATAAATAAATAAGTTTCACTTATAATAGAAAATGATCTATAAATGATGCCCTAGTCCAAGACTTCCCTTCTTATTCAAATTCCACAGCACTAGTCGATGCCTGACAAACCCATCTTCAAGATGGATCACCCTCACACATTACAATAGCCCTAGACAATCCACTACTTATCATTTTTCTAAATTTTGTAGTGTCTCTATAAGACATGCAAAAGCAAAAAGAAAAAGCCATTAAAATCAATTTAATTAGTAAATAGGTAAAGAATGCAAAAGAAAAATTTAAGCAATATAGAAATCAGAAGTTACCATAATCTATCCGGATGAATGGAACATGAGAATTCTTGGACCACTCATAACCACTCTTTTTTGTGCAGCTTTTATGAGGAGTGGACAATTATCTACATATAATTTGGATAATTGGGAGAGGCCTTAAAGGGTTATACCTACTGCCTTCATATTCTTACATTCCAAAATTACAAGTGCTTTAAGAGAATAAAAGTAGCCCTACTACTTTGGCAAAACTTCAACCTCATCAAAACCATATATAAATAATTCCTCTAGGACAATGTAACTTTTAAGTTGATAAGGAATAAACTTTAAATCAATCAAACCTATGATTGATATCTCACCAAAATTTTCTTTAGCATCATTTACAAGCCTAGGGGGAGTTATCATCACGACTTGAAACATTTCAAGTTGAGGCAAAGCATATGTAAGATGAATATCAAAATTATAGTTAAAGCATTTGTAGGATGTTGTATTTCTCAACCCATCACACTTGCAGCATTTATATATAAAGTTAACCCAAGATGGCATGATCATAAAATTAAAAGGTTTTTCTTATTTTGGTGTGAAATTTAAAAAAAATTAAAAAATTTGTGTAACAGTAATAATATTTAGGAATTTAGGGTGTTAACAAATGGCACCCATATATGTCATTTTCTAACCAATGGGACCTATGAAAGAATTGATCATTTTTTAATGAAAAATGGCAGTCATATGTGCCATTTTTCACTTGGTGAAACGGCCCCATTTTGAGAAAAAGCTTATGGATTAAAACTGGTGGGACCTACACGATGAAAAAGGCAGTCATATTTGCCATTTTTCACTTAGTGAAATGGCATCGTTTTGAGAAAAAGCTGATGGATTCAAACTGGTGGGACCTATGCTCTAAAAAATGTCATACTAAAGTACCAATTTTTGTATTAACACCTATCAAAGTGTGGGGCCCACTCCTGCTGGAAAATGGTAGCTAAGCTTGCCATTTTTCATACCGTTATTTTCCATCTAATAATTCAACCTCGGTTGTTAAATTGCAAGCCCTTTGTTCTGGTTGTGAGCATTCTCAACTTACAAAAAGTCAACCTTACAATATCAAATGAGTGCCATTTATTTATCGCTGTATAATAAAGTCTAACTATGATAGTTTGAAAATTTCTCATTTATTTACATAAGAAGTTTTAAAAATAATATTTTGCATACGAATAATAATAATAACAATAATAATAATAATAATAATAATAATAATAATAATAATAATAATAATAATAATAATAATAATAATAATAATATACCTAAAAAAATGAATTCATAAAGTTTAGTCTTAATGAATAAATAATAATATACCTAAAAAATTGCATTCTTTAATAGCTATAAGTCCTGAAACTGGCACGCATGCCTTTTGTTGTGAAAATGCTAAGCAAGAAGGGTAGTCATAACCAATAAGAATGGTTGTGATGAGTCTTTAAGATTATTACGTGATGAGTCTTTATGATTATTACATAAAAATTGCATTCATTTCATTTCTTCAGCTCAAACCCATTTCGATTTCTCATTCTCTCTCTTTTTTATTTATTTTCTCTCAGTTCCCTAGTTCTCAATCTCTAAATCTTGTAAGTTCAACTGGTGTTTAATACTTATTTCTGAGCTTGTTTTGATGGCTGATAATTTGATTTTGAACTTATAACGACCTCAATACCGAATCAGCCATAAACAGTATTTTCTAAAAGTGAACAGTACTTTCGGGTTAAAAAGTACACATAAAGGTGAAAATATTTTTTTTGACCATCAAAAAATATTGATCATGGTTAGTCCGAAGTTGAAATTTAAAGTGAAATCGAGATCAAATAGGCCTCCAAAAGTCAAAAATACGAAAAATGATGCGGTTTGATTTAAATAGTAACTAGGTTGATTTAGGTTTGATTGAACCTTTAAAAATAGCAAATGAGGTCTAAAAATTACCAAAAATTGCAAATATACCTAAAATGATATGTAGAATATTTTAGCTGTAAAAAGTTAATTTTTTGGTGATATCGATAATTATTGAATCGGATTAATTTGAATGAATCGAACCAGTAACTAACTTCGATTGAGATGAAATTTTGTGTATATCCTATTTTAAATATGATAAGAATGATGGAATCAAAATTGGATTGATTTGGATTTAGAAAGTGCGAGAATTACAGAAAAATTGCTTAATATGCCTAAATAGGGTTTTTGGGCTTGAATAAGTGGACTTTAGGTGAACCAAATCCCAACCCATTTAGCCACTATAAAAGACAAATGGGAGAAGATATTTTGAGGGAGAGATCTTATCTCCTCAGCCTTCTTCTTCCCCCTTCATGGCCGAATACACCATTATTCCTTTTCTCTCCATTTTCTTAAAGTTTTCTCTCACTTTCTCTCTTAATCCAAGCATATGAAATGAAGTTATACCTCACTAAATGATTCCCTAAGCCTCTATTCTTTGATTAGAGAATGATAAGCGAAAGAAATCAAGTAAAAAAGCTTAGGGTGTCAAAGTGAGGTAAAAGAAAATTAAGGTTTTAATTTTATTTAAAGGTCCTACAAGTGTTTTTAGGTGCCTAGAGTTCATTTACCTGGTTAATTTAAGCATTAGAGATAAAAAAAAATGATGTTTTTATGTTAAATAATTTGACCCCTTGTAGATTTTTAAGGTGGTGGACAATTCTTTAAGGCTAAAGGTAAGAAAAAGGAAGCTTAATGAAGATAAAGCAAGTGAAAAAGGTTAGTGGCTATTAAATCCATCTATTTCTCTTAAATATGTATGATTTTCCTTTATATAACTTAGAAAAATTAGGGAAAATGCATGTATAATTGAAATTGAGCTTAGATTAATGACTTAAAATCTTAAATACGGCTATTAGAGTGCTTAATGTGAATTAAAAGCATGAGTAAGGTAGACTACCTTACTTGGACAAATGGTATTCTAAAGGAAATCAAAGTATAATTTGTGTAATTTTTGTGTTTAATACCATAAAATAACTATAGTGATGAAATATTGTGCCTATGAATTTTTATAGAATTTATGGAAATTATTTGAATATTTTTTAAAAGAAAATTAGTTTATGTATAAAGTGAACTTGTATTATTGAGAATTAATTCATAATTTGAGTGGAAAATAATGAATTATAATGATATAATCCATAAACTGTACAAAAAGTAATGACAAAATTGACTTACTAATGTATTGAAATGAAAATCCAATGAAAAGTATAATGTGTAAAGTGGAAATGATGAATTATTGTGAGATAATTCATAATCTGTAAAAAAAATATTGAAAAAAGTGGAATGATTGATGTACTGGAAGGAAACAAATTACTGAAAATGTAAATATGTGTAAAGTGACAAGAAAATTGAGTGAAAATTGTACTAAAATTGAAAAGCAAATGAAAATGTGAAAATGTGAAAGAAAATTTTGTAATAAGCAAAGAATTTTGCGCTTAGTAGTGGTCAGGCAGTTAAAATCTAGTTCAAGATATGATTGGCTAGCCATAGGGACACCCATATCATGGTGCAAGTCATGACTTGCTTAGCTATAATAGGATCATACTGATCTTGGATAGTATTTGATATGCTCTATATTCTATTCTATGAGAAATGATCCTTTGAGATTATTTTTCAGTCTGTATTGTGGTCTTGTGGGATTCACATTCCGTGTATCTGGTCTACAGATTTTTGCCAGGATTGTACTAGGGGTATAATGATAAAAATAAGTTAAAAGTACAAAAAAAGAAAGCTAAAAAGAAGTTTAGAATGAAAAGGGGCCTAATTGAAAAGACATAAAAAGTTTAGGGATAAAACTGTAATTTTTTCAAATATTGTATGTAACAAGTAAAAGTGATCAAGAAATGAATAAAAAGGGTAAAATGGTAATTTAATGATCAAACATATCAAAAAGGAACTTTTAAGAAGTAAAAAGGATTAAAATATAATTTTGCATAAAAAATTAACATAAGGATCAATTGGTAACTTGTATGCCAATTAATGATTTGTAAATGAAAAATCAATGAACTAGTGGCAATTTTGTAATTAAAACATAAAAATGGCAATTTCATAATTAATTAAAAAAGTAAGGACTAAAATGACATTTTGCATGAAAATTTCAAATAAGGACCAAATGGGAAACTTTGTATGCCCATAAATGAATGTGGAGTAAAAATAAGTAAACTATTGGCAAATTTGTAATTAAAGTGTAAAAATGGTAATTTTGTAATAAAATGAAAAATAAAGGACTTAATTAAAAAGTTTATCAAAGTTTTGGCATTGAATTGAATTGATTGTTAGAACTGTAGAAATTTTGTCTTTGATGAGGAAAATTGATAATTTTGCATAATTAATGCAATTATGCTTGTCTGAAAAATTCTTCGATTTATAGTCACCACTAAGTATATTTAATGCTCAGCATGTAGTATTTATTGTGTGCAGGTTCTGAAAAGTAGTTAGAGCACAGTATACAGTGGAGCAAAGTTTGAAGAGAAAGAGACAGTTAGAAATTATTTTATGTTTTGGCATATGTATATTAAGTTATTTGAAGTAAAATAATTGGTCTGTATTGGCACATTATTTGTATATATATATATATATATATATATATATATGTTTGATTGGCAGACAGTGGATTGATTGAGTAAGTTTGAATTGAAATTGAGAATATATAGATGAAAAGAATATATCGTATATAAATTGTTGTTCCCCTAAGGGGCTATGGAATTGTTTGTGTTTCAAGGGGTAATCCAGTTTTTAGCCGTTATATTACCGGATTTTTGTAAAATGAATATTAAAATTGGACAGTTATAGGTCAGCGACAAGTTGAATTGTGAACATTCAGTATGAATAAGAATTGGTAACTAGGAATTAATTGGTTTAAGGAAAACAATTTCGGGCTAACTGATTAAATCAGTCTGACTGTGTCAGTAAGGATGTTACATTTTGTAGTATCAGAGCAAATATTTAGGCAGTTCTAAGATTGGAGTGGGATTAAGTGATTGGTTTATCTATATATACATGCCACTTATAAGTGAAAAAGTGTTAGAAGTCTAATGTGTACTTACTCCTTTTTGTTTTAAAGTGAAAAGTTGCCATCTAACTAAGATCGCCAGGTGCGCGACGATGAGAGTGAGGCATCCACTGGTTCTTGACAGCATGAGGCCCCACATTAGCAGGCTTTTTCACTAGTCGTTTTGCCTCCACCCCTATAGCTAGATTTTCTCAATTTGATGACTGATTATATACAACAAAGAATACAATTGGGTCGGAATATAAAGTAGCGATGTATGATGCCTTATGGAGGCTAAAACAGGGTAACAAGACAGTGGCAGAGTATAAGCGCTAGTTTGAGTGCCTAAGTGCTTACTTGGATGAGAGCCAATCCACAAAAAAAATTATGTCAGATTCGAAAGGGGACTGTATACTGAGCTCAGATAGATTGTAGGGACACAGAGATACCCTGACTTGAGGGTCGTGGTTTAGGCTGCTATTAAGTTAGAAGTTATACAATTAAAGGAGGATACCCTTAATGTGATAGTAGGTAAATTCCTATTATTGTCTAATTCAGTACATGCATTGATAGGTCCTAGTTATACTCATTCCTATATTAACTTTGAGTTAGCACGGGGTAAAGGAATGAGAGATGCATATTTAAACCAGGATCTTCTTGGGACTAATCCTCTAGGGCATAGTGTTGTAGTTAATAAAGTGTATAGATATTGTTCTATTAGTGTCCAGCGTCATATGTTCCTGGCAAACTTGATTGAACTGCCCTTCCATAAATTTGATGTGATTATGGGGATAGATTGATTATCCGCCCACCAAGTGACGGTAGACTACAAAATAAAAAGAGTCACTTTGAAACTTTATAGAGGTCGGGAGATTACAGTGGTAGGTGTGAGAACCGACTTCTTATCTGATGTGATTTTTGCTACAGCTGCTAAAAGACTTATTAAAAAAGGATGCATAGCTTACTTGTGTTATGCAGTAGAGGTAAAAAAAAGATAGTCCAAAGGTGTCAGAAGTGACTACTGTTAAAGAATTCCTTGATGTGTTCCCTAATGAGTTACCAGGCTTACCACTTGATAGGAAAGTGAAATTTTCCATTGATGTTGCTTTAGGCATTGCTCTAATCTCCATTGCTCCTTACAGAGTGGCACTAGTAGAATTGAAAGAATTGAAGATTCAGCTATAGAAACTGCTTGATAAGGATTTTATTAGACCCAGTGTTTCTCCCTAGGAAGCACCAGTCCTGTTTGTGAAAAATAAAGATGGGACACTTTGATTGTGCATTGACTATCGACAATTGAATAAGATGACCATTAAGAACAAATATCCCCTTCCTCGCATTAAAAATTTGTTTAATCGTCTAAAAGAAATGGGTGTACTTTCAAAGATTGATCTGAGATTGAGATATTACCAGATGGCGATGAAAGAAACAAATATACCTAAGACTGCTTTCTACACTAAATATGGCCATTATTAGTTTTTGGTCATGCCATTTGGGCTTACAAATGCACCAGCCAGCTTCATGGATTTGATGAACAAGGTCTTCCACCCTTATTTGGATTAGTTTGTAGTGGTATTCATTGATGATATCCTGTTGTATTTCAAGATATCAGAAGAACATGATAAGCATCTGAGGATTGTTCAACAGACATTGAGGGAAAAGCAATTGTATGCCAAGTTCAGTAAATGTGATTTTTGGTTGAATAAAGTATCCTTTTGGGTCATGTAGTGTCTGTAGAAGGTATAAAGGTGGATCCGTCAAAGATTTAAGGGATTCTTCAGTAGAAGCCACCTAAAAATGTTACTGAAATGAGGAGTTTCCTGGGTTTAGCAGGTATTATAGGAGATTTATAAAAGGCTTCTCCACCATTGCAATTCCTTTAACCCAACTGTTACAGAAGCAAACTAAGTTTATATGGACTGACAAATATCAAGAATGTTTTGAAAAGCTTAAAAGTATGTTTTCATTCTTACTAAACCCGAGTCAGGAAAAGATTTTGTGATCTACAGTAATGCCTCCAGAAATGGTTAGGCTGTTTATTGATGTAGGAAGGAAAGGTGATTGCTTATGCTTCCCGATAGCTCAAGACTCATAAGAAGAACTATCCTACTCATGATCTGGAGCTTAGAGCATCGTTTTTGCTTTGAGGATTTGAAGGCATTATCTGTATGGAGAGAAATACTTGCTCACTCAAAGGGAGTTCAACTTTAGATAGAGATGCTGGTTGGAGTTGATAAAAGATTTTAATTGTTTTATCCACTACCATCTAGGAAAAGCTAATGTAGTGGCTGATGCACTTAGCAAGAAATTCATATCAGGTAATGTGAATGTTTTCAAATTAATATGTAAAAGTGATTAATAAGTGTAATTGACTGATGATAGTGTTTGCAGCTCTTTGGGCCATGATTGTTAGTCTAAGTTTGGCACCAGATAGGGTATTATTAGCTGAAATTCAAGTGAAGCCTGACTTAGTGCATCAAGTGAAAGTGCCCTAGAAGGAAGATGATAGACTGATAGCCATTGCAAACAAGCTTAAGGATAGTAGTGATGGGGACTATTCCTTTAATGATAATAAAAGCCTCTACTACAAAAAAATGACTCTGTGTTCCAGATCAGGAGGAACTAAAGAAAAGTATCCTTACAAAAGCTCATCACAGTAACTATGAAATACATCTTGGAGGTAATAAGATATACTAGGACTCGAAAGCTCATTATTGGTGGCCAAGTATGAAGCGATATGTGACAGAATTTATAAGCAAATGCCTAATATGTCAGCAAGTGAAAGCAGAGCACCAGGTTCTTTTGGGATTGCTTCATCCTATTTTAATACCAAAGTGGAAATGAGATAGGTTAGCTATGGAATTTATAACTGGATTGCCTGTGAATCAAAGGAAACATGATGATATATGGGTGATTATCGACAGACTCACAAAATCTGCTCATTTCATGCCAGTGCGGATGGACTATCCTTTGAGCAAGTTAGCAGAAATCTACATTAATGAAGTAGTGAGATTGCATAGAGTGCCGTCATCCATTATTTCTGATTGGGATCTTAGATTTACTTTTCATTTTTGAAAAAGTCTGCAAGAAGCTCTAGGTAAAAGGCTCCACTTCAACACAACATTTCACCCTCAGACAGATGGTCAGTAACAGCAGTTGATTCAGATATTGGAAGATATGTTGTGATGCTGTGTATTCAAGTTTGGTAGTAGTTGGGAAAAGTACTTGTTTTAGCAGAGTTTGCTTACAATAACAGCTACCAGTTCAGTATAAAGATGGCTTCTTTTGAGGCATTATATGGAAGAAAGAGTAGAACTCCTTTGTGTTGGACATAATTAAGTGCAAAAAAGTTGGTAGGATTTAATTTGATTTGTGACTCGTAATAGATCTAAGTGTAAGTTGATATAGCCTGTGCAGAAATACCAGTAAAGATCCTAGCTATAGAGATCAGATAGCTTAAAAACAAGCAGGTTCCATTTGTGAATATGCTTTGAAACAATCACAATGCCGAACAAGCTTCGATGAGATAACAGTATCCTCTACTCTTTAATACTATTAAATTTTGAGGATAAAATTTCTCAGGAAAGAATTGTAATGGCCCAAACATCGGATCAATAGTGAATAGTATTTTTCGATAGTGAATAGTGCTTTTCGAGCTGAAAAGTACATCCGAATGTGAAAAATATTTCATTTAACAATAGGAAAATATTGATCATGATTAGTTCGGGGTCGAAATTCGAAGTGAAATTAAGGTTAAATAGACCTCCAAAAGTTAAAAATACAAAAAACGATAAGGTTCGGTTTAAATAGTAACTAATTGATCTAAGTTTGACCAAGCCTTTAAAAAAAACAAATAAGGTCTAAAAATTGTTAAAAATTGCAGATATACCTAAAATGGTGTGTAGAATATTTTGGCTATAAAAAGTTAAATTTTTGGTGACACCGGTAATTATCGAATCGAACCAATTTGATTGAATCAAATCAGTAACTAACTCCAATTGGGAAGAAATTTTATGTAAAATCTATTTTAAATATGATAAGAATGATGGAATTGAAATTGGATTGATTTGGATTCAGAAAGTTAGAGAATTATAGAAAAATTTCTTAATAGGCCTAAATAGGGCTTTTAGGCTTGAATGAGTGGATTTTAGGTTGAACAAAAGCCTAATCCATTCAGCCACTATAAAAGACAAATGGGAGAATATATTTTGAGGGAGAGATCTTATCTCCTCATCCTTCTTCTTCCCCCTTTCATGGTCGAATACACCATTATTCCTTTTCTCTTCATTTTATCCAAGTTTTCTCTCTCTTTCTCTCTTAATCCAAGCATATGAAATGAATTTATACCTTTCTAGATGATTCCTTAAGCCTTCATTCTTTGATTAGAGGAAGATAAGTGGAAGAAATCAAGTGGAAAAGCTTAAGGTGTCAAAGTGAGATAAGAGAAAATCAAGGTTTTAATTTTGTTTAAAGGTGCCTACAAGTGTTTTTTGGTGTTTAGAGTTTATTTATGTGGTTAATGTAAGCATTAGAGATCAAAACGTGGTGTTTCTTATGTTAAAGAATTCGACCTCTTATAGATTTTCAAGCTGGTGGATAATCCTCAAAGGACAAAGGCAAGAAAAAGGAAGCCTAAAGAGGATAAAGCATGTGAAAAAGATTAGTGGCTATTAAATCCATTTATTTTCCTTGAATTGGCATGATTTTCCTTTACGTAACTTAGAAAAATTAGGGAAAATGCATGTATAATTAAAATTAAGCTTAGATTAAGGACTTAAAATCTTGAATATAGCTATTAGAGTGCTTAATGTGAATTAAAAGTATGGGTAAGGTAGACTACCTTACTTGGCCAAATGGTATTCTAAAGAAAATCAAAGTATAATTTGTGTAATTTTTATGTTTAATGCCATAAAATGACTATAGTGATGAAATATTGTGCCCGTGAATTTTTATAAAATTTATGAAAATTATTTGAATATTTTTTAGAAGAAAATTAGTTTATATATAAAGTGAACTTGTTGTATTATTGAGAATTAATTCATAATTTGAGTGAAAAATAATGAATTATAGTGATATAATCCATAAACTGTATAAAAAGTAATAACAGAATTGACTAACTAATGTATTGAAATGAGAAGCCAATGAAAAGTATAATGTGTAAAATAAAAATAATGAATTATCGTGAGATAATTCATAATTTGTAAAAAAAAATATTAGAAAAAGTGGAATGGCTGATGTACTGAAAGGAAAAAAATTATTGAAAATGTAAATATGTGTAAAGTGACAAGAGAATTAAGTGAAAATTGTACTAAAATTGAAAAGCAAATGAAAATATCAAAATGTAAAAGGAAATTCTGCAATGAGCAAAGAATTTTACCATTAGTAGTGGTCAAGCGGTTAAACTCTAGTTTAAGATATGATTAGCTAGCCATACAGACACCTATATCGCGGTGCAAGTTATGGCAACTTTTTTTGCTATGGTAGGATCGTACTGATCTCCCACAGTATCTGATCTGCTCTGTATTTTATTTTATGAGAAATGATCCTTTACGATCATTTTTCAATCTGCATTGTGACCCTATAGGGTTCATATCCCGTATATCTGATCTGTAGATTTCTGTCGAAATTATATTAGGAGCATAATAATAAGAATAAGTTAAAAGTACAAAAAAAAGAAACCAAAAAATGAAGTTTAGAATGAAAAAGGACTTAATTGAAAAGAAATAAAAAGTTTAGGAGAAAAATTGTAATTTATCCAAATATTGTATGTAATAAGTAAAAGTGATAAATAAATGAATAAAAATGGTAAAATGATAATTTAGTGATCAAACAGTTCAAAATAAACTTTTAAGAAGTGAAAGGACTAAAATATAATTTTGCATACAAAATTAAAATAAGGACCAATTGGTAACTTGTATGCCAATTAATGATTTGCAAAATGAAAAGTCAACGAACTAGTGGCAATTTCGTAATTAAAATATAAAAATGGCAATTTCGTAATTAATTGAAAAATTAAGTACTAAAATAAAATTTTACATGAAAAGTTCAAATAAGAACCAAACGAAAACTTTGTATGCCCATAAATGAATGTGGAGTAAAAATAAGTAAACTAATGGCAAAATTATAATTAAAGTGTAAAAAGCGTAATTTTGTAATAAAATAAAAAATAAAGGACTTAATTGAAAGTTTACCAAAGTTTTGGCATTGAATTGAATTGATTGTTAGAACTGTGGAAATTGTATTTTTGATAAGAAAAATTGATGATTTTGCATAATTAATGCAATTATGCTTGTCTGGAAAATTCTTCAATTTATAGTCACCACTAAACATATTTAATGCTCAGCACATAGTGTTTACTGCATGCAGGTTCTGAAGAGTAGTTGGAACATAGTACACAGTGGAGCAAAGTTTGAAGAGAAAGAGACAGTTAGAAATTATTTTGTGTTTTGGCATGCATATATTTAGCTATTTAAAGTAAAAGAATTGGTCTGTAATGGTACATTATTTGTATATATATAAATGTGTGATTGGCATGCAGTGGATTGATTGAGTAGATTTGAATTGAAATTGAGAATATATAGATGAAAATAATATATTGTTTATAAATTGTTGTACCCCTGAGGGACTATGAAATTATTTGTATTTTAGTGGGCTAATTCAGTTTTTAACCATTATATTGCCGAATTTTTGTAAAATAAATAGTAAAATTAGATAGTTATAGATTAGCGACAAGTTGGATTGTGAACATGCAGTATAAATAAGAATTGGTAATTAGGAATCAATTGGTTTAAGAAGAAAAATTATTTTTGGCTAATCTATTAAATCAGCCTGACTGTGTCAGTAAGGGTGTTACAGAACTTTTCTAGGTTTGTTGTTGTAGATTATTAAATCGGTACATCTCATTTATTATAATTTTGATCTTTTTAACTCAAAGTTCTTTACTTTAACACTGCATATTTGTTTTCCGGTAATAACAGAAGAAAAGGTATTAACTTGGAAATGGCAGAAGAAGTTGATGAGAAAATGAACAGAATCCCCACCATGCAAGAGGATAAGAAACCAAAAGACCTTTTACAGATTTTTTCACAGCAACAAAAAATCAAAAAACTAACATTAAAAGACGAAAAGAACCCAAAAATCAATCTTAAACTTTCTTTAGGTGGAATTTACTGTAAAATTCTAATAGAGAAGCTCTACCCAAATCTTCTTCCATCATTAGAACGATGAGAGTGAACAAAAAGAAAGATGGGCCTGCAATTTAACAGCCGAGGTTGAATTATTATGTAAACAATAATGGTATGAAAAATGGCAAGTTTAGCTACCGTTTTCCAGCAGGAGTGGGCCCCGCACTTTGATAGATGCTGATACAGAAAATGGCACTTTAGTATGCCATTTTTCAGCACGTAAGTCCCACCAGTTTGAATCCATTAGTTGCTTCTCAAAACGGCGTCGTTTTACCAAATGAAAAATGGCACATATTACTATCGTTTTTCATTCAAAAATTATCAATTCTTCCGTGGATCCCACTGGTCAAAAAATAGCATATATGGGTGCCATTTTTTAACACTCTAAATCCTTAAATATTATTATTGTTATACCACTTTTCTAAATGTTTTTAAACTTCACACCAAAGTAAAAAAAAAAAAAAAACCCCAAAATTCAATGGGTGTTTGTGCCCTTTATATCTAAGAAGGGTTGAAAAAATATTAGATTCAATGTGGCTTTGAAAGAGCCAATTCGGGCAAGTTTTAGAAAATTTATCACAAAACTTACATTTTTTTTTCCTTGGAAAGTCATAGCACTCAAGAGTACTTTCAATAAGAAACCAAGAATGCTTTATTTTAAGATTGCCAGTGTCGATTGAAAATTCAACACAAGTTTTATGGAAGACGAACTCATCACATTCTAAATATTTACAGGTTGTACCAAATATCGAATTCTTACAATTATTGCATAAGAATTTGTGTCAGAAATGATAGAAAATTCATACGGTTGCCATCGTCTACGAATTTTCTCATCAAATAAAGATATAGTAGATGACAGATATTTTGATTTGTTATTTGTATCATCGAGATTAACTTTTTATGTGATTCTATAATGCCTAACAATTTGGGAGCAAAATCCTCCACTTTGAAAGCCTTTTTCATGTCGATGCTTAGATTTTTTACCTCATCTATATCATACAAATTAAAAGGCAGAGCATTATCCCAACATTCAATGATGATAAGAGATGAATTTTTAGAATTCGCTAAATTCACCAACTGGTTGAATTCATCATTTTTAAATAATGGAGTGTTTATGATAACTCTGAGTTTTGAATCAAGTTGGGCTAAAGCGATTTTAGTGAATTTTGAAAGATAAGTCGCTATGAGTGGTGGGAAGGCTTTGTTCGTAGTTTTCAAGGATTGGAGCTATATTTTGTTTGTCAACAAGATGATATTAAAGATATATAGATAATTCATGAGCTATTTTACTCTTTTTGCTTGTTGATGGACCTGTCATGACTATCATCGTGGGAAACTGCTCTTGGTTACCACTTTCCCTCGATTTTGATGATGACATTTCCTCTGCCTCACCTTTCAATTTGTGTTCTAACAATAAGGAATAGCAATGCAAATAAGTTATTGCAATCTCAATAACAAATACAAATTCAATTATGGACATTAATTTGTTCTCACCTTCCTTAGTACAAAAGGTGAAAGAGGGTAAGGCATAAGGTGCTCACTATTCTTTGCCAACACATGATGTTATTCTTTTCTTTGCCTAAAAAAGAATAAAAAAAATGGAGAGAGAAAGAGGATCATTTCTCAGCTGCAATTTAGCTTGTATGCTAGACATTAGGGTTGTTCATAGGTTGGATTGGGTCAAAAATGAAATAAACCCAACCCAACCCAACATATATAAAAATAGATAGTTTGGTTGTTGAAAACCAACCCAAACCAACCATTGTAACTTACAACGGTTTGGAGGAAAATGGTTTGAGACGGTTTGAAAATGATTTGAAACATATTAAAGATTGTATTCATCTTTTTTTTTAAAAAAAAAAAAGCTCTAACTCTTTAAATTTTAATAAACAAAACAATAATTATATTAAATTATAAATTATATTTTATTTAAAAAAACTGCAAATTATCTTTTTTTAATATATTCACAAATTAAATGTATTCACATATCACATTCACATTCATAGCCAAGACAAGAATATATAAAATTCAAAATAACATAAGTATATCCAAATAAAAACCCATCCATGAATTCCATGGAAAAATATTAAAAAAAATGAAACAGTAGCTGTTCTTCAAGACATGACAAACATATCTTTTTTAACAAAAGAAGAGAAACATATATAAAGAGTTGTTGCTCTTCTGTTGCTCTATTTTCCCAAGGAGAAAGCTTTTTTGCCTTCAATTTTTAGCAGCTCAAAGGTGTCTTTCTAGGGTCCAATGCAGCAGAAAAGGGCTAAACTTTTTAGAAACCACTCTTGAATCTAACAATTCCATATTGGTCAAGTATTCAACATGATGAATCTAAATAAATGCAAACAATGATTCTAAGTAGGTGCATACTGCATATATATATATATATATATATATCAAGTGATGTTTAAAAAAATAAAAAGAAAAGAGTAGAGAACAATAATCAAAGCCAAACTCATTTTAGTTCCTTTTCTAAGTTTAATAACCTTAAAGAACTGTATCCTATGATACTACAAATTCCATTGAAAAGCAAAGACCTGAAAATTAAAAACTTCATTTAATTTAATCAAAAATTAAAAATTTCATTTAAAAATGGCTTGCCATCAAGCAGTAACAATGGATCTCTTGAACTTCATTTAATCAATAATTATCAGTGTCTCATGATCTACTTTTCTTCTTCCCTCTGTATACGTTGGATACTAGAAGCAAGGATAGTTGAATTTTGCATTATAATCACATTGAAATAACTAAAAATTAAAATTTCATAAAGATTAGAAATTAAAATCGAATATAGTACGGACAAAATTGAATATACGTAATAATAAAGATATTTTTATATCTCTAATTAAAATCAAATCAATTAATAATTTGAACAATTTTATTAAATAAAATGATACTCGTTTAAAAATTTTAATTTTTTTTTTCTTTTTGCTTTTGGAATATAAACCAAGATCAACCGACAATTGAAATTTAAATATTTAAATGACTAAAATTAAATTGATTATTATTCAAACAACTCAAACGAAGTTAACAAAATTATTTCAATTGTTTCAGTTAAAAAACAATCTGCGCAACTTGCTAAACTTAAAAGTTCAATTTGTCATCATCATCACACACATATAAGCATGAAGACTAAGGTTGAGCAAAAAAAAAAAATCGAAAATAAGGTTAATAGTAAAATAAATATAAAATCGAACTAATTTTTACGGTTAACTGATCCGATAGATTCAGTTACAGTTTTTTATTTTTATATTTTATTTTTTTATTATGATTTAGATTTTTAAGTATCAGTTAACCATTAGTCCACGATTAACCTATATATATATATCTTTGATTTTTTTATTTCTCTCAAGAATTTACATGAAATAATATTTTAAAATATATTTAAATTATATTTTTCTTTTTATACCTTAATTTTTTTATATTTTTCTATAAAATTTATATAATACTTTAAACTAAATTTATATTATATCATTTTCTTTAATTCTATAGCTATATTTATATTTTGTATCCGATTAACTTTTATATATATTATTTTTTATCATATATTGATGTTTATATTTTACTTAATAGCATTTAATTATATTTTTTATATTTTAGAGTTTATTTTACAACATTTAATATTATCCAAAATTTTATTTGACTTAAAATCAAACATATTAATTTTCAATAAATATCAAATATATTATATAATATTAGCTATTAATTTATAAAACATGAATTTTAACTAGTAAATTATGTTTATTTTATAATTTTAATTTTGAATTACTTTGCATATTTAAAATTGAATTAAAATTTATTTTATTTTTTTATAATTTTATATTATAAATTTTAATGATTAATCAAAAAGCATTGATTAACCAAATCGATACCGATAGATTGATTAATCAAATGTAATGGACTAATTGATAGTTAATGATTTTAAAAAATCGATATTAATAAACTTATTAATTGTTTTCCTGGCCACTGACAGATCTAAGTGATCAACAGTAGGCCCCAATATGAGGAATCAAAGAATACCTTTACCTTATTGTACGTGTCTTTTGACAATCATTAAAAATGGGATGATTTATCAAAAAGATTGTAAAAATTATGTACAAAAATTACAGTTTGTCTCTTGTAAGAATTTTGTAGGAGAAGCACTGAACCAAGAAAATGCAAAATGTTACATCATTTGAAAGACATTTCTGATTGTACGAGGAACCATCTACCTAAGAACTGTTGTAAAGAGAGAAAATGAAAAGCTTGAGAGGGTTAAAAAAACAGAAGGAACACGCCATTAATAAAACTGATCCTAGCACAATAAGAAATCTCAAATTCAAATCCCTATCTGGCATTTCCCAATAGAAAAACTAGGCACAGTCATCTGCCAATAAACTTGCAAAATGAACGGCAAATGATGGAAGTTACCAAATCATCCTCCCATCATGATGAGATAATTGTACTGTATTTTCGAGCACATTAATTGCACGGTTTGACGCATAATTTACATGGTTGGGCGAAAAAATTTTTCCAAGCATAATGAATAAGGACAGAACGCTGTGTGCATAAGGACGTGCCATTGTGGACTCAGAAACAACACTCCATCTCTGCAGCTATGCAAGATCATCCGTATAAAAACATAGGGCACTCAAGCCCATAAATGATCATCAGCATATTTTTTAGATTAACAGCTTGATTCAAGCCCATAAGTTCTAAGAACCAAGATTTTGAAAAAGCTCAGGAAGATGCGCCTTTGTCAACTTATCTTGATCTTAGGCTTGGAGGAAATATCCTGCACCTGGGCTGCGGCCCTTCTCTTCGCTGTGTTTGTAGCAGGTTTCATGCCATTTTTCGTTAAATCCTTTTCAACATCAAGAACATCACGAGGCACAAGGCAATTCTATCCCCCGGAAAAGCTTCTTGGGGTCATCATCTAATTTAATAATAACTGCCCTGGGATCATTTGGGAAGGCAATGTCCTCCTGTGAATCAAACTTCAACAGCAACCCAATCTGGCCAGCAGCTTTCAGAGCCTACAAAGATTTCTTTTTTTTTTTCCCAGTTCTCAGTATGAAAAAAAATGAATTACGGCCCAGCACAAATGGCTTATTGTGTGTGAAAGGATATAGATGAGACAAAAGAGAGCACCAAAGTGTAAGCATAACAAACATAGAGAGCCAAACTTCTGCAGTAAAAAACCAAAAAGACATTAACAAACACCAACCTAACTAACAAATAGACCAAGGTAAAAGCAAGACATCATACACCATTTAGCCAAATGGATTTTGAAGAAAAATGGTAGAAAGTGCATCACAGGCTAACAACACAGATCTTATGGGTGATTATAACCCATTAGGGTACAAAAAACTGTCCATGTGCCAAAAGAACAGTTTCAACCAAGTAACAGACAAAACTGATTAGCAGTCAAGATATTTAGAGCTTGTTCATCTAGATGAAGACAACTATAGTCCAATTTTACGGACTAAGTTGAGAAAGATAAAAACCCAAGGACAGAGTCTGAAGTTTGTCACAGCGTGAAGCTAAAAGCGTTCAGCATTTAATTCGCAAATTATTCTACAAAAAGGAAATTTTATTAAATAGCTCCTTCACACAAAAACCACAGAGTAGAGAAGTGCAACACCAAAGAAAAGTAGAAAAATTCAAACATGAATGTCAAAGAGAATGATCCCCAAAAGTAATGCCCAAAGAAAATGGTTCTCCTCCAAAGAACCAGCCTTTTCTTCAAGTAACGCTGAAACCAGACATCAGAAACTAGATTTTAGCAGCATCTTTGAGATGACAGGAATAAACTGGGGTCACCAAGACCAACTCTTATGTATTTGATACAAAAAAATTTCAACTTGTCAAAGATTTTAGTTCAAACATTTAGGCAATGTTCAGGTTTATCCCCTCATTGATTCACTCGATGCAAATGAAACAAAAAGGAAAAACATCCACCCGAATAAGAAAGCAGCATACATATTAGAACTACCTGCAAATCATCCATCACTGTTGGGTATGCATCCTTGAGATCAATGACAGCAATGCCCTCAAGAAATTTCCGTATCCAGACAAGAAGCTGATTCTTGTCTTTCAAATCATGCTTGGACCATAAAAAATTTGAAAACTCAGAACACCATCTTCCATAGAAAGGAACAAGAAATAAATATATATTAAAATTGCAAAAATGATATAAATAGGGAGCTAAAATTTTGCATCTTATCATGTTTGCAAGCACATGAAAATTCACCTTGTAAGAGAAGCACTTCCCATCATAGTGCACTTTGGGGCAGTTCCTCAAACTATCAAAGACGGCTTTATTGGAGTTTGCATCAACATAAAATGCTTCATTTATTTGTTCTGGTGTTAGGACAGCTAAAGGCTTACCGGTTGTCAACTTGTCCCAGAATTATCAAGCAACTTGTAAAGAACCCAACATCTCAAAGGAGAAGAGGAATGAAGGAGGAAAAGGAAAATGAGAGATTGGGAAAACAAGAGTGCAACCTCCAAAGGATATTAAACAGGGATCATATATTACAAGCACCAACAAATAAAAATAAAAAAAAAAAAACTCCCAGCAGAAGAGAAACACCTAATGAAGAAAAAAAAAAGTTATTGAAAGAGAAAATTGCAAGATAACAAAGTTGCAATACATTACAATAGAAGAATCAGGTGGTAGAAAACAAAGGTACTGGAACCATGGCAGAACTTGCTAGACAAAGACTGCTAAAACATGGAATAAACTTTCTTTTCCAATTTGACACAAAATCGGGGGCACAAAAAATCCAAAAATAGGTGGAAAGCTTGTGGAGAAATCAAATGCACCAGAAATTGAAATATATATATATATATATATATATATATATATATATATATATATATGAAGTCACTTAGACACTCCAATATTCATTTAAAACATCGGATTCCATCATACACCCACGAAATGCCACTTTTTAACCTATACTGCTTTTATTCTTCGTGTTATACTCGCACAAACATCTAATTTCCTTGGAAAATATATAAAAATAAAAAATAAAAAGCATAAGGAGTAGGAGGAACTAACAATAATTTTGTAACTCAATTGGCAAGAAAGACAACCAAACATAGACATTACAATGGTACTTATTTGATCAGTTCGTCCTTACTAACCCATTATGAAAATCATTTGATAGTGCTAATATAGTCTAGTTAGCAGCATTGCATAATGAAGTTTAAGAACCGGAACACAGATTGAACCGCCAGCCGAAGGTCTATAACACGTTTGATCTGAGCTCCAACAGGGGCCTTGCGGATACTATTGATGTGTTGAAGCCTCTCTGTATCATTTGAAAATTTCACAGCAGGACCTGGTGTCCTTGGATTTATTAATGGTGATGCTGCAGATATAGGCTTTTGAGTTGCAGAAGCTTTAGGAGCTTTGGCTGCAATGCTGGTGAGGGTCGTCTGGCACTTCTCTTGCTGCTTCTTGAACCTTTCCAATTTTTCTTGCAACGCCATCTACAATACATTGTAGAGTTCAATCCCCATTTTCCAGATAAAAAGGTGCGACTTTATGACCACGAAAGGAACATATAATTAAGTGCGACCTTAATCCATATCAAATCAATTTACGATTCCATAAAACTAAAGCGCTCAACTGATTCTATATTGAAAAGAAGAAATTCGATCCAAAAAAGTAAATTTATCACTGCAAACAAGAAGAAAACTCATCCCAAAACCTAACTTCTAAATTCGACCTCTATGCATAGAACAATTGACAACCAATTTTCTGTCTTCTAATCCACATCCAAATAAATACAAATTTAAACAACCCGTATGTAGTTCAAATAAAATCAATCATAAATCTTACAACCAATTGAACTCTACAAAACACACACGGAAAAATCCATAATTGCCTTTTTACTAATAATTGCATGTACGAAGCAACCATAGAAGTAGAAGCAGGACTCTTATACAGTGCACCATCCCAAAACTTGAAGCAAATTGAAATTATTTTCTGGATTAGCAAATCCTAGTCTACGTGAGGTAAAACTTCAATCCTGGAGCTAGCATTTAGTTAATTATATAGTATAATTTGAATCTCATGCATTGAACTTTCGCCTAAAACGATTGTAAAAAAGAAATTAGAAATTGTAAAACAAACACAGAAAATTTTAAGAGAAAAAGAGAGCGAAAACAAAACCATTGAACCAGAAAATACATAAATAAATAAATCTTTCAAAATTGAAATACCTTAAACCTTTAAAGAAGAGCAGCCTTCAACGTCCACTAGAACAAGAAGTGGAGGAGAGGCGAGCTACCGGAATACTCGTGGCTACCGGTGAAAGTAGAGGAGAAAGAGAGTGAAGGTGGCGAAGCGATCGCGAGAGAGGGAAGGAGAGAGAAAGCAAAAGAAAGAAATGGGATTTGCCTTTTGTATATATACATAGGCAGAACGACCTAGTTTTAATTATACTTCGGTTTGGATACTTTGGTTTTTGACAATTGAGATAACCAAATTTCACAATAAAAACTGAACCAAACAAATCAGAAAATTGAAAAAGCCAAATTAAATAGATCATAATTTTTATGGTTTGATTCGATTTTGCATACTGCTGGAGACTCTTCAATGAGCAGAACTTACACATTTCAGATTTTTAATCACTAAAATTAAAAACAGATTTTATAAGAATACACCGAAACAGCTTATTTTCAATAAGTTTGTCTCTTAAATTAGAAGAAACATTTAATAGACGTTTACTTTCAAATATATTTATAATTTATCTAGATAACTTTGGATGCTACAGAAAAGGGACATTAAATTGCTTTCCAAGGTCTTGCACCCATGAGCGTTGCCCAAGCGAATATGAACCAGTAAAAACTAACTGCTTTAAATGATTTGCATCTTTATTGATAATGATACTGAAAGAACCAACAGAAAAGCATCAGACAGTAGCCTTGCGATCCAACTCAGACCTACCACGACATTCGAGAGCACAGCATGACTGGAAAAGCGCCAGCCAGTAATATTGCGATTCGGTTCGGACCTGTCAGCCTTTTATCGGTGCGAGATGGAGGACTACCAAGACACACTATACATTCACACAATGAGACAATTATACCGCAAATCCAGAATCAGCGGAACAATTGATTTCATATTCGAGGATACAACCGTAATCTTCCAAAAGTGCCAGATTCTAGCCCAGAAAGGCTTACCAAACCATAAGAACACCATAACAGCACATGGTTGAAAAGATCAAAACGAACCAAGTGGAAACTCAATCCAATTCTGCAACATAGATATGCATGTCTTGCCTGTGGCTAATTCAACATATACTTACCATGGAAAAACTTTTCAAGAACTGTTGTCATTCAATCTTATATGAGTGACGCTATAAGGCCAGAATGATGGCTTGAGTGGAATAGGAATTTGTATTTGGATACTTTGTATTATGGGGAGTATTCAAACTATGGGCCACGAGCTGGGCAAGCTAAGAGGGTTCCGTGGCCTGGTTATCACATTTTTAATTCTTCTAATGAGGCAAATAATTTCACAGTAGCTCAGTTTATTGAAAGAAAATGCTACAAGAAAAATCTCAATTATGGACGAAAAATACCGACGAAATTGAGAAATTACCGTAAGAAATCAAAATTAGCGACGGATTTACCATGAAAAAATCAATCGTAGGTATTGTTTCCGACGAAAAATTATTCCGTTGGTAATTTTATTGAAAGAAAAAATCATCCCTCGTCAATTCCATCCAGAGGTCCAGACCTTTTTTGTGGGTTGCTATATTTACCGACGGATTTAATTTCTATCGTTAAAAATACCAAACGAAATATATGTTCCGTCGTTAAATTTCCAACGAAATTATATGATCCATCGATAATGGAAATAAGAATTCCGTAGGTAAATTTTTTATGAAATGATATAGTCCTGCTAGTTTAGATGTTTAAGGAGCAGAGTTCATTACATCTATGGTAATTAAAGTTTAGTAATTGTAATAGTAACAAAAAAATAAATCAATTTTTATTTTGAAATAAAAAAATCACAATGGGCGGAAAATTGAAAATTTGGCCACGGGCGCATATAATCCATACAATTCCATCAGTACACGTAAGTATTTTTGACACATCATTAGATGACTAGATGCCTATATGGCAATTGAAAAACTTTTTTAATTTCATTTGTAGTCATTAAAGTTTGATCATCGTAACATTATGGTAACTATACTATAATTTGTAACAAAAAAAAATAATTCAACTTTTATTTTGTAACAAAAAAGTTAAAAAATTGAAAAATCGAAAATCCGGCCAACGAAAAAATAAACTAGCTTTTATTTTGGTTTTTGAATAGAAATATAATATTAATAAATTTAGTGTAGTTAGATATAAAAATAATAAATTTAGTCTAATCAGAAAAAGATGTTGGCATGCATGATAGAAATATTTCATAATATAATGTATATAATGTAATTGTAAAGCTTAAATTTAAATTTTCAAGAAAAGGGTGCCGTAGGTAATATTTTTGTAAATATTAAAACACAAATATAACTTAATTTTTAATTAATTATAACTATTTCCATTTACTAAGAGTCACGCTTTATGTAATATACAGATTCGTATGTTATTAAGCATTTAAGCAATATATATATATATATATATATATATATATATATATATATATATATATATATATATATATATATATATATATATATATATATATATATATATATATATATATATATATAATAAATTTTTAGAATAAATAATATATTTTAACTTTTAGAAACATAAAATAAAAGCTAAATTATTTTTTTCAATAGCCGGATTTTTTATTTTTATGATTTTTCTGTTACAAAATAAAAATTGGATTATTTTTTCGTTATAAATCTTAGTACAATGACTATAAGATTACAATCGTCAAATGTTAGTAACCATGAATGAAATTAAAGAATTTTTTAATTGCCATGTAAGCATCTAAGTCATCTGATGACGTGTTAAAAATATTTACGTGTATTGATGGGTTTGCGTAGATTACTCGCATGGGTGATCGGCTTTTTGATTTTTCGGCTATTATAATTTTTGTTGTTACAAAATAAAAATTTAATTATTTTTTTTGTTATAAATCAAAATAAAGTGACCATAACATTACAATTATTAAACTTTAATGACCCTAAATATAATTAACCCTTAACCAGCTGTATATTCATGAAGTGTGTTCATTATCCTTTACATAAGATTTAGCTTTCAAATATACTTGTTCAGCTTTTCCATTTCTCCAAAAATCCACTATCCTTTGGATTGAGTATGTGCTAAGCCACTGCTAAATGATATTATAACCCTTGTTGGGCATTTTCAATTGGCCTATAAAAAGAAAGTAAAATGAATATGGAAGCTTTTTTTTTTTTTCAATGATAGCATGCCTTGGCACCCCCCTCTATTTTAATTTCTACTATTTTTAACCAGCCTTATCGTTGTTTATATCAGGTCTGTTCACTCGACCGGTTTGATTCAATATTGAACCAAACCAAATAGATTGAAAATCGAATTATATTAATAATTAAAATCAAACTGCAAATCAAAATCAAATAGACCAAATTAATTCTCATCGGTTCGATCTATTCGGTTATGAATTATATGGACTTCTATCTTATTGAATTTTTAACCTACATAGATTCATAAATTGAATTAATTTATATTCATCAAAATAAAACTATTTAATATAATTAAAATAAAAATAATATATATAAATTTATCATATTATGTCTCTAATAAATACAAATTAAAATTGCATTAAGAAAACATGCTACTAAAATAATATTGAAAACTACATTCAACATTCTCCAATAAAAAAACATACATGAAAAATAAATGTAACATACATGAAAGAAAATTCAAGCTTTCATAGTAGATATAGAATATATATACAGAGTTCACAAGGAAACCAAGCATCCATATTGCAATCATTTTCATGACATGCATTCTAAAACACATGCTACAGGCCTAAAAGCCCATTTACTCCTAGTTTAAGATGCACAATAAAACAACAATTCAAGTAAACTCGATTAGCATACAACAAATCAAAAATCGAAATAACCAAAATCCCTTCAATTTGATTTTTAGTTCCTATTCGTTCAGCACAACCCTAGTTTCTATTTTTGCTCTCTGTTATTTTTAACAACAAACCTTGGGGTGTCTGTATTACAATGGCAACATATTCAGAGGCTGACGAGAGCCTCCTATATATTATTATATATTATAGAGTTGACTTAACAGCCCATTCAAACAATGAAAATGTAAAAATCTGTTCACTTACTGTTCCAATTTAAAAAAAATTATAAAAAATAAAAAATAGATATCATATTTATTTTAATCAATTTTTTAAAATAAAAAAAACTAAAAAATTAATAATAAATATTTTTTAAATTTTTTGAATTATATATATATACCAAAAATAAATACTTTAATTTTTTATTTATTAATAAATAAATATATTTTTTAATTTTTTATTAAATACAAATACTTCAATTTTAAAAAAAAAATAAAACACAGAAAACAAAATATAATTTTAAAATATAATTTTTTTGTAAGTAAACAAACCATAAATGTCACAGGCACTGACAAATTTGATCATCCACTCCACGAATGCCCTTACTCCATCTTGGCTACAAAGAAACTACAGAGGATTATGCTTCACAATTAACAATAATTACGTCAATTATTTCAAAAGAGAGGACAACTCAATTGAACTATCGGTGTAAAAGGAAAAAGAACAAAGGAAGAGAGAGAGAGAGAGAGAGAGAGAGATATCTTGTATAATTTCTCTTGAAGAAAGAATTCAAAATTCTTTCAGCAGGACTTTCTGCAACCGAACCTAGACAGCTCACTGGGGTTCTAAAAGGTACGGTAAAGAAAGAAAAATATTTTTTTACACTAAAAAAAGCTAATCATTTAGCCTTGAATGAGAAGCAATTACCACTTAGCCTTGAATTATCAGAAGTATATTTGACTTTCTGCCGCAAATAAGCCAATTATTCATCAGCTTTAAAGCACGTGGATTAAGCTTGTATCAGAGCGTTAACAAAGCCACAAATATTTAATAAGATCAGGAAAGTAAACCAAAAAAAAGAATATCTTTACCGAGCTGCAGATAAAACTAGAGATGCCCAAGGGAGCTGGGCCGAAGATTATATCCCCATTCACTCCCCCACATGGGATCGGAGATTTTTCGTCCCGGCCTCCGACTCTAAAACAGAAAGAAAATTCCTTCCGCCCTCCACTCCGCAGGAATCCCTATCCCCTAATATATATAATTTTTTAATTTTAAAATATAATATTTTATCAATAATTAAAATTAAAATATAACATTTAATAAATAAAAAATTTAAAATAAATCATAATTTAAACTAATATAAATTTTAATCATTTATAAATTTAAAATTAAGTATAATTTAAAATTTAATAGTTATAAAATTAAGTTATATTTTAATTATAATTTTAATTATTTATAAAATATTATATTTTAAAATTAAAAAAAAAATTGCGAGGTGAAAATCCCCACAGGACGGATACCCCATTTCCCGCCCCCGTCTCCAAATTTATAACGGGAATTTTTTTCTCTCCGTCCCCCGTCCCCGCGGGGGGAAAACTCGAGGATTTCCCGCCCCAAACGGGACGGGTCCCCGTCGGGACCGAGAAATCCCCTCCCCATGATCATCCCTTGATAAAACTGACTTAAAGAATGAAACCATTGGGCAAAATTTGTGAGACCCCTTTTCTGAAAAAAGAACTGCTTTCTCAACAAGACAGCCAATGGCATTTATATGCGAGCAGAAGAAACTTCTATGCCCTTAAGTAATGCAGGCAAAAACATTTATACATACTACATCAGCACCCTAATATTCGTATTCTGAGATTATTCAGTAATAGGAATTTAAAAATGCTACTAAAAAGGCAGAGATGTGCATCTGCACAACTAATAATACAATAATTGCCCTCTAAATATTAATTCAGGCACTTTTTTTCTTATCTTGTAATAAAAACAACACAGCAAGAGCAACTTCTGCATGAATGCCAAAACAAATTTACCGCGTTTCCCAATCCTTCAACTTCTTGCTTCCTTTGGGTTTAGAAATTGAGGCATTCATTCCAGCCATCTTCATATTATATTTGGCCCGAAGAGCATCATTATATGTCCATCTGCATACAAAAGGATTATCAGGAATTATTTAAGGAATAGAGCAGAACATCCATCTGCAACAAAAGGATGATCAGGAATTATTTGAAGGGATAAAACTATTTAGAGCAGAACATCGTGATTAGAAATTCCACCTTTGACAGTGCCAGAAATCCCCACAAAAGCCAACAGATGTATAACATCCCATCAAAAACATGGCTTAGGATAAAAAGATATTCGTAAATCATCTATTTTCTTCACTACTGATACATACCCAATTAAGGAAGCATGATAAAACTAGCAGATGTGCATTCTTGCAATGTCTGTGCTAACAGATGTATGTGATATATAATCCATCGTAGAAAGCATGGAACAAATTAACACTAGAAGATATGCTATTCTTCCTATGTCAGTGTTAATAGCTGTAGGTACATGCTTTATCAAAGAGAGCATGAAACAGCTAAAGAAAAACTAGGTATTGATAAAATCAGAGGATGAATGCTTAGAGAAGAAAAAGATCAAAAAATTAAAAATTAGAAGGGTGAAGCAAGCTTACGGATTGTTCCAATCAGTTGTATCCTCGTTGACAAGATGTGTCCACTTGGTTCTTCCACTGCAGCCAAAGTGCTTGACTTGCATGACCTTCGGTAATACGGATTTATCCATTTTATCTTCTCCAGTTGGCGCAGAGAAATCGCGGTGATAAATATCATCTGATCCAGCAGTGGCAGCATGGTCGTCACCCTCATTTTGGAAGAAAGCACCCTTGTGGTAATATTTCTGCATAAACCTCCATTTCTGCTTTGACGGCGGTGCAGGTTTTGGATTTTTCCGCTCCCACTCTCTCCTCTCTTCCTCTGTCATGTTTCTAACCTTCTCGATCTCTTCCTTCTCCTTCAACATTGCCTCACGGTCCTCTCTATCCCTCTTGATCCTAGCAATCTCCCTAACCTTCCAAGCCTCATACTCCTCCGCCTCATTGAGTTCATCGTCAGTATCCACATCAGCAATACTTGCCTCCATTTCTAGATTCTTCTGAATAAGTTCCTCTTTCTTAACCTCCTCCACCAAAATTTGCTTTGTCTCCACCTTCCTTTCATCCAACTTCCTTCTTTCCTTTTCCTCAAGAGCTCGTTCTTCCGCCTCAAGCCGCTCACGCTCAGCTATGGTTTCTCTCTCTGCCTTCGGCACAAAAATGGGCTTGACCATTGCTATACCCGTCATTTCCTCTTCAGAGTCAGTCTCATACTCAGACTCCTCCTCCTCCTCTTCCTCAACTTCCTCCTCCTCTTCTTCAGGAGGGAGTGTTGCTTTTTGTTCTCTCAAACTCAAATTTTCCTTAATTCTTCTTCTTCTTTCCTTAGTGCATCCTCATCTTCTTCCTCCATTTCTGCCCATTCTTGCAGACGGGCTTCTTCCTCTTCTGTTGAAATAATCTCAGCTTGCCGTATACGCCGGTGATCAGCTCTGACTTCCTCACGGTTGTCAATTTTACTCTCAGCTAGACAACGAAGCCGAGGATCATCTTTTCTAACAACATCAGAATCTTCCCGAGTAGGAAAAGCTTTCTCCAGGGCATCTGCCCTGGCCATACTAATATCCCCATCTTCATCAGCATCATCTGCCCAATCAGGTGCTTTACCAGGCCAATACCTTTTCACTTTTGTTTGCCCGATTTTACCTCTAAGCTTATCCCTGACAGCTAGGGCAATATCACTGACACCTGCTGTGACTGACATGGCTGCCTATGGAACAAGCTAACAAAAAGATATCCCCTTTTTAAACTCCAATCCCAGATGACATTGACCTCACTACCTGAGACAAAAAAAAAATGAAATTAGCATTGTGAAACCATTAACTACAACACAAAAAGAACCATACCATTTTCATATCTATCACTTATTTCTAAAGACCTTTAACCACTGTTGTTAAAACTGAATCCATTTAAACTGAATGATTGCAGTTCAACCAGGTAGACTCTTTTTATTGAGATACAATTAATAGCTTGCAAGTATGTGATAGGCAACAAGAATCTAACTAGTGCTCAACAAACACACACACACACTTTCCTCAACAACTCAGCAGCAGCTTTGAATTGTAAAAGTTACACAAACATGCAAAAAAAAATAAAAAATAAAAAAAAATTACAAAACCAAAGCTAAGAAAGATGGGGGTAAGAGCTGCAGCTTTCGCTTACTGTGCTACCTATAAGAAGCAATCAGCAAAAAGCAGTATCCTTTCTTCAAATCTCTAGAAAAAAAAAATTAAAGTTCAAGATGCATTCTGTCTTATGCCTAATTCATTAAATTTCAATGAAAAATTATATTAGACAACAATCACAAAACAAAAATAACATAAATGCATGATAAGACCTACTTTCAAACTATGTGCATAATCTTATGATCATTATAATATATTAAATAACAATCACAAAATATAAATGCATCAAAACAAGCCACTGTCAAGATCATAAGCACATATCCATAAAAACCAATTGTCGCTATATATATATATATATATATATATATATCCTTTTATTACAAATTTATGCAATTGCAAAAACATAAATTAGTTTACATCATTAAAATGTCCGAAAAAGAAAATCACAAGTCAAATAACACTCAGAGAGCTAAAATCTATTGCTTTTCACATGTCTTTATCAATTTCATACTTTACCAGCAGACATTCTCAACAACCAACAACTAAAAGTACATGAAATAATAATATAAAAGTAAAGACTAGAAATGATCAAGTAATCAGACCGTGATGTGAAGTAGCCAAAACAAGTAAACAACACAGTGGAGACTCTTTAATGAGCAGAAAACATGCATTACTAGATTTATAATCACTAAAATTGAAACCAGATTCCAAAAGAATGCACCAAAAAAAAATAACTGAGTGATCTATACATTTAGCGGAACAACCCACAAATTAACCAAAATAAATTCTTATGGAATCAACAACCCGTTGCTCTACTGAAAATATATATTGCACTAACAACAGAATCAAAAGAATCATAAGTACATTTTATTTGAAGAAAAGAAAATTCCCAAATGTAAATTGTAGACAGGAAAAGAGAAGAACCCACAAAGAATCAAAACAAAAAGAGAGAGAAAGATACCAGTTCAACGGTTCTGTCAAAGAAGGACGGAGAGATCTTCTATCAGAGCTAGTCTTTTCAACAGGCTTATTGAGAGAGATGGACAGAAAGAATGGGTAGCTTCAGGTGGTTAGGGCTCTTCGTCTGATTTGTGAATCAGCGATTTAGGGATTTTTTGCTCTTGCATGTGCACGAACTTATTTGCTGTGCACCAAGAATGATGAGGCTTCTATTAAAAGAATAAAACAAAATAAAAATAAAAATATGATGCGGGGAAAATACGAACGTTTTTCTATTTGACATCGCCAAATAGACAATAGTTTATTTTTGGGGACAATTTTTTGAATAATATAGTTTAAAAAAATAATTATTAAAATAGGGTGTTTGGAAAAAAATTTACGGAAATGGGGTTGTTGGAAGACAGGATCTGAAACCGCTAGTGGGACCGGCGGTTTCACGTCTGAAACTGCTGGTGGGACCAGCGGTTTCAGACGTGAAACCGCTGGTACCACCAGCGGTTTCAGAAGTGAAACCCGCCCCCCTTCCTCACCCTTATATAAATCTTGTCCGATTCACCGTCTGCTTCTTCACAGCTATATAAATATTGTCCGATCACTCACCATTTCCCAAAAACGAAAAATTATAAACTCATCTATTTCAATTTTTGTTCGTGTATGGGCAAATATCCAAGTAGAAGATATATTTATGTCGGATCAATAATATTTTTTACAGCATTATCATAAAAGGTCAGTAAATATTTATTTATTTTTATGTATAATTATATATATTCAATTTTATTTTAAATATATGATGATGGTAATTTTATTTAGTAAAATACATAAATTATCGTGGCAGCTTATATTTTTATAAATAATTTTAATAATATTTTAATATTATTATTTTGACTATTATTATTACTGATATTATTATTATTATTATTATTATTATTATTATTATTAATAGTATTATTATTATTGTAATCATAATTGTCATTATCTTAATTATTATTATTATTGTTGTTATTAATATTATTTATAATATTATAAAAGAAATAATAATTATTATTGAATAAATAAAATTATATAAATTAATTAATGAAATATTTTAATATTTTGCACATATAGGTAGTTGAAAGATGTCGATGTATACTGACTTTTATTTGCACACCGGAGGAGAAATAAGTGTTGGAGCATCGGGTTTTCAGTACAATGTATGTGGTCCAAATGCCGTTACAAGGAGAATGAGAGTTAAAAATAAGCCGACTCTTCCTGAATTGGTTCATAAAATTCACGTGAAATTGGGATTAGGTATGAACGATGTGATTTCTAGAATAATTTACAAAAGTCCAATGTACAATCGCGGATCGTTATGTTGGACTTCCATGGATTTGGCGGATGACGAAGATATAGATGCAATTTATGATAATTTGATGAGATATGATGATTATAACTTGGTAGAATTAATTATTGAAGTTGGTGATAATCACTATATATTACCTGCATCCATAAGGCATGGACTGATCAACAACATGTTGATCAACAAATTCAGGACGAATATGAGGCAACCTTTCCCAGGTCCACATTTGTAACAATTGTAAATATCCACCCAGTGAATTCGCATCGGGTTTGGTTGCACGACATAACTCTCTATACAACCATGCTAGGACAGCAGATCCCCAACTGTACTCACCTACAACCTCTAAATTTTCTAGCAATGGCAGCCACATCAAGTGTATGTAATTATTTGATTGTGTTGGACATAATAACCCACCAATACACCTTAGAATCCATGCCCGAGCAAAACATTCTATCTGATATTCATTTGCATTAGCTGGCAAAATATTAAAATATCTCCCCAACCATGACATTTTTACACTATGCCCCCTGAATTCATTTGCTGGAGGAACCTGACCTAAAACACGGCCACATTCATAGGCCCAATCGTGATATAGATGTCTAGTTACAGGATGTCCATCGATGGGTAATCCGGTTAATACACCAATATCCTGCAGTGAGATTGTCGCCTCGCCAACCGAAAGATGAAATGTGTGCGTCTCTGGTCGCCATCTCTCAACCAGTGCAGTTACTAAATTATTATTCACATTCATCACACCTATTTGTGACACGCCATAAAATCCTGCTAATCGTAGGTATGGAATTATTCTGTTATCAATGTTTCTATAATGATCATTCACGCCAGCTCTGTGTGTTACCAACATATTATGTTGTGCCTATAAATAATTAAATAAGGTATGAATATTATACAAAATAATTATGTACCTAAAAATAATTAAATAAGGTATGAATAGTATACAAAATAATTATGTACCTACATAAAAGTTTATTACGGTTAAATAAAAAATTTACCCCTCCGTTCCAAATAGCATCGGCTTGATGTTTGCCTCTAAGCGTTAGTACATCATTTACGATGGGTCCGGGATTAATGTATTCTTCGTTTCTAAATTGATCCATCTCTTATTACCTAAATTTATTAGCACAATATATTAATATTTCATGTAACAATTTAATATTTCATATTTGACTATAGCTATAACAATTACAACAATATAAATTAATTATCTAAATTTTTTAGAACAATATAGATAATTATTTTTTTTCACATACACATAAATTTATTTTTTTAATTTATTTTTAATATTTAAATTATATACAAATCTTACCTTTTTGCTAATTCGTCGCAAAAATATTTATCTAAATACAACTGCGTAATATATATCACCTGTCAAAAGTTATTTAACACCATTAATAATATTTTTAAATTTATTCATACGATAAATTACTAAAATTAACAGTTAATTTATTCGTCATAATTTTTTTAATTACTTTAGATACTAACAGTAAAATTTAATTCAACTGTTAAACTATAATCATTTTAAAAATCATAATAAACAAATAATTAATAACATATTAAATTAATAATCAATTAAATAAATGTCTATTACATTCAAATAATATTAAATTAATACTCAAATATATAACTAAATACATGATTTATTAATTAAATTAAATCACAAAAATCATAATATTACACAATAAATTTAATCATGTTTTTTCTAATTATCTACTTAATATTATTTCTTTAATTATTTATAAATAATTACTATTTTATTTTTTGTAATTATAATTATTATAATTATTTTATTAAATATAACATAACACATAATATAATATATTTATTATAAAATATAAAATAAAAAAAAATTAAATGAAAGATGAAAAAAAAAATTTACCTTGAATGAGAAGTTGTAGAAGATATATTGAATGAATGGATGGCAGCCTTGGGAGGACCACTCCAACTTCGGGACTCCCTTAATTTATAGGGCAGTTGCCCTTAAAAAAAATTGCCCTTCTGGGCACGGAACCCGACGCGACAAGATAAGAGGGACGCGTGGGGGACAACTTCCTGCCACGCTTGAAACCGCTGGTCCCACCAGCGGTTTCAGGCGTGGCAGACCTCCTGTCCCCTCCGCGTCTCCCAACAACTCTATTTCCGTAAATTTTTTCCCAAACACCCTATTTTAATAATTATTTTTTTAAGCTACATTATTCAAAAAATTGTCCCTTATTTTTGTTAACTATTTTTAATGTTTATTTTGGAGTACTCTTTTATAAATAATATTTTGATGTTAATTTTTTTAAATAACTTTTTTAATGTTTATTTTGGAGTACTTTTATATAAATAATATTTTTGAATTTTTATTTTGAAAAATGGAATGTTTTAAAAATTATATAGGAAAATGAAATATTTTTATATGCGGAATATGATGATGGGCCCACAATGAAAGAAGTATTGGACGTCACAATTCAAAAAAGATGAGCTGTGAAATTGAAACAGAAGAATTCAGTTTATAAAACTCATTAAATGGAACACAATGCAGCAAGTTCAATTTATACATAATACCTTTAAAGAGAAAAATTGTCCCTTGAGAATTTAAAACCCAAAAATTCTTACTTTTCTAAAGAAAGTATTATTTTACATGTCAATTATCACATTTATTATCAACTACTAAGTTCACTCAATTTATATAATAATAATAATAATAATAATAATAATAATAATAATAATAAAATAATAATAATAATAATAAATAAATAAATAAATAAAAATTTAAAGACCCGATATCAAATAAAAGCATTTATAATAAATTCAAAAGCTGAAAAATAAAAAAAAATTCGTTTTTCGTTTAAGGAAACATGATTTTGCATTTTTCGTTTAGAAAATTTTAAAGAACCTTTTGTAAAACTAAATGAAAATCGTGTTTACAATGCTAATTAAGGAATTTTTGTAAGTTCTATAAATAATTACGTTTATCACCTATCAAATATTATAAGCGTCTGCTTGAAATAAAAAAATTGAAATTGTAGAGTTCATTTATAGATAAATTTTACATACAATTTATTTGTAAATAAATTCTTATGCTAGTAATAAAATAACTAAAATATAATATTAAAAATAATTTATTTATTTTTATGCTTGAAATAAATGAATAAGAACATTTATTTCTATTTTATTTTTTAATATATTCTCAATAACAATTTGATATATTTTTTGATAATAATAACTTCCAATAACATGTAAAAAAATTAGATAAAATTTATATGCCACCAAATTAATTTTATATTTATGGAATGAACTACATATATTTTTAACATTAAATCAAGTTTATAACATAAAAGTGACCTAACATCATAAAATAATACTCTTCTTAACATTTGAGTCAATTTACTATCAAAATTTTGTTAATTTAAAATATAGTAATATTAGACTTTTAATATTTTTAAAACATTTTAATTAAATAAATTTATTGATAATTCTGTTAAAACTAACTAAAATATTTATTTTTATTAAAAAATTAAGTTTTAGATTTTTATATTGAAAAATTAATAATAAGCTGTTATTTTTGTTGTTATTGTTCAAGATTACTTTATTTAATTTTTATTACTTTGAATAATAATAAAAACAATAAAAATAATGATGATGATATTTATTATAACCATGTTAATAATAATTACTTAAAATAAATCAAATTAAAAAATAATTATATCTTTAAAAATCAATAAATTTTGATTTTAAAAAATGAATAGTGAATTTTTATTCTCAAAAATATATGAACATATATACACACACATATTTGAGTAGTTTACGGTGAAAATTTTTGAAAATAATAATTTAGTATATAAACTATAATAAGAGTATTAAAGTTTTTTAAAATTTGATTTCTTAAAAATGCAGAATTTATTTATAAATTTCAGCTATTTTGATAGAATTTGATGAAAGTGTAATGAATTTCATGAAATTCATTTTTTTTTTGCATTTCAAATATGAAAAATTGAAATTATAGATAATTTCCATAAATTTTATATAATTTATTCATTTCAAGTGAATCCTAAGTCAAAATCGTTATAAAAAATTATTGTAATTTAGGAATTTTTTTTAATCTTTTGAATTTATTTTAAATACTTTTATTTGATATTGAACCTTTAAATTTTTATTCATTATTATTATCTTTATATTTCTTACAATTAGTTGATAACAAAAGTGATAATTGATATGTAAAATAATACTTTCTTTTAGAAAAGTAAAAACATTTGGATTTTCAATTCTAAAGGGGGCAACTTTTCTCTTTGAAGGTAGTATGTATAAATTGGACTCGACTGTGTTTTATTATATTTAATGAGTTTTACAAATTGAACCCCACCGTTCCAATTTTGTAACCTATCCTTGCGGAATTGTGATGTCCAATAATTCTCCCATTGTGGGGTTCGATTGTCAGATTTTGCAGCATTTTTTTACGGGATCTAAAAAGACTCCATTTTCCCATATAATTTAAAAAACACAACATTTCTCTAAATAAAAATCCATACATCATTTATATAAAAAAAAGTCCATTATTTTGGTACAATTTTGCCAGATATTTTAAATTGGGGCAGTTTTACCTCTAAACCAATAGAACCATCAAGTTTACTTTTTTCCATCATTTGGCGATTATATAGCAACAAAATGAACATGTCACGTGCCAACGCATGACACCTTGCTCACATGTGCAAGTGATATAAGCATAACCAAGCATAATGGTAATAAGAGAAATGAAATGGCATTTCCTCAAGGATCAATTACTAGAGCAAGGTCGAAGAAACTTAATGAAGCCTTATAAGCATTCATAAGACCTTATGTGGAGAAGATGCAAGTTGAAGAAGAAAAAGAAGATAACTTAAACTTTTAAGACAAGTTTAGTTTCCATTCTCTATGTAGCATGTGTTTAATTGAAAAAATATATATTTAAAAGAAGAAGGAAGAAAAAGGAGCACGTTGGGTCTAATAGCTTTTCCCTTTCCCGAGGGAAATTGCCCTCACCCGAGGGGAATTGCCCTCCCTTGAGGTGATCAGGCCCTCACCTAAGTAAAAAAACCCTCACCTGAGGCCACCTTTTTTCTAGTTGTGATAAACTCTGTTATTTTCCTATTTTATCTATTTTGGAAGTCGTCAATAACATATATACACACATATGAGCATACAATTAGATATATAATAAGAAAATATCTAGAGTATACAATATGTTCATCATATTGCAAACATTATGCATCTTGCCCCATCATGCATGATTATTATATCTTCATGAAAATCTTTAATTATCTTGGTTTATCATATGCTTACTTCATATGATTAGTTATTAAAGTACTTATTTAGTATACAAGGTTATATATACTAAATTTACTGTTGAATTATAAGGGTTATTCTTAAGTGATTAAACTCAGATAATTAGTTTTATAAGCATCATATTCAACTAACATGAGTCCATTATCCTAAATATCATATGCATTTATTGACAATTTTGGTTTGTTTATCAATATTGAGTCAATTTTGTATTACTTACCTACTAGCTAGTTTGCTAATGCATTAATATAGTAACTTATACTTAATTCTGCAAATTATATATCTCTATATATATATATAGGTATAAATTATAAGTTATTGTTTGAAAGGCACATACTTACCATGATTGTTTAAATTTTAGATTAAGCATGATTCGTGAATTCATTATTCAATATTGAACAAGTAACTTGTAATCTCTAAAAATATAAGCATTGAATATAACCCCTGATAAACCATTAAGTAAGCATACATACTCATTTATAATTTATAACTTTTAGTGAAGAAAAGCATTAGACATGTAATGGACCAAATACCAAATTAGCCTTGAACAGTATTTTTTGTAATTAACCAGTACACCCGGATAGAAAAATATGTCCGATGGTGAAAAATATTTTATTATACTATCGATCAATATTAGCACAAAATTAAATGAATTTGAAGTTGGGAAGGGAGAGAAATAATTTAGAGCGCATAAATGAGCTTAAAATTCAATTTAAGCTTAATTTAGGCCCAACCAATTTGGTTGGACCATCCCAGCCTGAATTTTAGGATATAACAACCCCTAAAATCTCAAAATTATAGAGATAATTCTAGAAATTTGCTTTGTCCTCTCCTTCTAATGTAGCTCCCATCTTCACCATCACCTTTATTTTCTTCTTCTTTCTCTTATATTTTCACCAAAAATCAAGCTTTTTAAGTAATATTCAGGTCCTCTGCATATTTCTTGTAGCCTTTAATTTGAGTGAAGGATTGAATTAAACCAAGGGATTTTGTAGGAAGGCATAATTTTGAGGTAAGGAAAATTATTAAGGAAAAAGTCAATTAAAGGTTCTAGGGTGTAATTTGGGGTATGCAGGTTATGCTTATATAATTATATTGTAAAAAGGAAGAAGATTTACCATGGCTTTTGTTGGATGAAAATCTAGCCTATGTAGGAAGCAAGGAGTGCGAAGGATCCTCCAAAGGAAAAGAGATAGAAAAAAGAAGCTTGAGAAGGATAAAACAGGTTTATAAGATTAGTGGTTACAAAATCTAACATTTTCCATTTTATTTGAATTAAATTAGTGTATATACCTATTATGTTTATTTGTAAATTGCATGTAAAATGAAACCAAATTACATAAATGTGATTAGTAAGGATAGGATGTGATTTAGAATAATTAATTAGAAAGAAATTAAAAGAGGAAAAAAAAACATGTGTGTGTGTGGCCGAATGTTTGAAAGGCAAATTAAAATTTTTTTATATTAATATTTAATCTATATAGAGACTACTCGGTGACCATATAGAAAGAAATTAAGAAATTTAAGGCATAAAGATGTTTAATTAATGAAAAAAAATTAAGTTAAAGGGGACAATATTGGTCGAACCACATACATAGGAATAAGGGGATTATTTTGCTATTTAATGAATCGAAATGCTATATGTGTAATAATTAGGATTTAAATTAGTTAATTATGTAACTATAATATGAAAAAAAAAAGAAAAGAGAATAAGGTGGCCAAATTGAAGTGTGAGACTAATAAGATATACTATAATTATTTATTTTATGTAAGATTGTAAATTGAATATTTTAAAGTGTAGTGTTGTATTATGTTGTTAAACAGAGAAGAGATTAAGGCATAATTGTTGACTACATTGATTAATTAGTGAAACGAAATGGAAATAGTGGGACAATAATTAAATTGGAAGTGAAATTGTTTTATGACTGTTGTTGATTTTGGTATATTAGTAAGTAAAATAAGAGTATATTAAGTATAATGTGAAAATATAAATTAATTAATGATAATTATTGGAATTCATTTGAATATGTTTAGAATCTATATACTTAAGTGAGTTTTTAGTGGATTTTGATATTAATATTTAAAAATAAGTGATTCTGGATTTATTTAATGAGAAATGGATAAATTTGGAAATAGGAATATTTTATAAGTTAAGTTAATTATTAATTGAGATTATAATTAAAGAAATAAAATTTATTGCCTTTAGTACTACTCTGGTGAGTAATCTAGTTTAGGATATAATTGGCTAGCCATAGGGATACCTTATTGCAGCGTGAGTCATGGCGACTCACTATAGTAGGCTAATGACGGTTTACTAAAATGAAATAAAATGTTAAATGTTAAAGTGTATAATGTAACTGTATGAGTGGTCCAATGGGTCACTCTTAAATATTATGGATCTGTGGGGTTCACGTCCCGTATATCCAATCCAAAGATTTTTACCAAAATGATATTAGAGGCAATATGGTAAAAATAGTGATATGGGAATTAAAATGAGTAAATAGAAATTAAATAAGAAATTATAATGAAAATGGACTTCATTGAAAGAAAATGGAAGTTTAAGGGTAAATGTGGTAATTCTCACTAATTATGGAATTTAAGCAATAAAAATAGATAAATAAATAAAATTGGTAAACTAACAAATAATAGGGACTAAAATGTAAATTACAAAATAATTAAAGTAGCAAAAGTGAGAATGATATTATGTAATGGCACGTGTAATTAAGTGAATTATTAAAGGATTAATTAATTGACTAGGAAAAATTGGGAAATAAATGTAGATTATTTTGTATTTAATTGGATAGGTTTTTTATAATTGCATACCTGTATATTAATGGAAATATTTAGGCTTGTAACCACAACTGAGCACGTATAATGCTCAGCACATAGTTTACTTACTGCATGTAGGTACCTTTAAGCTTTATAAGGGAGCAAACATGTATCGAATTGGAGGGTACCGGATCATGGATTCTTTTTGGCTAGTATGTTTTGTGTATTGAATATTAATGGCATGTATATGTAAATATAAGTACACATTTGGATATGTATATGATTTTGTATGGATTTATTAATGATAATGTGAACCAGTTATGGCATATTTTAGATATATTATTGGTTGAATGTGGGATGGATGTGGATGAATTGTACAGGTGGATGTTTGAACAATACTGATATTGAAAGTGTTTATTATGGTTGTGTGCCCTGTGCGGGCTGTGTTTTGTTTGCAATTGCAGGAAGGGTAGTACAATGTATAAGCTATTTTGCTGACAAAATTTTCAAAAAAAAAAAACATTGCACGTAAATATAATTATTTTAAGAAAATGATGTATAAATTATGAAAGCTATATAAATGAATAGGATGTATGTATATAAAAATTGTATATGAGTGTTACAATTTTTATTGGTATCAGAGTGCATTTTAGGTGATTCTAAGATCAGAGTGGAGTAATGTGATGAAATTTAATGCATATATATGCCAATTGATGAATGCAAAGTGTTATCAGACTAATGTATGCTTGCTCCATTTTATTTTATAGTGAGTGATGGCTTCTGATCTGAGTTATAGAGAAGAGGAAGCTAAAAGTGGAGCTTCAATTAGTGCCGAGCAAGCTGAGGCTTCACAACCACAGGCATCTCCTTCAGTCGTTTTGTCATCTATACCACCTTAGCTGGACTTTTTAAATTTGATGGCAAGTTGTATACAATAGAGATTGAGAGTTGAACAGGTACAACCAATCCAGCCTCTAGCACTTGAGAAGCTACCAACTTCTCCAAAGTAAGGCCTATACTAGAGCAGCTAAAAAGGTTGGGTGCTGAAAATTTCTTTGGTCATGATCCCCTGACACCAATACAAGTAGAGGAGTGGCTATTTATCATAAAAAGACTATTTGAGATCATTCATAGCCCTCATGAGGAGATGTTAGAGGGTACAACTACATTGTTGCAGGGTTCAGCCTTTGTATGGTGGGACTCAATGAGAAAACACACTTTGATAGACAGATTGACTTGAGGTTTCTTCATAAAACACTTTAAAAAGAAGTATATTAGAACATAACAAAAAGCTTCGATGTAAGATGCCTTCTAGAGACTTAGGCAGGGTAATAGAACTGTGGGTGAGTATCAAAGGGAGTTTGAACATCTTAGCTCTTATATAGATGATTTTCCGTTGATGGAAGAACAATTATGCCAAGAAGATTGTAGGGGCTCAAAGATATACAAATTTGTAGTCTTTGGTTGATGCAATTGTGAAAGTAGAGGCTAGCTAAATAGATGAAGCAAATAGGAAGTCCAAGTTCCAACAGAAAAGAAAGCTAGGGCAGTGAAGCGATGCAGTTAGTCAAGGTAAAAAGTCTAGAGGACTGCATCATCACATACTTAGGGTTCAGTGGCTTCAGGTTATAATCAAAGGAACTTAGCTGGTAGCCAGGTACCTATTACTTCAGTAGGTAGTGGACCTGAAGGCTATGGTAGAGGCTCCATTCAGCAATGTGAACATTATGGCAGATTCCACCTGGGTGAGTGCAGATTCCTCAACAGAGTAAGCTTTAGATGCTGATCAAGAGAGCATCAAGTGAAAGATTGTCCAGAGGTTCAAGCATCCTTAGCTACATCTCCAGCAGTAGGGTTAGGAATATCAGCAGGTAGAGGTAGCTACAAGCCCACCAATCTACCTCCTTCAGTCCACCAGCTTCACAAACTCAGGGATAAGGGCATGCTGCAAGCTAGTCTTATTCTATTAGAGCCCGAGATGATATTGGTGCCCTAGATGTGATCATAGGTAAATTTTAAATTTATGCTCATTCAATTTATGCGCTTATAGATCTGGGCTCCATACACTCTTATATTGATACTGAGATTGCACGGGAGAATGGTTAAAGAATGAACAACTAAACCAAAACATCCTAGTTAGCAATCCTTTAGGGCATAGTGTAGTGGTGAATAAAGTTTACCGAGACTGTCCAGTTGGTACTCAGGGGTACGTATTCATGGTCGACTTAATTGAACTACCATTTAGAGAATTTGATGTAATTCTAAGGATGGATTGGTTGTCCACCCATTAAGCCATAGTTGATTGTGGACATAAGAGGGTGACTTTACAAACCACAGATGATAAAAAAAGTCACAATAATGGGTGAAAGAACATATTTTCTTTTTGATGTGATTTATGCTACAACTGTAAAAAGGCTTATTAGAAAGGGGTGTATCACCTTCTTATGTTATGCAGTAGAAGCAAAAAAAGAGAATCTTAAAGTTTCAGTTGTGCCTACTGTTTGTGAGTTTCCCAATGTATTTCCAGATAAGTTACCAGGTTTGCCACCAGATAGGAAAGTGAAATTTGCTATTGAAGTAGCACCTGGTATAACACCTATTTCTATAGCCCCTTACTAATGGCACCTTCAGAGCTTAAAGAATTGAAAATTTAATTATAGGAATTGCTTGATAAAGGTTTCATTAGGCCGAGTATCTCTCCTTAGGATGCACATGTACTCTTTGTAAAGAAGAAAGATGGGACACTTTGGTTGTGTATTGACTACTGACAGTTGGATAAAATAGCAATTAACAATAAATATCACTTCCCAAGCATTAAAGATCTGCTCAATCAGCTTAAGGGTGCAGGTATATTTTCAAAAATTGATCTAAGGTCGCGATATTATCAGTTAAAGATGAAGGAAGCTGATGTAGCTAAGATAGCTTTTCGGACTAGATATGACCACTATGAATTTCTGGTCATGCTATTTAGATTGACAAATGCACTAGCAGCATTCATTGACCTAATGAATAGGATATTTCACCCATATTTAGATCAATTTGTGGTCATATTTATAGATGATATTCTAGTATTTTCTAAGACACCAGAGGATCACGGTAAGCATTTGCAAATTGTACTGCATACTCTAAAAGAGAAATATTTTTATGCCAAATTTAGTAAGTGTGAATTTTGGTTGGATGAAGTATCTTTCTTAGGTCATGTGGTGTTAGCAAAAGGAATTAAAGTAGATCCCAAGAAAGTTGAAGCAATTTTACAATGGAGACCACTGAAAAGCATCATAGAAGTCAGGAGCTTTCTAGGTTTAGTAGGATATTACAGAAGGTTTGTAAAGGGTTTCTCCACTATTGCAACTCCACTTACATGACTATTGTAGAAGCAGGCTAAATTTGTGTGGATAAAAGCATATCGAGAATGTTTTGAAAAGCTAAAAAGGATGTTAACAGAAGTGCCGGTGTTAACCCAACCTAACTCTGGTAAAGAATTTGTGATTTATAGTGATGCTTTTAGAAATAGACTGGGTTGTGTATTAATACAAGAAGGCAAAGTAATTTCATATGCTTTATGATAGCTTAAGACACATGAGAATAATTATCCTAGTCATGATCTTGAGCTGACAGCAATTATTTTTTCCTTGAAGATTAAGAGACATTATCTATATGGTGAATAGTGCTATATTTATACAAATCATAAAAGTCTAGGGTACCTGCTTACTCAAAAGGAATTAAATTTGCGACAAAAATGCTGGCCCGAGTTGATTAAAGATTATGATTTCTTTATAGACTATCATCTAGGAAATGCTAATATGGTTGCTAATGCCCTCAATAAGAAATTTATGGCTATTAAGTCTAATTGAAAAAGAATAATTCCCTTAAATGAGTATACTAAATACACATGACTAATGACTGTGTTTTTAGCCCTTTGGGCTATGAATGTTAGGCTAAACTTGGCACCAGATGGAGCAGAATTCCTTCAGCAAGTCAAGAATGCTAAAAAATAAGATAAACATGTGAAGGCTGAAGAGAAACGAGTGAAAATGGTAATGGTGGTGACTTTTCAATGGGACCAGATGATGGTGTTTACTATAAGCAAAGGTTATATGTCCCTGATCAAGCAAAACTAAAGAAGAATATTTTGACTGAAGCTCACCACAGTGGCTATGCAATTCATCCAGGGATAACAAAATGTACTAGGACCTAAAGGTAAATTACTGGTGGCCAGGCGTAAAGTGGGATGTAACAGAATTTATCAGTAGGTGTTTAACCTTTTATCAAGTAAAAGTATAACATTAACTCCTATCAGGTTTATTAGAGCCTATAACTATACCAAAATATAAATCGGATCAAGTAACTATGGATTTTGTGACAGATTATCGCTTACCCAAAGGAAACATGATGCAATTTGGATAATAGTTGATAAACTCACTAAATCTGCTCACTTTCTACTAGTGCGAATAGACTATTCTTGAAATAAGTTGGAAGAGATTTATATCAATGAAATTGTAAGACTTCATGAAATGCCTTCTTCAATCATTTCTGATAGGGATCCGAGATTTACCTTTCAGTTCTAGAGAAAGTTGCGAGATCCATTAGGGATGAAACTTAAGTTTAGCATTGCATTCCACCCTCAGATGGATGGACAGTAAGAATCAGTTATTCAAATTCTAAAGGACATGTTGAGATGTTATGTCATTGAATTTGAAGGTAACTTGGAGAAATATTTACCTTTGGCAAAATTTTCTTATAACAATTATTAGTCTAGTATTAAAACGGCTCTATATAAAGGATTATATGGAAGGGAATGCAGAACTCTACTATGTTGGATTAAGCTAAGTGAGAATAAGATGATAGGGGTGAATTTAGTACGTAAAATCGAAAAAAAAGTTATGGATTATCAAGGACAGGCTTAAAGAGGCTATGGATCGACAGAAATCCTATGCAAACTTGAAAAGAAGATATATCGAGTTTCAAGTAGGCAACAAGGTGTTTTCAAACGTGTCTCCCTAGAGAAGAATACTAAGATTTGGCAAGAAAGGCAAGCTGAGTCCTAAATTCATTAGACCTTATGAGATTATTCAGAGAGTAAGGCCAGTTACCTACAGATTAAAGCTTCCCTTAGAGTTAGAAAAGATCATAATGTTTTCCATGTGTCAATGTTATGAAGATATCGATCAGATCCCAGTCATGTCACTAAGCCTGAAGAAATTCAAATATAGCCTGATCTGACTTTTAATGAAAAGCCAGTGAAGATTTTGGCTAAAAAAGTTAGACAATTGAGAAACAAACAGATCCCACTAGTGAAAGTGCTATGAAATCACCATAACGTTGAGGAAGCCACGTGGGAACTAGAAGTAGTTATGAAGCAACAATATCCTCATCTTTTCAATACAGGTAAAATTTCAAGGATGAATTTTTTTTAATTAAGGAAGAATTGTAATGGCCCAAACATTGTGTAAGCCGTGAATAGTATTTTTCGTAATTGATCAGTACACCCGGACAAAAAAATATACCTGGTGGTGAAAATATTTTATTTAACTATCGAAAAATATTAGTCACAATAAGTTCGAGGTTAAAATTTGAAGTCAAAATGAGATTAAATAGGTCCCCAAAAGTTGAAAATAAGAAATATTTCAAAGTTTCAGTTTAAATAGTACCTTAGTTGACTAAAAGTTTGACTGAATTTTAAAAATAACAAATTTTCTCTAAAAATTCTCAAAATTTCTATTTCTACATTAAAGGAGATGTAGAATATTTTGGTGTAAAAAAATAAAATTTTTGATAACACTGAAAGTGGTTGAATTGGACCAATTTGATTGAACCGTATCGAAAATGTACTCCAATTGAGCTAAATTTTTTTGTGGAGGCATAATTTATTATCTTAAGAATTATGAAATTGATTTTGAGTGAATTTGGATTGGAAAGGGAGAGAAATAATTTAGAGTGTACAAATAAGCCTAAAATTCAATTTAGGCCCCAACCCAAATTTTAGAGTATAAAAATCCCTAAAATCTAAGAATTCTGGAGAAAATTCCAAAAATCATCTCTCTCCTCTCCTTCTCCCAACTGTAGCTCCCATCTTAACCATAACCTCCATTTTTTTCTTCTTTCTCTTATATTTCCACAAAAAATCAAGCCTTCTAAGTAATATTCAGCTCATCTATAGAATACTTGCAGCATCTATCCTCTAATTTAAGTGAGGGATTGGATTAAACCAAGGGATTTTGAAGGAAGGCATAATTATGAGGTAAGGGAAATTATTGGGAAAAATTCAATTAAGGGTTCTAGGATGTAATTTGGGGTATGCAGGCTATGCTTATGTAATTATATTTTAAAAAGGAAGAAGATTTACCATGGCTTTTATTGGATGGAAATCTGGCCTATGTAAGAAGCAAAGAGTGTTATTTAATGAATTAAAATGGTATAAGTGTAATAATGAGGATTTAAATTAGTTAATTATGCAACTATATGAAAAAAAAGAGATGAGAATAAGGTGGGCTAATTGAAGTGTGAAACTAATAAGATATACTTTAATTATTTATTTTATGTAAGATTATAAAGTAAATATTTTAAAGTATAGTGTTGTACTATATTGTTGAACGGAGAAGAGATTAAGGCATAATCATTAATTAATTAATTAATTAGTGAAATGGAATAGAAATAGTGAGAAAATAATTAAATTGGAAGTGAAATTTTTCTATGACTGTTGTTGATTTTGGTATATTTGTAATGTAAAATAAGAGTATATTAAGTATAATGTGAAAATTAATTAACGAAAATTTTTGGAATTCATTTGAATATGTTTAGAATCTATATGCTTAAGTGAGTTTTTTAGTGGATTTTGATATTAATATTGAAAAATAAGTGATTCTGGATTTATTTAGTGAGAAATGGATAAATTTGGAAATATGAATATTTTGTAAGTTAAGTTAATTATTAATTGTGATTATAATTAAAGAAATAAAATTTATTGCCCTTAGTACTAGTCTGATGAGTAATCTAGTTCAGGATATAATTGGCTAGCCATAGAGACACTTTACCACAGCATGAGTCACGAAAACTCACTATAGTAGGCCAATGATAGTTTACTAAAGTAAAATGAAATGTTAAATGTTAAAGTGTATAATGTAATTGTATGAGTAGTCCAATGGGTCACTCCTAAATATTATAGATCTTTGGGATCCATATCCCATGTATCCGGTCTAAAAATTTTTACCAAAATGATATTAGGGGCATTATGATAAAAAGAGTGATGCAAAAATTAAAATGAGTAAATAGAAATTAAATAAAAAAAATTATAATGAAAATTGACTTAATTGAAAGAAAATGGAAGTTTAAGGGTAAATGTGGTAATTCTCACTAATTATGAAATTTAAGCAATGAAAATAGATAAATAAATAATTAAATAAATAAAATAGGTAAACTAACAAATAATAGGGACTAAAATGTAAATTGCAAAATAATTAAAGTAGCAAAAGTGATAATGATATTATATAATGGCAAGTGTAATTAAGTGAATTATTAAAGGATTAATTAATTGACTAGGAAAATTGTGAAATAAATGTAGATTATTTGTATTTAATTGGATAAGTTTATTATAATTGCATGCCTATATATTAATGGAAATATTTAGACTTGTAACCACTACTGATTGCGTATAATGCTCAACACGTAGTTTATTTACTGCGTGTAGGTACTTTTAAGCGTTATGGGGGAGCAAGCATGCATCAAATTGGAGGGTACTGGATTAAGGATTCTTTTTGGCTAGTATGTTTTGTGTAATGAATATTAACAGCAAGTATGTGTAAATATAAGTACACATCTAGATATGTATATGGTTTTGTATGGATTTATTAATGATAATGTGAACCAGTTATGGCATATTATAGATATATTATTGATTGAATGTGGGATGGATGTGGATGAATTTTACAGGTGGATGTTTGAACAATATTGATATTAAAAGTGTTGATTTTGGTTATGTGCCCTGTGCAAGCTGTGTTTTGTTTGTAACTACAAGAAGGGTAGTGCAATGTATAAGCCGATATGTTGACAAAATTTTCAAGCAAATGAGGTATAAATTATGAAAGCCATATAAATGAATAGGACGTACATATATAAAAATTGTATATGAGTGTTACAAGACAATTCCAACATCAAACACATAGGATATGATACTATCATAAGATTTCATGTTTACCTATAGTTTCATCTAATCTCGTGTTTTTCATTTATTATGTACATATTCATGGAATAAGTTATTTAAGTTAAGTCATGAACTATCATATTATCTCTTTCTCATAGTGTTACTAATATCCTGTATTAAGCTTGCACCTTTTCTGATGGTGTGGATATAGGCAATACTATAGTACCTGAAGGTATAAAAGAATACCCGAAAGTATCAAACTATATACCCAAATGGCCAAACTGTACTATAGTCCAATCAACTAGCCCAAACGGGGTCAGTAAGTGACCCAAACGAGGTCGAACTGTACTATAGACCTAAATGGGTCAAACTTGTAACAGCTACAATATACCTATATAGGCATGCCTATCCATCCATGACTCAGACATAGATGCACGCAACTATAATTCTTTACTTTAATCTCTTTGATCTTCCTTTTCATGTCTTATTTATTTGTAATTCATATGCATGAGCATAACTATGAATAAGGAATGATATGCATATTCATTTATTTCCATATGCTCTTATAGTTTAATGTATCTTATTCTCATGTACTAGAATCAATTATGCAACTGTAGGTACATTATTGTAACATATCATTGGGACATCTACACATCATTACATACTTACATTCATATGTCACCATTCAACTCTTGTATTCTAGTACATTAACATATATTTTCTTGGAGTTAATATGAAAATCTAATAAATATAACTAGTATTTTTACATACTTGCATATGTCTTTACTTGTTTGGATATGTATGAATTTATTTGTAATTCATATAATCTAATTGTTTAGCGCACATGCATACATGTACAAGGATCTTTCTATAGTAATAGTTACATAACTTTGAACATTAGTGTATTACATTCATTTTCATGTTATTTCATTCATTACATGTACACTTTATCATATTGCATAATTTTACAAGTAAATAATGAAAATTAATATAATAATGTACTTTGATTATTATCTTATTTTATGTTTATAATCTCTTATAAAACAATAGTATGATCTAACTTTACCTTGGTACACCTATATAAGTATTATGCTTTGACTTAGTTCCTATATGATAACTTAGTCCTTACACATTTAATGCCATGCTTTATACTCATTTTTATATCTAACAAGTTATAAAGATGTTTAAGGAGGTTGGGACAAGATTTGATAACCATTTGGGACCTAAATTAAACTTTAGGCAGGGACAGGGGATGGTCACGGTCAGTAGCTTATACCTTCTGACCATGACATAGATGACATGTTGGTTCTATACTGATTCTAGAATACCTCATGGTCAGTACCAAATGATGCTGACTATGACCTTGGGTTATAGGGGGTTATGGCCAGTAGCTCATACCAGCTGATCGTGACATAGAAGACACCTTAGTTCTAGATTGAATTTAGGCTATGTCATTGTCAGTAGGTCATACCTGCTGACGGTGAGGTCAATTCTTCCCAAAAGTACATTTTTAATCTCAATTTGTATGCATTTTTAGACCTATAAAATATCATTTTTAGCCAAAGAGGCCTTCCACAAAGTTATTTCCCTATGTATCTAGTTTCTAAAAAATAAAAAATCACTTCAAAAAAAATCACAGACTACTCCCAATGACTGACAGCAGCCACAAGCATAATTCAAGCTTAATTTTTTCTATCATGCAATAAGATTCAGTTTTCGAGTTCTCATATGAAATGAAATGTATGAGTCTAGTTTTCATTCTAATTGGAATTTCTTAATTTGAGTTACTGTAGCTCAAGATATCATGAAAATAGTATAGACTAATCAAGTGAACCCTGAGGCAGATTTTGTAACTTCAAGAGCTACATACCTATTTTGGTTTTCAAGCAACTTCAAGCTTAAATTCTATAATGAAGACATATATTGGTATCTATAAACACACTCCTCATGCCAATAACTCGAGCATACACACACTTAAGCATGAAAAGTTCTCATACTTTGTTTAGCCAATTTCTCTTTCTTCCTTTCTGCTTCCTCTTTCTTTCTCTTATTGGCTTCTTTTTCTTCTACACATATTAGATTCCATAAACAAATATTTATTTCCTATATCAATTCAAGCTTCCATAATTAAATCAAAAGAAGGGGCAGAAAAAGGAAAATATTTTACCTTTTTAGTGCTTTACCCTAAATTCTATCTTAAACCCAAAAATTTCTATATTTTTGGAGCCCTAAAATGGCTGACCACGTTTCCCTTTTATACTTCCCATGAAATCTTTTATTTTCTCTTGATAATTCTAGAAATAACTATGTGACTTCATCCTATTGGTCCATTTGTGAGGCCATAGATGAAGTGCTTCTTATTCCCTTATTCCTTTTTAATTTCTCGTATACTCCCTAAAACTTTCTTTTTTCCTTTTCAATTGAGTCCCTCAATGCCATATTTTTTTTAATTATACACATGTTCAACTTATTTTAATTTCATTTCCTTTAGGTCCTTTACTAATCTCTAAGCACTTACTTCTTGTATCACCTTCCCAACGCATCCTAGACATACCCGATTACAACTAGGTTATAAATTGAGGCCTCAAATTCCTTTAAACCATGGTTATCATTGCCGATTTTAGGTCGAAGTATTATTATCAAGGAAGCACTATCGTTCTATTATTCTCATTCCATCTTGGAGTGGAAAAATCTTGAATGGTCCTTAGTCTTTGACCACCTTGATTCCTTTCTTATTATTGCCTTTCTCCTTCTTCATCTTTAAAAGGTTTATCTGGACTTTTAGGATCATTTATGTTTTTAGCTTAGTTTTGTCTCCTTCTCCAATGTAAAGTCCTCTCGATTTTAGGGTCAAATGGTGTTAGATGATGATGTGGGCACACTTTGTTCATACACCAAATTCACCTAAAAAGAATGAACAAAAAAATAAATAAAAATGAACATATAAAATAGACAATCAAATATGCAAAAAAACATGCCAATGTTTCTCCGGCAGCGGTACCAAAAACTTATTCGCTATTCTTAGCAAGGGCAATGAATCAATAAGTAATAAAGTGGGACATTTTTAGGACCCTGAGATATCAAACCTTATAGAGAATAGACTTATGTAAGAATATTTGATTGCTTGGAGTTATGTGTCAAAGAATATCCAAATTATTGTTTGTGTAAGTTGTATTTGGCAATTTTAACAATTAACATAAAAGAGAATTAAACATAAAATATAAATTAAACAAAAGCAAAAAAAATAGAGAATAAAATGGATAAATAACAATGACTAAAAATGCTCTCTGGAATCAAATCCTCCCCTTTCTCATGTAAGATTCATTTTAACATAAAATTTACATATTTCAGATGTGGACAATCCATCTTAATCCTTAGTTTTCCATTTTGGAACTAACTACTCTAACTACCTCATTTTTCATTCTGAAGCAAACCAAATAGCTAGCATAAGTGCAGATCTCAAGACCTAGATATGGATTAGCTTCCCATTTTGAAGTCAACCAACCCAATACCAATTCATTTTCCTTTTTTTTTTTTGGTTTTACAACGCATAAACCCTAGATATAATAGCCCCTACTCCGGAATTTCCATCAAAACTACAAAATATGTGAATAAAAATAGAGCATGCATGATACAACTATTATACAAGCATAAATCCATCAACTCGAATAAGATTAATAGCATAAATACTTGAATAATATCCATATCAAGATAGGTATAAGGAAAAAGAAACATCTGAAATATATATTTAAGCAAATAGATTCATTTTCTTACATGGTTCAGGGGATTCAAACATCCCCAAACAACTATAAAACTACTCACTAAACATAATGAAAATAGCAAAGAAAAGGGAAGAAAAAACTCTTAAATCCATTGAAGACTATAGATCTAAGGTTGGAGATGCTTCCTCTCTTATTCTCTAATTTAAACTTGATTGAAAAATGTAACTTTACTTTGTAAACTAAGCAATATCTATATATTTTTGTATTTTGGGTATCAACTATATTAAAAATATAATTTTTACAAGTAAAACTATGCATACTAAGTATAAAATCCTAGAAATCAGAGAAACTACAAATTAAAACTACAGAGAAAACCCTAAAAACTTCAAAAACCTAAAAAGATCACTTTTAAAGCTAGATAAAATGAAACTTTTATACTTATTAACAGAGGGACACAGTGGAGACAAATGTTCTTAACCGAGTCAAATCGATTAAAAAAGTATGGTGGCATAAGTACACGACTAAGACACTTTAGTCTCTGTCATGCATACCCTTTTAGACTAAATCATCCTTAAACTCTGCATTGGACATAATAGAGAAAAATGGTCTCAGTCGAGTCCTTCAGTGAAACGGTGCATTTTATAGATCTGCAAGGCACATGGCTAAGACAAATGGTGTCAGCTGAGTGCATGTAAATTTTTTTGCACAAAGTTAAAATTACACCATTAACCTCATAAAAACTTCACAAATATTAATATAATCCTATTTGGCATAAAAAAGAGAAATTTAACACTTAAAATATAAAAAAAACATGTAAAATGAGACATAAGCACAGATAAAAATACACTATAATTAAATACTAAATTAGTGTTATCACACGTCATTAAAGTCATCCAGAACATTTATCAAAGGCTATAAAAAAGGTCTTCCCCTAAGGTACTAAACCTTTGGCCTCATAAGGAAGGATACCTAGGGCACGGGCCATCTCCCTGCAATAACTCAAAATAATAGAAGGTAGACATGGTTAAGTATTGGGGGTAAACCTAGCACCAAATATCTCAGTAAATTCCTATGGTAAAGGACATAATTCCTAGTGTGTAAACCTAAACACATGGAACCTCGAATCCTAATATTAGGCAGCAGTAAATGTCAAGTTTCTATCAAAGGATACGCTCCATAAAAATCTCAAGTTAGAATATGAAGCCAAAAGAGGATCCTCCCAAGTTTTTAAGTCATCCAACAATCGATGTAATTTTGCAAGCATGGAGGTCATGGTAATAGGAATTTTTAAATGATCTAAGTGCAAGAATAATAGAGAAAAATAAATAACTAAATGGAAAAATGAGCAAAAGGAAAGAAAAAGAGAAAGAGAAGAAAGAAAAAAATACTTGCTAGAAGCTTTAATAGGAAAACGAGAGGTCAAAGGCATAAAAACTAAGGAAAAGTTGCAATATTTATAGAAAAGAGCTGACAAACGGGCATCCCTCGAGAAGCAAGCCATGCCCAACCCGTTCGTCATCTCTGAACAACCAAAATGCATTTTTATGTCCTATATATTGCATATACATATTGTTGCATTTTCTTTTGTTTTCATTTTTGTAGGGAATCTAAAAGTCTCATGGCTAAAGTAAATAATTTTAGGAGATTTTGAATGAGAAAGTTTAAAAATTCAAAATGTACAATAAGTTTCAGGGAGTATTTGGATTTTTAATAAATAATTATACTAAAATAAATAATGCATACATATAAATAAAATAAAATAATATCAAACATATGTAACAAATAAAAAATAATGTTTTTAGGGTAAATAATGTAAATTAGGAATTAATAATGAAGAAATAAAATAAAAAAAGAAACAAAAAAGGATCAAAAATTAAAAAAGGAGTGACTGATGGGACGTACTATACAGTCATTTATCGCTTAAAAATTTGAAAAATAAAAAGCCTTTTCTTTTTTTTTTCCTCCTTCCACTTTCAGTAAGTGCCATTTGTGATTTTGGTAAGCTTTTCTCTCATTTTTCTTCCTTTCCCCCCATTTTCAGTCCATTTTCCAAGCCATTCGAATCTAAATTCTCTTAGGAGCAATGTGCACTTCAGGGAGTAGTCTATTTCTCTTTTCCTTTGCATTTTATTTCATCCATTGTTCATATTCCAAGTAAGTGTTATCTAAACCTTTCTTACATTTTTTATTTTCTTATTAATTTATTTATATTTTAGACTTTTAATACAAGATATAATCTATGTGAGCATGTTACCTTATAGCTTAGGATTGACTGATGCCCTTAGGAGCTAGATTTAAGTTTGTGAATATTTGCTTACATGACACCATATCTAGAGAGATCAGCCTTTGTGTAAGAGCATGTGAATTGTGAAATATTTCTTGCAACTAGTGTGGATAACCTTTGTTTAGACTTGTAAGCCTGTCATACTTAGGCCAATAATTGCACCAAGATAATCTGAGAAAAATTTAATTTCCCTTGCTGAATAGCTCAAGTTGCATTGCTTAGCGACCAATGATGGCTTGTGGGTTGGTTTTAAATGCTTTCTTGTGCAGGGCGCAGGCACATTCCTAGTCGAAATACTATCGAATTTTTGTTAGAATTTTTTGTAAAACGTAAAATATTTATTATACCTCATTTGTCATATATGCTTGCTAGATTACCCGATAATAGGCTTAGGATATTGTACCTTACATTATGGCACTTAACGCATATTTCAATATAGGTTGGTTAGCTTCAATTTAAGCTAGTATGCTGTCAGAATTTTTACTTAATCTAATGATTGATTGTTACATAGTGAGTCATAGAAAATTAACTTATAATCTCTTTTATAGGATGCCTTGAAGGAATGTACACATAACTCTAACCCCACCTACACCTGCATATATGATATCTTAGCAGGCTTGCAAATATTAAGCCTTGCTACGAGTCCAGTTTAGAGCTAGCTGCTTTATGCCCAAGCAATTCTTACAGTCCATTAGACTGATGAAGGAGATTGATGAATTATTAGCCGTAGTAGGATGTATGGAGTTCTTTACCTCAGCTTCTAGACCTACCTAGATGTCACTAGAGGGGTTTTAGCTACTTTAAAGTATGAAGAATTCCAGAGATCAGACATCGAGGAGGGTGTAGTGAAATTTTGGGCACTAGGATTCATTATAACATCACACGTTGATGGTTTACTGAGGTCATAGGCCTTCCAATAGGGCTTAATGTTATCACTCTTGATAGGATAGTGGACCAGATTTGATGAATGGTAGTGGTACTTCTAAGGCTATATACAAGTCAAATACAAAGAAGAGCACCATGTTAACCACTCAGGCATATCGATGCATTTAGAGAGTGTTGTCTACATCTTATTTGGGATATATGAGGAGCCCTAGGCCAGTCAATTCGACCAAGATCACCAATTTATAGAGGATATGATAGCATATGAGGGTGGACATTGCCTATGAGATCATCGATTCCCTTGTCAGAGTGCCCACCCAGTTTACCATGCAAATTTATATAAGAGGCATAGTGACCTAACTGTTATTTGAAATTAGAACAAATGATAGTAGATTCGAGGACCCGCTTCAAGAGGATATTTATATGGATATACAAGCTTCTCTTACCATGAAGATGGTAGAGTCGATTTAGGGTCAGGAAGGTTAGTATCAATTGTTGACCATCTTAGAACAAGGGAGGGTATGGTTTAGACCCCATAGTGCAGATACACCTATAAAGGGAGATGTTTAGGATCAACCACCATAGAAGCCACAAGTAGCTCCATGGGCACCTCTAGCATAGCAGGGATATTAGGATGACCAGGGGAATGAACCTCAAGAGCATTATGGAGCAGATATTGATTTTAACTACGAGATCAATATATAAATAGATCTTCAAGATCTTTTGGGAGGGTCACCTCAGTCGTTAATGCATCCACAATCACTGATTAAACACCAATAATCATTGGCTAAGAGGATAGGGAGGTATTCTCTATATGGACATCTGAAGGTATCCACCTCTGCCTCTTCTCCACCATGTAGGCATCCAAGATCATCCATATTGATTGCTCCACTAGCACCAGCACACCTAAAGGCATCTTCATCTGCTATGCCACCAGTGCATCCGTCATTAGCCCTCTCATCTAATGACATCTCTAGGAGATTATCTACTATAGAAGAGGATATCAAGTGGTAGGATTAGATGCTATAGCCAATGCTAATAGCAGTACAGTCTCTATAGTTATTGTTAGCAGCAGTACAATCTCTATAATCTAACATGTAAGACATTAGAGCTAAGTAAGCAACTACAGGATAGAGATTCGATGCATCACTACAGGTAGTTGATGAGTCATGTACCCAAATTAAGGAGTGGTGCATTCACATTGAGGTTAAGGTCCCTAAAGAGAGATAGGTTGTAATCGAGATAGATAAGTAGTTGAGGAGGTACATTAGATACTTAAGGGGTAATCTAATAAGGTGTCTCAAATAGCACTTTAGAGTAGTCATTGAGGTTGGCTAGGGTTTAGAGCTATTGGCTAAAGTGATAGCACAAGTCTTACAACTTTTGATAGCAACATTGCTAGGATTATACTTTAGATTTAGCTAGGATTATAAGCAACTACCAGCAGCATCGTAGGCTATGGCACCAGCTAGACCTCTTAGGCCATTAGCTTTTAGAATGCCATCAGGGCTAGCCTACTACAGAGGATCGGAGCTATCTTAGTAGTTTGCTATTTTATATTCAAGGAGTTTAAAACTTTGTTGGAATATTTTTTATGTATATAAAGCTAGAACTTGTATTTAATTTATGTACTTACTTTTATGTTCTGATTATTTTATTCATGCTTAACATACCTGGAAAGAAAGAAAAAAAAAGGGATGTTATAAAACTAATAATAAAATGTGTGATTAATATGAAATGAAAAGTCAAAAAAGAAAAAAAATATAATTAATTAAATGATAGACACCAAAAAAAAAAAATACACAAACTACATAAATATAGCAGTAATACTAATCCCATAGGTACTTGAAACCCTGTAGGGGGCATATACCTATCACTTCAATGAAAGGATGGGCTAAAACACCTATCCTCATTATAGGGAGTCACTTGAATAGATTGAAATTAAAAGAGTTACACAGCAAAGAGAAGTGCAGATATTTTTTAAATTTAGGATGATTTCATGCCTCTTATACTTGTTGAGGATTTACATAAGCGAAAGTCATTAAAAGTCACCTTTCAAGACTTTTGCTACTGATTAACTTGCAAAGCCTGGATTATCATGAGGTCATAATGGAATACTACCAAGGTTAGAACTATATAATGGTCAAAATGCCATTATATCAATCAATATTCATTTGGGCTATAACCAAGAGGACTTAAGGGTAATAAACCATGCTCTTTCAAAGTATGGGATGTTTTAATCTAAACACATCAGAGGGATATCGAACGGATGTTGACAATAAGGAACTGAGGTGAAAGCCTCACAACAATGTAAAGTTTTGAAAAGATATAGAGTAAAATTAGACATGTCAACAACCTTGATGATGATGGTTTTCCTTACATTGGTACCAATCTATAGAATAGTGGCATATTCATTAGGAAGTATATAGAATCTAACCAAGATCACAGTATTAAGTCAAAATATCTTTAAGATAGACATACACATATGAAACACAAACTTCAAGCACATCAATAACTCCTGATAAATGTATATTTATCAAATATTCCTCAAGAGGAAGGTTATTGCAAAAGGGGCAGCTACACCTATAAAAGGACTCAACCAATAAAATTGGAAGGTTAGGTACATCTACAGATGACACCAGCTATATGTTATCAATCTCATTTTATTCTGCATGCTGAAAGGCTGATGCTGATCAAATATAACAAGCTATCCTAATTTTTCATGCTGACAAGCTAGTGCTAATTGAACATACTCAAACAAACTGATTTTGCATGCTAAGAAGCTGGTGCTAATATGATTCAATCAACTCATCTTGATTCTGTATGCCGATAAGCTGGCACTAATCAAACTGTCAATCTAGGGTTAACACATCAATAAAATGCTGTTAACTACACAAATTGAGGTTAACACATAGATAAATTGATGATAACTACCTAACTAAGAGAATCACTGACTCAAATGGTACGTGTCTTAGACAACCAAAAGACTCTCTGCCTCAGATGGTATGTGTTTTAGACAACCCAGATATTAACTGCCTTAAATGTTATATGTTTTACCCAACCAAAAGACTTATTACCTCAAATGGTACATGTTTTTGCCAAATAAGAGATTCACTGCCTCTGGTATGCATTTTTTTTATTTCCCTTTGAATTTTTGCTCACTTTTGCAATAATGCACTAGTTCCCCAAAATTAAAGGTAGCAATAAACACTATGACTTGAGGTAACCTAGATCAAGGTTATCTGATGATGAACAAATAGTATATTTCTGACAAAAGTGTGGATCCCCGAAGCTCCGATTGTGAATTTCTCATAGTTTTCTCGAAAAAGATTTTATAACTTTCCAAGTATTTTTGAAAGGTTTTGACAAAAGAGCATTAAAACCATTATTTTGGCCTTCAATAGTGATAAATGTTCATCTATCATGTGAGGGATAGTCGTCTATGGCCATCTCCCTTCTATCCAGGTTAGATCAAGGGTATTTTTATAAATTCCAAATTTTGGCTTGAGGGATGGCTGTCCATCTTGAGGGATGATCGTTTGTGGTTAAATTTCTAAATTTCACACATTTTTGGTTTTTCAAAAATGGAAAGATAGATTTTGAGGGGTCAATTCGGATTTTGAGGGATCAATCCCTCCAGATCTAGAGAGTTAAATTGGAATTCAACTCTAACTCTTCCCTAGGTATAAAAGGAAAAAAATTAGGATTTTCGATAGAGGAATCATTCTAAAGAAAAGAGAAAATTCTTAGAGAAAAAGAAACTAATTATTCTCTCTAGAAAGAAAAACTCTATCATTCTTTTGATTCAAAAATAAACAAGACACACATACAAAAATCAGTTCATTTTTATATAATACAAATATCACAATTAGAGTTGAGATATAAACTTTAAGAATTTTAGAGTTAGAATATCTCTTGAGGATAGTATTATAGGCTCTTCAACCATCCCTTTTCTCTTTCTAAAATTAATTATGCATGATTATATTGATTACTATTGAAATTATTATGTTTGTGTATTACGTTTCATGGATTTATTTATTTAAATTGAGTGATGTGTAAACCTGGATCTATATGCATGATAATGGTATGAATTGAATATAATTTCCTCCATTGTCATATGCTTTAAGGCTTTATTTTTGTTATGTTATTCTGGGTTTTAATGTCATTTAGTGTAGTTGAAAAATGTTTTAGGGCTAGAATCTCTGTTTGGCATGTTTTATATCTATATATTTGAGTACCTAATGTGTATTTGAAACTTTGGTAGATTTGGTATTAATTTCAAGCTTTCTGTTCTATCCTTCAAGTGACAGACGAGAAAAAGCACTTATGAGCGGCCTTCTATCCATATAAAAAATGGGATGTCATAGGGACTTCCATCCATCCCATCCCTCATTCAGTCATGGCCATCCGTCACCTATCTAAGGGTGTTCGTGGCTGATTTTAGGCTTATTTTTAGGTATTATAAATATTTTTATTGTTGTTCATGTTATTTTTTTGATCCCTAATGTGTTAACTTATTTTTTGTAAACATTTTGATTCTGTATATGTGTTTAACTAAGTGGCATTTTCCTATATTTTATTTTTTAATTGGATTTTCCTCAAAATACAAAGTTATTGGTTTTTTTATGGTTTTATGTGAGTAATCGACCTCGTGTGCTTTTGAAGGATCAAGCGATACATTGTGCATTGGAAGTCATACCTCAATTGGCTATTGTCCTCTCCTTCCCATTCAGTTATTTTATGCATTCATTTATTTCTCATTTGGTTTTATTATTATTTTTCTTATTTAGTCTTTTTGATATATTTTTAATGTACTCATTTTGAGATGTAATAGTTAGTAAAAAAGCCTTTTTGTGCATATTTAAGAGGAAAAAATGCTTAAAATATTTTTTATTAATTAATTTGGATTTTCTTTTGAAATTTGGACTAATGTCCAATTTTTCTATCCAAATACCAAATACAAGATGGAAGAGAATTTTTGTAAAATGTGCATAAGGGAACCAATATTCCCAATCCAAATGAATGTCCTGAATTATGAATGACACTTTTTTTGTTCTTTTTTCTTTGGACAATTTACTTCTATAATAAGTTTAAGTAGTTTAATCTGTTTATTTATTTAGCACTTTTACTAATTATTTGGGATGTTTATTTAATTCTATCGCTTTGTATCGTGTGAGAGAGGAGAGCGAATTAATATTTAAAACTTAATTATAAAATAACACATAACCAAAGTGCCTAATAAAAGTGATGTCCTGAACACCAATCTCTGTTTGGATATCAAAAAGGTTGAGAATCATTTTGCAACATTCTATTTGATGGAGACTCCATAACACCTACCTCTTTTGAGCCCATTAGTAGACACCTTCATAGGTTGACTACCAATAATAATTTGGATCCGATCCCTTTTTATTGAAAAGTAGACAATTTATGATTTATAGTGCACCTCTTTTGGTATTGGACCCTAAAAGTAGGCCTTCAAGAGTGAATTCAAAAATGAGCATGGCTTCGGCAAGCATCACACTAAATAATTACTTTTATTTTTTTTTGTATGAGCAAATTATTTTATTCATTTTAAAGTTCTCAAGGGGTGATTATGCATCAAGAGTCATGCCCCAATCAGTTCTTTCACACACACTCTATCTCTCTTATTTGCATTTAGGGTATTTTATTTATTTAATTTTTCTTTATTCATTCAATTTTGGTTTTTTTTGTTTATTTTTGTTTTTTGGACATATATTCTTTTTGGGATAAGGGTTTTTTTTGCACACTAACTTAACTAAGTCACTTAAAAGGTTTTATACTTAATTAATTAGATTTTTTTGTAATAAATGGACCAGTGTTCAATTTTAACCTAAAATCACACCATAAAATGAAGATTTTTTTTTCAAAATTAGGATCATTTATCCCACATTTTAATTAAAATTAAACAAAGACTCTCCATTTTTTTTTGTAAACATCATCTTTGAAGGAACCAATGTTTACCAAACTCAATAACCTTCCTATTTTATGTATGTCATTTCATTTTGTGTATTATTCCTTTCTTTGAGGATGATTTGCTTACGTAATAACTTAAGTAAGATTTTCTATTTGATTTATCACTTTACTTAAATATTTGAAATGTTTATTTAATTTTATCGTAATGCATCATGTGAGAAGGGAGATAGTGGACTAATGATAAAAACTTATTTGTAAGAAAAACACCTAGCCAAAATGCAAACTAACATTGATGTTCCAAAAACCATTCTCTGTTTAGGCATCAAAAGGATGGGATTCATTTCCTAATGGTCTACTGGGTGGCAACTCTATGATACTTACCTCTTTGAGCCCATTTTAGATGTTTTCATGGATTGACCATCAACAATGGATTAGGCTTAAAATCCTCTCTATTATAAAGTGGCCAATTTATAATTAGTAACGAGCCCCATTCAGTTTTGGACCTTAAAAGTGAGCTTATGAGAACCTAAATCTAAAATGAGCTGGGCTCTAACATGCATCACAGGTGGTTATTGATTATTTTTTAAAAATGATAAAAGTAAAGTCATATAGAAATTTGGGTCTAAAAGAGATGGCCAAGTTCATCAAGAAAATTTTGATATATAGATACGGACTTCTGCATTAAATAGTATTAGACAATGGGTCCCATTTTCATAAATATACTAAATGACTGCTCAAAAAGTATGGAGTTTAACACCATAAGTCCTTGCCTTATCACCCTCACGGCAAATGGAGCGATCAAGATGGCTAATAATAATGTCAAAAAAATCCTGGTTAAAATGGTTATAACCTATAAAGATTGGCCTGAGAAGTTAGCTTTTGCATTGTAGGGGTATAAAACCGTTGCTAGAACTTTAACAAAGGGCTACTCCATTCTCACTAGTTTGTGGAATGTAATCTATGTTATTAGTTGAAATTGAGCATAAGTCATTAGGGGTAGTTTTAGAAGCTGAGTTGCCAGAGATGGGTGGGCTAAACAAAGATTGCCCCAGCTTAATTTGTTAGATGGAGACAAACTGAGGGCTTACTATCATAACCACATTTATTAGAAAAGGTTGGCTCGATCTATAGAGAAAAAGGTTAGAAATCATCATTTGAAAGAAGGAGATTTGGTTTCTCAGCAAATAAAGCTGAGTATCCCAAATGTCAGAGGTCAGTTTAGGCCTATATGGGAAGGCCCACTTGTGTTAAAGAAATTATTATCCATAGAAACTGCAATTATAAGTCTCAGTGATGGGAATAAGTTCAAAGAGTCAGTCAATATTAACAGGCTAAAAAGCTTCTATAGTTAGACTTTAAAAAAACAAAAAAAGGAGAAAAAGAAGAGAATAGAGCCTTATGGATCAAAAATCAAAAAATGATGGCCTTGCTAAAATTGGGCAATTTGCCAAGGTAAAAACAAAAAAAAAACATCTTAGGCAAAAATTAGGGGCTGAGTGAAAATATTAAATCAAGAAAATGTGAGAGGTTTGATTGATAACAAGGTAGATATGCTTTTAAGGTTTAGTTACAAGGTTAAATAGAGTGTTGTATTTCTAAACTTGATGTTAAATAGTTATCATGTATAACAAAATTATGTTGAAATGTTCACATATGTAACGTTCACTCATACATTAATATAAATAAGAGTAGTTTATTTTACATACATAGAGTTATCCTGTTTGATATAAATAGTTATACATAATTCTTACATTATACATATAAGGTCTATGGATCATCCTCTGCTATTTCCTTTTAGGCTTTGCCTTAACCAATTTGCCTTATTATTAACTATAGGGCTCGTAAACCATCTCTTATATACGATAAAAGTAGAGAAATCACAATTTGTCAATCTTTAGATACCAGCTCTTACATATAGTTAGGCCTAGAGATTATGATAACCAAAAACAAAAGCAACATATAGAGTGCCTCATTGAAAAGATAGTGGGTGCCTCACAAGGTCTTGTCACACTCTAAATTATCAAGTATAATGAGCAATAGCACAAAAGGTGGCTTTATGTAAGCCGTATAGTGGCATACATCCAAAATGCCCATCTTGGGTCATATAGTGAGGTATTAGCCACATACATATAAAGTTAATGTCATTATTAACCATTGTTGCTAACATATGATGCCTTCTTGAGAAGAATCAAAGTCGTATAATTGTTTTTTTGGGAAGATAGTGCCTCAAAGAGTATTTATTAATTACCTTAGGAGGAGGTTCCTCTAGCAATTTCAATTTCTCTTGTAGCCATATCTAAAAATCAAAAGATGGAAAATAAATGAGAAAATGGAAAAAAATAAAAAAAATGATAAAATAAAAGCTGCTAGAATGGGTCGGTTTCCTTTCAAGCAAAAGTAAGGCATAAGGTTGCATAAAAATCCTAAAAAGGATGTATTTCTTGCCGAGAAAGATAGTATAAAAACTCATAAGGAGCACACTAACTTTGAAAACAATGATTGTTACCTAGCGAAATAAGGTGCTACCGGTTAAGAAAGCGGTAAGATCAGTACAGATAATTTCCAAACCAAAGATAGTTTTTACAAGGATCAAAAGAAAATGAGTCAAGCTATTATGTATACCTTCGATGGTGCTGAGTAATCTATAGTCATTAGTTGGGTCCCTGAGTTCAATGTTAAATACAAATAAAGATAGATTAGTAGAATAATGTCAAGTAGTGGTTCTAGAGGAATGGGTTCGGTCTGAGGCACTAGCCTGATAACTACAGATGATAGGATCTTTAGAGTCTGGGCTGCATCTCTTAGGTGATCATGTACAAATTTAGAACAAAAGGTAAAATTCTGGGGGTAAAATCCACGTTGAGTATTCTAGCAAACTCTTCAGCCAAAGGATATAATTCTTGATGATTAAACCTAAACATATGAAATTTGGGGTCCCAGTAGCCGGCAGCCGCCAACGGGAGATTTATATCAAGTCAGACTCTTCTTAAGAATCACATGCCAGAATAAAGGACCAGGATAGGATTTTTCCAGGTTCTAGGGGCATCAAGCAATCTGTGTAGCTTAGCGAGTAAAGAAGTGGCCATGTGGATTGACAGACTCTGAAAAAAGAAAGAGAGAAAAGGAGATGCATGTATATAATAAATAATAAATACCTTTACAATAGATAAGGTGTGTAAAATAATAATTAACCAAAATTGGTAAAAAATATTAAAAAATAATATTATAAATAAAAATAATAATAAAATAAATAATAAAAATAATATCATAGTAGCATGAGAGCACTAAATAAAAATAAGAAAATTATACAAATAATAAATAAATAAAGTATACAAGGTAAGGGAGTAAAAGCAAAAGAAAAAAAGAAAAAAAGGGAAAAAAGAAAACAAAAAAACAAAAAAAGAAACTAAATAAATTAATAATAAACAAATTCGATAAAAAGAAGAAGAAAAAGAAGAGATAGAAAGCACTTAGCCAGGAGAGAAGGACAATTGAGGAAGCTCAACATGTCAAATGAGAAGATTTAGATGGTATTTATAGGCGAAGGGTTAAGTCGCTCTTTTGACTCATTTGAGCCACACCCTAGGGCCGTGACTCACCTCTAATCCACTTAGATGATGCATTTTGCATGGGACATGCATTTCTTTGATGTATTTCATAAATCGTTTAAGTTTTACAGGATAACTCCAACAGAAATGCACAAAAATAAAAAATGTTGTATAGTTCAGGGAGTAAATAATAGCAGTAATATAATATTTCGAATAATAGTTAATGATAAAAATTAAATTATAATAATAATTATTATTTATGTAAAGAAAAATAATGATTTAAATTTGTATATAATAAAGGATATTGAAATAAACAAATGTAGTTAATTTTGATATTCAATTATGTAGTAAAAAATAGTGTATTTATTACTTAATTAAAGGTATTTATGGCATTTAAGGCCATTTCACATTCTCACACTTGCCAGTTGACTTTTGACCTTTTTTGTGTGAGTCACGGCTCAAGCCCGTGGCTCGTCTCTTTTAACCATTGCAGCCTTATTTTGCTCGTGAGTCACGGCCCAAGCCCGTAAATCGAGGAATGATTCATGCCTTTGAGCTGTGACTCACCAAAATTCATTAAAAGGCAGATCATCTTTTTCTTACTTCTCTTCTTTTTTCTTTCTCTCGACTAAAGCTCGATTCACGGTATTTCCTTCAATTTTTAGCCATTTCTCACTTATTTGAGCTTCATTTTGCGCACCATTTTCACTGTTGTGATCGGGATCGAAGCATGCACATCCAGAAACAAATTTCATTGAGTTTTGTCCATTAAAACCAAATCTACCATTAAAGGATCAAGGTTGGTTTTTCACACTTTCTTGCTTATTTTTGTGTTAGTACGCTTGCTATCTATTCTGTTAGTTCTTTTTTTAAGATTTTTTACCCGATTTAGGTTAAATCTGCACATATCATGATTCTCTACTTTTTTTCCTTTATTTTTGCTTTTAATGGTTTTTTTCTATCCTCTATTTTATGGTTTTTTGTTCATATAGTTGCATAAGCAATTTTTGAAATTAGATTTAGGAGGCCTGTTAGTTAACCAAAGTGATTTAAAAAAATAGAGCAGTAATTGAAAACAAAAATGTGACAAGCAAAGAACATGAAAGAAAAAAAATAAGAGAGAAGTAATAAATGAAAAAATGAAAGGGTTAAGACATATTATTATAGCTTAACAAGCCCCCAATTTTGTATAACAGAAATTCAGAGAGATTTTGAGAAATTGCCATTTGTTCTTTGTCTTGAGTTGTTTTGTAAAATGATGCAGTAACCAATGATGCATATTTAACTAACAAAGGGAATAATTTGTTCAAATAATAAGGTATACTAAAGAAAAGGAAGCACAATAAAATAAATAACTTAAGTTAATAAAAGGAATAAAATATGAAGATATGGTCGAATTTATACGTTGGTGGCGCTAATGTAGATGTTTGATTGTGTGAGCAAATGAATTACATAGACATGCTTGAATGCGCAAATTAATATGATGTGGGTTTGCCTGTGATGGCAAATAAATTGTTGTGGCCATTGTTTGCATCGTTTTTTGTGCATAAGGCCTCAAATTCTTAGCCGTTATGGTACCCGATTTTTGGCAAATACATTACTTATATTCATATTTATGTCTAGCTTGTGTATAGTTCATCAACACTAGGTTTAAGGTTAAATTTAACTATTTAAATTTAAATTTAAATTTGAAAATTGAGCATGTATACACATTTCCTTATGCAGACTGCTTAATAAAAAATTAGCTAACATACTGCAAATTTTCCTAGAATTTTAATTTTCCAATTTTAGTAATTTTCGTAAAATTTTAAGTTTTCCAATTTTAATAATTTTTCTAGAATGTTAATTATTCGATTCTAGTAGTTTTTTTAGAATTTTCATTACCTAATTTATCAATTTTGCTAGAATTCAAATTAATTAATCAATTTTGGACGATTGTCACAATCATTTACACCGTGATTTAATTTTTGATATTTCAATCATAGTTATCTCTCAATTCAAGAATTGTCATTAAAAATATTTAAATGACATACTTATATTGTCAAATGAATTAATTTTTTGTATTTATATAGATGCCTCGTTATAGACAGCTGCAAGCCTAATTAGATGTTTAGGCACCAGCTTGGATGACACGAGATCAAGTTAAGAGATATCGGGCTTTAAGTCGTATGCATATTCAGCCCAGCAAGTTTATAAGCAAGTATTTCCTCGGGACCATAGGGATCTAGGAGGAGGCACAAGAGTTACTTGGATGGGCTGGCTGGCTTGACTTCTATGCACCATCCTTTGCCACATATCGAAAGATGGTCAAGTAGTTTCTAGCCACATTTCATTATCGGGGATTCCAATATGCCAACATCAAGGCAGGAGTTATCACTTTTTGAGTCCTCGATATCCCTTTCAGTCTATCGCAAGCTCAGGTTGTTATTGCTTTTCAACTGCCTATAGGTAAAGGCACCATCATTGCTAGGAGGAATGCCAAACAAGACTAATGGGATGCTATTGTCAGGCCAGGCACCACTTATGATCCTTCAATGGTGAAAATCACCATGCTATCTTCACAGGTTTTCAGGTACTTATAGAGATTCCTATCTTGTTCATATATGGGACGTTCTAGTAGTTCGAGGTCCTTAAATGTCATCAACATCTGGAGTTTATTGGCCATAACCACTAGATAATGCCTGAACATCAACCATGATATTTTACAGAACATCAGCAGTATAGCTCAGTCGCCAGGCATAGTGATAGTGATGATTAGGATAGTCACTCAACTATTATTGGCATTTAAGTTTTTTGAGTTAGAGATGGGCCAGCAGGCTGAGGGCAGTGTGGTTGTCAATTTTTAGATCACTTTGGATATACATATGATCAGACAGACCTCTATAAGGTACAGACTGCTATCTTTAGAGAAGGCAGATGAGGAATTACATATTTGCTGGCAATGACTTATAGTAGAGTCTGAAGAGGAGCAATTAGAGCATAGAGTGCTTGGGGTCAATCTTCTCCTCGTCGGGCACACTCTACAGAGACATAGACTTTCAATATGAGGTCTGGCCTAAGTTATTTAATAAGGCATGCAGGACCACAACCCACACTGCCACAGGGATCTGCTACACTTTATAAACCGGCATCGTATAAGGCATATAGGTTTAGTCCATAGGGTGACCCTAGTGTATCTACTTTCAGAAACCCCACACCACCTCCACCAAATTCCTTTACACTCACTATTATATACTTAGATGGGAGATTGAGTAGCCTTAAGGTAGCCATTCGGACTTTAGGAAAAGATCTACATAATGTTCTGGGTGTGATTGCTACTTTTAGTCATCTGTTTGACCACAACTTTTAGATTGTTGACACATTAGTGACTAAAGTTAGATAGATAACATAAAAAGTTGAGATAGAGGTCTGGGGCTTAGGCAGAGCAGAGAGAGGGTTAAGACCACCATACTGCATGTCTAACTCAGATAAAGATAGCCTTGCATCAATAGGATGTTGGATTTTAACGGTTACATGCATCACATACATGAGCGGAATTTTAAAATTTTTTAACCATTTGATCTGATCTTGCCATGAATACACAATATAACTATATGAGAATAAGAAAAATCACCTTTGATTTTTATTGAACAGTTGATTTTACTTCGCACCGGGTTGTCGTAAACCACAGTGTCCAAAATCGAACACCTCCAATGAGTAATCCACACTAGAGAGGGGTAAATTGAACCAACAAATTGGTGTTTAACTAGGGCTGGTAGAAATTACCAAGAGCTAGCTTAGGAGTTGGCGCAAAAAGGGAGAGAGAATTAAGAGAAAAGACTTTCCTTTTTGTTTTAATCACTTAACCCTAATTCTCATTAGTTGGCCTTTTATAGTTAGGTTAAAATTCCAACTCCTTAATGAGATTGGGCTCTTTAAAATTGCTGGAGAATTATTAATTGGGCCTCTGGAATTAATTATAATCATTTGGGCTTAATTAAATTCAAATTAAATCTTTTCATAAAAGACCATGCACAAAATCCACAAACTAGGCCCTTTGTGCTTCTAATTAGATTTAAATACCCAAATGGATTCCAAATCCAACCAAATTAAATATGTGAGTTCCATAACAATTATGTAACATATATAAATTAATTTGGTCCAAGAAAAAGCCCTCTAAGCCCTTCTGTATGGAGTTGGCGTGTGGCCCTCTTTTGGAGGGCTTTCACCAACTTTCTTCATTCCTCTAGCCCTTAATAATTCGTCCAATGGTCCTATTAATTATTATATCAGTCCTATAACACTTATAGTAGTCTTATAACACTTATAAGACAATAATAATTAATCATGAAATACATTATTTTATTTAGGTCCAATTTACAGAACATTTCTCAAAAGTTCCGCGGATAATTTTATTTGATCATAATTAATTAAACTCTTTAATTAATTATTATCATATTCTCTTCTCTACCTTCATAATAATATCAAATATTATTATCCTTGTCATTTTACCATTTTACCCTTTTCTCTATATGTGTGTGACCTATTGGGTTCCTGTCCATGTTGGCAGTATAATATGTAATTGTGAGTTCTATTCAAAACTCACATGATTTAAACTCCTTTAAATCATTTTATCAATCTCTATTGATATTTTGATACATCATTATACAAGTCATGATTGGCCTCTAGCTAGGCATCATGACTACCCAAATGTCAGGAAAGTCATGTGGTTTGACTGTACCCTTCCATAGAAACAGTTACCGTGCAATTACTCCTTTCACCACTCTTATCTCAATTAGATTCTGAGTATGAATTTCTGTCAACTCATATAAATCTAATTATGTATGTTCTATTAATTTAACCATTGTTCCTAAAATGCCCTTCATGGATCTCCATCCATCTCGGCATATTACTCTGGCCAGAGATTCTCTGAACAAGTCAATTATAGAATCATGTGAGATAACTTCCCTTGTTAAATCTGGGATGGTGAATCCTTTGTCAATCACTCAACTATCTTCAAGTAGGTCATGATATACCCAATCTCCTAACTATGTTCACTCCCAGTTGGAAGTAATCAGTTATGGAGTCAAAGTATACCACTTGCTACTTAAGATAACTTTGGTGATCTCAAGTGTAAGGATACTTGCACAACCGCTATGAAGAGATTCCTTACTGATATAGATTTAACATCCATATGAGGATTCTCTTTGCAGGTCTCCAATGAACTTGTTTCTCTAACAAGCACCCACATGTTAGCTTTGATTATCATCCATAATCACAGTTATGAGAACCACTGCTTGAACCATTCAAGAAGCATAACATGTGCTAGTCTGTCCGAATTAACAATGTCCTATCTTGTTAATTCTATGACTAGGGATATTTAGATATTAACACATTTGCATGCGATAGACATCTCACATCATGAACACCTTCATGATTGCCTTTACACTGTGTTTATAATATCTAGGACTTCATTTATTAATTTAAGATTTACAAACTCATGTATTCAAACATAGCATTAATAAATGAATGATGCCTTTTATTAAGAATATAAATTTCATACATATGAAAAACATCCCTATTACATGGGCTCTAGGGCATACTCTCTAACAATCTCCCACTTGCACTAGAGCCAATCACTCATATGTCTCAGACCCATGCTATTTATATGGTGATCATGCTTTATCTGGGAAAGTGCTTTAGTGAGGGGATCCGCCACATTGTCATTTGTGGGAACCCTTTCTATTTTCACATCATTTCTAGCTACTATTTCCCTTATGAGATGGTAGCGTCTGAGAACATGTTTGGATCGCTGATGAGACCATGGTTCCTTTGCTTGCGCAATGGCTCCATTGTTGTCACAATATAAAGGAATCGGATCAACAATGTTAGGCACCACTCCTAGTTCGGTTATGAACTTTTTGATCCAGACTGCTTCTTTGGCTGTTTCTGAAGTAGCAATGTACTCAGCTTCCGTCGTGGAATCAGCAGTTGTTTCTTGTTTGGAACGTTTCCAACTAACTGCTCCTCCTCCCATTATGAACACATAACTAGATTATGATTTACAATCATCTTTGTCATATTGGAAGCTGGCATCTGTATACCCATTTACTTCCAAACTGCCCTCTCCATATACCAAGAATATATCCTTAGTCCTTCTCAAGTACTTAAGAATATTCTTGACAGCTGCCCAATGTTCCTCTCCAAAATTGGATTGGAATCTGCTTGTGACACTCAAAGCAAATGCTACATCTGGACATGTACATAACATAGCATACATGATAGAACCAATTACAAATGCATATGGTATTCTATTCATGCTCTCTCTATCCTCTAGTGTCTGCGAACACATAGACTTAGAAAGGTATTTCCCATGCACCATGGGTATAAACCCTTTCTTAGAGAGATCCATATTGAACCTCTTCAATACTTTATCTATTTATGTACTCTGAGAAAGACCTAGCAACCTATTGGATCTATCTCTATAGATCCTTATTCCCAGAATATAGTATACTTCTCCAAGGTCTTTCATGGAGAATTTCTTGGATAACCATAATTTAACAGATTGGAGAAGAGAAATGTCATTTCCCATGATCAATATGTCATCTACATATAGAACTAGGAAGACAATTGCACTCCCACTGACCCTTTTATACACACAAGGTTCATCTTCATTCTGTGAGAAACCAAACTCTTTGATTGTCTCATTGAATCGTATGTTCCAGCTCCTAGAGGCTTGCTTCAATCCATAAATGGATCTTTGAAGCTTGCATACCTTTTCGCCATTTCCTGATGTGAATCCTTCTGGTTGTGTCATATACACATCCTCAGAAAGATTTCCATTAAGGAAAGCTGTCTTCACATCCATTTGCCAAATCTCATAATCATAATGAGCTGCAATGGCTAAAAGTATTCTTATAGACTTAAGCATCGCTACAGGAGAAAAAGTTTTGTCATAGTCAATACCTTCTTTTTGACGATAACCTTTTGCTACTAAACGAGCTTTATAGGTAACTATATTACCTTCCATATCAGTCTTCTTTTTGAAGACCCATTTGCACCCTATGGGTTTTATCCCTTCAGGTGGTTGAGTTAAAGTCCATACTTTATTCTCATACATGGAGTCCATTCGGACTGCATAGCCTTAAGCCATAAATCATGTTCTGAACTGTTCAAAACTTCTTGATAGCTTGTAGGCTCATTGTCCTTTACTACAGTTATGCCTCTATCCGAATCAACGTGAAATCCATATCTCACAGGGATAGAACGCATCCTAGTAGATCTTCTAGGATTTTGTGTATAATCAGGTTTAACTGTAATCTCATCATTATGAAATTCAGTTTCGGGTTCAATCGGTTGATCATCTTCTATTTGTGGGTCTTGAACTTCACCAAGCTCAATTTTACTTCCACTGTCCTCTAGTAGGAGAAATTCTCTTTCCAAGAAGACAGCATGCCTTGAAACAAACACCTTTTGTTCTAAGGGATGATAGAAATAATATCCAAACGTTTCTTTTGGATATCCTACAAATAAACATTTGTCAGACTTAACATCCAGTTTCTCTGACATTGTCCTCTTCACATAAGCAGGACAGCCCCATACTTTCATATGAGAAAGCGTGGGTTTCTTGTTATTCCACATCTCATATGGAGTAACATCAACCGATTTACTAGGAACTCTGTTTAACACATAAACAGCAGTTTCTAGTGTATATCCCCAAAAAGACTTAGGCAAGTCCGCTCGGCTCATAATTGATCGAACCATATCTAATAGTGTTCGATTTCTCCTTTCAGATACACCATTGTGTTGTGGTGTATATGGAGGAGTCCATTGAGATAAAATCCCATTATCTCTAAGATAATCCTGAAACTCTTGACTTAAGTATTCTCCACCTCGATCTGATCTAAGTGTTTTAATACTTTTGCCAAGTTGTTTCTCTACTTCATTTCTGAACTCTTTGAACTTTTCAAATGCTTCAGACTTATATTTCATTAGATAGATGTATCCAAACCTGGAATAATCATCTATGAAAGTAATGAAGTAGGAGTAACCTCCTCCGGCATATGTAGTCATTGGACCACATACATCTGAATGTATTAAGTCCAAAACCATTTTAGCTCGTTCTCCTTTATCAATAAAGGGAGCTTTTGTCATTTTTCCCAATAAACAAGATTCACATGTATCAAATGATTCATAATCAAATGATCCCAAATCACCTGACTTGTGTAACTTGGTCATGCGTTTTTCATTTATATGGCCTAAACGACAATGCCATAAGTATGAGGTATTCAGATTATCATGTTTCATTCTCTTGGTATTCACATTATGTACTTCTTTAATTAAATCAAGAACAAATATACCATTCTCAATGATAGCTTTTGCATAAAACATATTGTTCTTAAAAATATAACAACATTTGTCCTTCAAAGAAATATCATAATCGTTCATCAAACGGCTGAAAGAAATAATACTTTTGGATAAGGCTGGAACATAATAACAATTATTTAATTCCAGTACTAATCCACTAGGAAGAGGTAAATAGAAAGTCCCCACAACTGTTGTAGAGATGTTCTGTCCAGTAGCTGACTGCAAACATATCTCTGCCTTTCCAACTCTTCTAAAGCTTCTAAGCCCCTGTAGATCATTACATAAATGAGATCCACATCCGGTATCTAATACCCAAGATTGTTTTGAAGCAATAGAATAAGTATTAATTTCAATCATATGAATACCTGAAATAGAAGCATCAGCTTGCTTCTTCTCCTTGAGAGAATCTAGATAGGCCTTGCAGTTACGCTTCCAATGACCATCCTTTCCACAATGGAAGCAAGTTCCTTTGGGATTCTCTTTCTTGGCAACCTTCTTCTTGGAGATCCCACCATTCTTTGGTTGCGCCTTGGTTATCTTCTTCTTCTTCTGCTTCTTGCCTTTAGCAGAAGTGACAACCATGACACTTTTTGGATCCTTCTTAAATGATCCATCAGCTGTCTTGAGCATGTTGATTAACTCAGGAATGGATACTTGGATCTTGTTCATGTTGAAGTTAAGCACGAAAGGTGCATAACTTGGAGCCAATGAGTACAAGATTAAATCTATGTATAGATCATTATCCATAACATAGCCAAGTCTACTCAAATGCTCAATATACCCATACATCTTCAATGCATGAGTAGCAGCTGAAGTGCCTTCCACCATTTTGCAACTAAATAGAGCTCGAGCAATCTCATATTGCTCAGTTCTAGCCTGAGAAGAATAAAGCTCCTCTAGATGCAAAACGATGGTTCTAGCATCCATCATTTCATGTTGCTTCTGAAGCTCCGAGGACATAGCACCCAGCATCAGACATGCTGCTGCTTCACTATCCTCCATGTATTTTCGATAAATACCTTTGATCTCATCAATGGCATCATCTGATGGAAGTGGTGGTAGATCTTTATCCAAGACATAATGGATCTTTTCAGCTCTGAGAACAATTCTCACTTGCCTGATCCAGTCAGAATAGTTGTTGCCAACCAGCTTGTTATCCAAGATTGATCGTATATTAATGTTTGATGTGCTCATGATGATGACCTAGATGTGAAAAAGAAAAGATATGAGAGTATGTTCATATATATGTATGCATTAATAAGGTCTTTAATTAATCCATTTACTCCCACTATTTTATTGCGAATTAATAGCCCTCACTATATAATCCGAGAAAACCCGATGGTTTTCTTAGTGGGCCAATATCCAATCCTTGATGTGTAATTTGACCTTGACTGTGGTCAACAAGCCAAATTCCATACCCTTGAAAGGTAGGTATCCATATACCAATTGTGTCTCTACACAACTATTGGATCATTAGGTTATCAACTCTTGATGCATGCATATCATATATGCATTCACTAATCTTGCCTCTAGAACCATTAGCCTTGACTGTGGTCAACAAACTAATGGGCTAGCTAAGATGACCCATTTAATTAGATTTGAACATATTCGATATAATGTGAGCTTGACTGTGGTCAACAACCCACACTATAAAGAACTCTGGTTCTCCTCAAATTAATGGAAGGCTTATATACCTTAGTATTTGTTTGAGAGTTTTAGTTAATTAAGTCTCATCATACATGGTTGGCATACATTGGTATGCATCCTATATCTATCACATAAATATAAGCATACAAATGTGGTATAGTTATGGACTTCACTACATTGATTTCCCCGAGCCAAGAGGGAAATTAAAAGGTCACACCTAGGTAGTATGCATGATTCAAACAAGAAAAATAATTACATTATCTTCAAGCTTGTTGGATCTCCATCCGGCCCATCTTGCTCCTTGAAAATGGTCTCCATCTCTATTTCTAATTCTAATCTAAGTAATCTAATTACATATTACAATTTGAAATGAAATACAAACCAAAAACAAGTAGCCGGAACATGAAAGTCCTCATTGGGCCAAAACATGCATAATGCTCAATCACATTGGGCTTTGTCCATAACTATCCATCATGCCAATCATACACCCTTATATGCCTTTCTAATGCATAAAGAAATGGATTACTAACTTTGTTTCAACCTTTGAAACTATATTTTGAGTTATTTTAATGATGTGATCAAATTAGGAAACTTTTTCCATTTTGGAAACCTTCATTTTAGGAAACCCTTTTGCATGAATGTGTTCTTGCTTTAATAATCAATCAAATTGATTATTAATTAATTATAAATTGATTATTTAATTAATTAATCATATTAAATAATTAAAAGAATCAATTTTGGGCTTAAAAACAAGTGTAGGCCGAAACCCACAGAAGAAAAACCCTAAGTGTGTTCACACACAAACTAGTTTTGTGTTATTTGGACCATTTGGGCCTTTTGGAATGAGCCAAGCCCACTCCAGCCCTTAAAACCCATTAATAAACTTAATTAATGTTTATAATAGTTAATTTAAATCAGCTCCTTGGCCCCACCAAGTCATTCACTAATTTAAACCAAGTCCGTAAACATAATTAAGCCCATTAAGTGGTTTTAATAAATTAAAATTAATCAAATTAATTTAAGGCCCAATTTAATTAATCCAATTAATTAAAAAAACTTTAATATGTCATATATATCAAATTTAGAAGATCAAAAGTTGTTCCAACCATGAACACATCAAGAACACAAGTAGAACACCAATTTATCGAACTTTTCGTCAAAACTAGTTTTCATGCAAAACTTGTTCGATTTTAATTCCGTTCGATCCTATGGCTTAATATCACATATTAAACACATAAAATATCATCTAAATGATTTTTAAATGGATCCATAAGAAATTAAATTAGAACAGCCCCTACATTACCTAGGGTTTCACGCCAAACCCTAATGAGTTTCACGCCAAACCCTAATCTTAATCATTCAAAAATTTCGTTTTTGTTTCCACCAAATTTATTTGATCACACATACAACCAGAAATCAATATTTCTCATTCATGAACAATCAAATCTAACATTTTAAAGTTCATGAAATAAATAACTTAAAACAAAACAAAACTTATTCCGCAGAAAAATATAAAATTGTACATCCATGGCAAAACCGTGGCTCTGATACTATGTTGGATTTTAACGGTTACATGCATCACATACATGAGCGGAATTTTAAAATTTTTTAACCATTAGATCTGATCTTGCCATGAATACACAATATAACTATATGAAAATAAGAAAAATCACCTTTGATTTTTGTTGAACAGTTGAATTTACTTTGCACCGGGTTGTCGCAAACCACAGTGTCCAAAATTGAACACCTCCAATGAGTAATCCACACTAGAGAGGGGTAAATTGAACCAAAAAATTAGTGTTTAACAAGGGCTGGCCGAAATTTCCAAGAGCTAGCTTAGGAGTTGGCGCAAAAAGGGAGAGAGAATTAAGAGAAAAGACTTTCCTTTTTGTTTTAATCACTTAACCCTAATTCTCATTAGTTGGCCTTTTATAGTTAGGTTAAAATTCCAACTCCTTAATGAGATTGGGCTCTTTAAAATTGCTGGAGAATTATTAATTGGGCCTCTGGAATTAATTATAATCATTTGGGCTTAATTAAATCTAAATTAAATCTTTTCATAAAAGACCATGCACAAAATCCACAAACTAGGCCCTTTGTGCTTCTAATTGGATTTAAATACCCAAATGGATTTCAAATCCAACCAAATTAAATATGTGAGTTCCATAACACTTATGTAACATATATAAATTAATTTGGTCCAAGAAAAATCCCTCTAAGCCCTTTTGTATGGAGTTGGCGTGTGGCCCTCTTTTGGAGGGCTTTCGCCAACTTTCTTCATTCCTCTGGCCCTTAATAATTCGTCCAATGGTCCTATTAATTATTATATCAGTCCTATAACACTTATAGTAGTCTTATAACACTTATAAGACAATAATAATTAATCATGAAATACATTATTTTATTTAGGTCCAATTTACAGAACATTTCTCAAAAGTTTCGCGGACAATTTTATTTGATCATAATTAATTAAACTCTTTAATTAATTATTATCATATTCTCTTCTCTACCTTCATAATAATATCAAATATTATTATCCTTGTCATTTTACCATTTTACCCTTTTCTCTATATGTGTGTGACCTATTGGGTTCCTGTCCATATTGGCAGTATAATATGTAATTGTGAGTTCTATTCAAAACTCACATGATTTAAACTCCTTTAAATCATTTTATCAATCTCTATTGATATTTTGATACATCATTATACAAGTCATGATTGGCCTCTAGCTAGGCATCATGACTACCCAAATGTCAGGAAAGTCATGTGGTTTGACTGTACCCTTCCATAGAAACAGTTATCGTGCAATTACTCCTTTCACCACTCTTATCTCAATTAGATTCTGAGTATGGATTTCTGTCAACTCATATAAATCTAATTATGTATGTTCTATTAATTTAACCATTGTTCCTAAAATGCCCTTCATGGATCTCCATCCATCTCGACATATTACTCTGGCTAGAGATTTTCTGAACAAGGCAATTATAGAATCATGCGAGATAACTTCCCTTGTTAAATCTGGGATGGTGAATCCTTTGTCAATCACTCAACTATCTTCAAGTAGGTCATGATATACCCAATCTCCTAACTATGTTCACTTCTAATTGGAAGTAATCAGTTATGGAGTCAAAGTATACCACTTGCTACTTAAGATAACTTTGGTGATCTCAAGTCTAAGGATACTTGCATAACCGCTATGAAGAGATTCCTCACTGACATAGATTTAATATCCATATGAGGATTCTCTTTGCAGGTCTCCAATGAACTTGTTCCTCTAACAAGCATCCACATGTTAGCTTTGATTATCATCCATAATCACAGTTATGAGAACCACTGCTTGAACCATTCAAGAAGCATAACATGTGCTAGTCTGTCCAAATTAACAATGTCCTATCTTGTTAATTCTATGACTAGGGATATTTAGATATTAATACATTTGCATGCGATAGACATCTCACATCATGAACACCTTCATGATTGCCTTTGCACTGTGTTTATAATATCTAGGACTTCATTTATTAATTTAAGATTTACAAACTCATGTATTCAAACATAACATTAATAAATGAATGATGCCTTTTATTAAGAATATAAATTTCATACATATGAAAAACATCCCTATTACATGGGCTCTAGGGCATACTTTTTAACATAGGAGATAGCCATAGGCTAGATGCACATGAGTGTGGTCCACTTAATAGGGCTTTTAGGCTAGATTCTAACTCCTCTAACTTAGGTGATGGGTTTTAAGTTTGAAGTACCATAGCAACCAACACCTATCGATCCTTTCTAGGAGGGTCCGTCTTAGCCATCCTAGCCACCAGCAAGTCTTCCCCATATGTCAGGTCCTCCAGATAAACCTTCAGCCCCTTCAGGGTCTAGATGCCGGAGATGGTAGTTTTTCAAGGAGATGCCTTTAGCCTTTCTTTTTATTAATTGCTTAAACCATTGTTCATTTCCATTTGTATTTACATTCATGGATTTGGTATTTTTCCTATTTATACAATTATGGATGATTTTCTCTTATGATGTTTATACATGTTTTTCTCTTCTTTAAAATGTTGTTAACATAACATATAAAATAATAAGTAGGCAAGATGTTAAAACAAACCATTACTCATGTAATTATCGCAACATACTCTAAAAAGAAAAAATAATAATAAAATCAAAATAAAATATAAAAAGATACATAATGCAACAGTTTCAAGCAACCTGGTGTTATTTAATTCATTATCTTTCACTTAAATAGGGGAAATTCCAACACAAGTCATACCATGGATACCTCCTATCACAGATTCCAAGACACTGTAAATGTGGAACAATCAAATCAAAATGAAAATCTTATAGATCAAAACTCTATGAATGCTAGCCTTGTCAACATGCCAACTAGCTAGCATTTACGATATTAAGGAAGGGTTAACACATCAACAAGCTAATGGTAATCACCTGATCAAGGGTTAATACATCGACAAGCTAACGGTAACTAACTAACCACCGGAAGGGTTAACACATTGATATGCCAATGGTAATCACCTGACCAAGAGCTAACACATTGACAAGCTAACGGTAACTACCCCAACTACTAGAAGGGTTAATACATTGACAAGCTAATGGTAATTACCTAACTAAGGGTTAACATATTGACAAGCTAACAGTAATCATCCTAACCATCGGAAGGGTTAACACATCAATAAACTGATAGTAATCACCTAACCAAAGGTTAATGCATCGACAAATTGGCAGTAACTACCCAAACCAATAGAAGGTTAACACATCGACAAATTGATGACAACTACCTGACCAAAGGTTAACACATTTACAGACTAATGGTAACCATCCGATCAAGAGTTAACATGTTGATAAGCTAGCAGTAATTACTCAACCAGAAATTCACTGCCACAAATGGTACGCGTTTGTATTTTAAAATTCACTACCTTAGGTATACATTTTCTATCTCTTTACTCTGAACTTTAGCAAACCTAGACACTAATACACTAGCCTTTTCAAAGTTTAAGGCAAATGTAGACATTGGTTCCTGAGTCAGCCTCTGTCAAAGTTACCTAATAAGGATAATGTTGTTCTAAATAACTAGGAAGCAAAAGCACTATGGCCTTTTTCAGTGTTTGTTTTCAAAAAAATATTTTTCTTCAAGCTCTTGTGGTTTTTAAGAATCAAGAAATCATGTTTTAGTGTTTACCTTTGCTTTTTCTCTCTCGAATTAGTGCAATGAGCACATTTAAAGGCTTAAATAAACTATAAAATGAGTCACAACCTTAACTCACAAGTTAAGAACGTGACTCGCTCCTAAGTTATGGCTTTTAGAGGTGACTCACTCCCTTTCCCTTTGGCCTATCACTTGAGTCACTAGTCAAGGATATGAAATGTGAGCGAGTCACAACCCAAGCTCGTGACTCACCCCACTTCTCCCTTTAATTGAGTTTTTAGGCCTTGATACTTCTAGTCATGCCTTTGACTCACCAGTCAAGGTTGTAACTCAACCTTTTTATCTAGAATTATAGTTTTTCTTGTTAAATACAAGATTAATCTTTTAACAAAAATCTTTCTTACTTTATTTGGTATAATCTTCAGCATTTAATACTAATGATGGTCATTAAAGGGAGAGAGGAGTTAATCTTTTTTAAGGGAGTAGAATTTGTAAAAGTAAAGAGAGGAGAAAAAAGATAAAAAAATAGCAAGAAAGGAATTAGCAAAATGCTTATTTCTTTTTTATGGAGATGCTAGTGTTTATAGGTTATTAAGTTGTTTTGACCCTTTTAATAGAAATTTTGCTTTTTTTCCTATACCTGTGAGGTCCCAAAGTATACTCTAGAAGGATTAGTATGTAATTGAGTAAGAGGTTGAAAGAGTTTCAGCGTGAAAGAATCGTTAATTATGCAATCGAAACGTAATCGATATTAATGTAAAAATGAAGGGTAATTTCGTAAATTATCAATTTGGGCTAAATATGCATTATTATTAAAGAAGTGTGGATTAATGTGTTAAAATAAGTTAATATTGTATAAATTAGGGGATTAAAAATTAATTAGGAGTAAAGTGTAATTTACCCTAGGATAATAAGTGAACCAATTAGATGCATGTATGTGTCTCTCTCTAAAAAAGTGAAGAGAAAATAAGAAAAGAAAAGAAAAAATTTGCCTTTTTTAGATAGTTTGGCCGGCCACTTTATGGCAAAAAATATTTCCAGCCATTTCTTTTCTTCTCCATACCATTTTCTTACTTATAATTTTACCCAAAAAAGGCTTATGTATATTGGCTAATTCTCTAGCATATTAAGGTGAGTAAATACATTATTTTGGATATGAAGAGGGTTTCTCCTTCATTCTTCATTTAGTGAATATTTTAGAGTGTGTATCCATCATCTTTGAATGATAATTGAATGGTATTTCATAATAGCTGTTGGAGAAATCAGCAAAAATAAAGGGAAAGAGAAGAAGGAGCTCCAAAGGAGCTAGTTAGGCCAATTTTGAGGTATGAAAGTTCATATTCTCTTTGTTATATGTTTAAATTGATTCAAATTGGTGAATGCATTATAAATGACCTGTAATTGATGATAGAGTTAAGAAATAATGTTGCAATGCATGAAAATGATGATTTGTGTCTTGAAGAGTTACTTAGTGAAAATATGTCCTCAGATTCACTTGAATTAGTTTTAGTGTAAAGGCTATAACTTTCCTTGTAGATGTCTAAATGTAGTGATTCTAGTTAAATATCAAAGAGAAGACGTAGATATACAACTTTATAGAAGAAATCAAAACTAATTCTTCCTCTAAGGCCTTCATAATGTAGCTTGAATTTAAGTGATCATTGTTGCCCTATTATTTGGAGTAGTCTTCAATCTTTTATGAATATCTCAAGATTTAGAATTCATAATGACCTAATTTTTAATGATTTGGAAACTAGAGACAATAAGAAACAACTTTGTAGAAGAATACTTTGCCTATAGATTTCGTTTACTATTTTAAAAAATTTATCACAATTTAGGGAAGAAAAGTTGCCAGTGGCAAACATATCAAATCGGCTGGGATAAAACTCTCTAGACTAGGTAGAAGCAAAGAAACCAGATAGGATAGCTTTTTCCCTATAGGTTCACTTCCTATTTTAGCCTAAAATTAAGTCTTACATCCTGGAACCATACCGAAACTTACCCTAACTTTCCTGAGCACTTTAAAAACATTTTAGACATAAAAATAAGAACATAATGTGAAATGAAATATATGTAATACATGTTGGAATATTGAAATATAGTTATTAAATGAACCTAACCATGAAGAAATATATGGACATGAGTTAATTATGCCATTGCTATATCGACATATCAATTGTATGTATGTATAACCATATAGCTAGACTTTAAAAGTACAATTAAGGGCATATATATATATATATGAACATGTATAAACATATAAATATGTACAATTAATGAATATGAATGAATATGGATGTGTATAAATGGTGCTACCTGTTATACAATAAATGATGAGCATGTTGAATTATATGTTAACTATAATTGAATATGAATTATTTAGTGACATTGTTGTATGGTCTATTGTGTGTATTGACTTTATGATCCTAAATGCATTAAATGTGATATTCTTAAGTAACTAAAGACTTATTGTAGCCTTAATTTCACATAGTAGTGGATAGATAGGCATGCCTATAAGGGACAATAATTGAAAGTTGCTAGTGTTGGTATTGAAAGGTGTCTAGTGTTTTGATACCTATTGGTATCTAGTTATTCGAGATTATTGCACCTCTAGTGTTTGATGCTGCTTACTAGTATTTCGTGTTTGTTCCCATTATCCACCATTAATAGAAATTTAGGCAATAAAAAAAGACCTAATTGATGAATAATGATAAGTGATTAATAGTATAAATGCTTTTGTATCTCATTGTAATGTTAGTATTTCTCATTAATATTATTTATATGATTGACAAGTGGTATTGAGGTATTGTTTAATGCACTGGATTATTACTATGAATATAAATGTGTTGTGATATGATAAGGTATGTTAGATATAAAATGCTATTTTGTAATGTTCATTGGCATATTGTATTAGCTATGTCTGAGACTTCGTTATGAAGATGATTACATTGTTTTACTCCCCATTAAGCTATACTCAGCACATATATTCTTTTCCTGTAGGTACACAAGTGTAGAGTAAAAGTATTAATTTTCAAGTCAATATTTATAGGCCACTAGAAATAAAGCTTGAAAACTAATTTTGGTATATATTTATTTTTGTATTGTATGATGTAAAGAATATGTAATATATATAATAAACAAGTTATGTGAATATTTTATAAGCACTTTGAGTTAATATATGTGTTTATATATGTTGCGAAATGGGAATTGTATGCGATCGAGTAAGGTAATCTTAAGTACAAAAAGGCATGACTGAGAAGACATATAAAACTCATAATTGAAAGATATTTTAAAAAGTTAAATTTATTAAAACTCGTAACGCTCTTATATTCTTTCTAAAGGATATAAGGGTGTCACAATAACATACTATGACCTAATAATTCTGACAAAGTGTGCTCGATAAAATTGGGATAAAGAGAGATTTGTTTAATGTGGATAGGCCAAAAAATATAGATGAGTCAAAGTCTATTAATGAGACTCAATTTGGGTAAGCACTTGATGAGAATCAGGTTTGGGATTTAGCTAGCTAGGTAACAGATAATTTCAAAAGTGTAAAGGTTAAGTCAGTAAGTGATAAGGCAAAAAGTTTAAATGGAAATCAAGGTAAGAGAGACAATAATGGCAATGATAACAAAAGGAGAGTGGTTTTGAAAATGACCTTAAAAGTGAAAGTATTATTAAAAATGAGCTTGAAAAGGCAATAGTGACTTATCAAGATATGAAGCAAATTAGAATCAAATTTAGGTGATATAGTTAATGAGAGAGATTTAAAAAATACAAACCACCAAAAAGATGTTGAGATATGATCCTAAGGAAGGAAAAGCTTATTTTGCAAAAATAATGACTTTTGAGGTTGCAAAAGGTATGGGAAATACTCTTCCTGGAAATGTTGTGGTTAGTGGCAAGGATTTTAAGGTCTTAAAAAGTGAACCTGGGACAATGAAGGTGAAATTATTTAATGACAAAATGCCCTTTATTTTCTATAATCAAGGGAAAAAGGGAAACCTAATTTAAAGATAAAAACTCTTTACATGTAACACAAGTGTTATAGGATAAGAAATTTTAAAGTTACTATAAGGTGGATTGTTGAACAATAAAGAGAGAAAATTCAGAAACAATGGTGAGAAAGATGGAAATAGGAATTGAAAATGAATTTTAAATGTATGTGTGATATGACAAGTACAAGAGCTCTAAGAGAATCATACTCAATGACATGCAAGGTAATTATAAGGATGATTTTCCTATTGTTGAAGCTTATACAAATAACTTAAGATTGACAAATTTAAGCAACAATATTAGTATTCGGTTATCAAATGATGCATTATTAGAAAGCAAGAGAGTTTTTAAGAGAACATTCATTTTTTTTAAGGCATACAAAAAAGGATGGAAGGTTGGATGTAAGCCAATAATAGGCCTTGATGGTTGCTTTCGCAAAACTAAAGATAAAGGGATGATTTTAACTATAATAGGTATGGATGCAATGAATCATATATACCCAATTACTTTATTGGTTGTTAGTAAAGAGAATAAACATAATTGGATTTGGTTTCCACAACTACTACAGAAGGAGCTTGAACTTCGAAAAACACTTGGTTATGAGTGATATGCAAAAGGAAAATATTTAGTTTTCATTTTTATTCTTTTAAGTTTTCATACTGAAATTGTACCTTATTAGGTATTGAAAGTGTGTGAATTTTCATGTTGAAAATGTTATCTTTGTATGCTGAAATAGGATGATTTTGCTTACTGAAATTGCACATTTTTAGACACTGAAAATGTTATCTCTGCATACTGAAATTGCATAGATAGCATACTGAAATTACACCTTATTGGATATTGAAAAATGTTATCTTTGCATGTTGAAATTGTTATCTTTACATGCTGTAATTATATGGTTTGCTCACTAAAATTACATGGTTTGCTTACAAAAATTTTTAAGTTTTAATTGTTAGGGTCTCATACTAACAATACTTTGTATTCTGCCTATGGCTGAGAATAGATTGCATGTAAGGCACATTTATACATATTATAGCAAAAAGTTGAGAGGTGAATAATTGAGAAAATGTTTCTGGATATATGCTTGGAGCACATTTGAGAAGGAATTAAATGATAACTTGAAGACTATAGGTGAAATCAACAAGTGATGTTGTGTCTTACGCTCCACACATATGATGTAAAGCATTTTTTGGCTTGGGATTTAATTGGTATTCCATGCCCTCATGCCATTGCTACCTATTACCATAAGGGAAAAGATCTAATTAATCACATCTCTACTTATTATCACAAAGACACTTATGTTGCAACTTACTTAAATAAAATGCAACCAGTCAAAGGTAGAAGATTCTAAAATATTAACAACTTTTAGATAATTAATCCATTTCCTATTCCTAAAATGCCTAAAAAGCCTAGGAAATTAGGGAAAAAGACAAGAAAGAGCCATAAAAAGTATAAGCCAAAAAATTATGACATAACTACAACACCTACTACAATAAATATAAGAAAAAGTCTAAAGATTCAAAAACATTCTAAGAAAGGGAAATAATGAAGTTGTGGGAGATCTCGAAATTATGGAGATAATAAAAGGAGTTGTAAGTCATTGATAGCATGCTCCAGTTGAATATTTATTTTGTGAATGATAGTATACCCCAATTGAATATTTGTTGTTTTGTCTTAGGTACTTGAGAATCTAGAGCTGCAAGATAATTCACAAATGCATTAAAGAGCAACTGAAGCAGAAAGTAAACCACCAACTAAAGCAACAACTAAACTAGAAAGTAGACCAACAACTGAAGTAGTAGTTGAACTAGAAAGTAGACTAGCAACTGAAAGCATCAAATTAACTTATAGAAACTAGACCAATAATGAGACTTGTTGTTGGACCAAATATAAAAGCAGCTGAAGATGGAACTCATGCTTCAATTTCAAACATATGTAAGAGGCCCAAAGCCATTTTGAGAAATAAATTAAGTCAATGCAAAGGTGACTCACAAGTATCTAATAATGAACATTATTTTGAGATTTTATATAATAAATGTAAGTTATGTTTTTTTATTATTCAATTATAGGTGTTCGATATATTCAATATAGTTACTGCTATAGCCAAGACATTCAGACAACTATGTGGTTAGTTCATTTTAAATTGAAAATGACAATAACAAGAAAATCCATAGCCCCTCATGCTAGACTGTAATCCAGATCCAAAGAAGAAATCTCTAATTTCATGTGAGAAGGAGATAAAAATCAATACAAAGAACTTATATTTCTATTGGTTTAAGAGTGATAAAGTCAGAGGAAAATGGATATGAGATGCAAATGCCTTCTAAATTGTCATTCAAGCCTCCAAGAAAGAAGAGAGCTTTGTTAAGTAATCTAGAGAAGCAAAAGAACAAGGGAAAATTAAAGATGAAATAAAAAAATAGATATATTTTATGATTTTGATAGGATTTTGTATTGTTGATTCTGAATGTCTCAAGCATTTTATTTTTGAAATAGAAATGAAATGCACAGAGTTGTTATTTCTATTTATGTTTGTTATTAACTACCAAATTTATGGTTAAAGTATCCTATCTCCATGTTAGCAAATATAGATCACAACATAATGAAATTAAGAAGTTGTAAATAAAAAATCCAACACTTTATAATTTGCGATTTCATTACATAATCACAATTGTCTCAGCACAAAAGCAATAGTGTAATGCAACTATTCAAAAGTATTAACCAATTTAGTGACGGAATGGCGAAAAGGTTTTTGTTGCTAATATAAAAAATGAATGTGTCTTGGCAATTGATGGTAGAATTTAGCGATGAAAAATATCTATTGCTAATAATTTTTTAATCTAAGGATGACCATATTTAGGGGTTAATTAGCGATGAATTTTTGTTCTATAGCGACATTTTTCCCGTCGCTATCTATAGCAACTTTTTGTTTTGGTTGGTATTATGCTAGCAACGGTTAGAATAGCAACTTTTAGTCATGGTGTCACTATAAGAAAATAGTGATGGACTATTAGCCATTAGCGACAGTTATTGCCATCGGTAAATCCTTATTTGCTTTAAGTGGAAAGTGAGCAAAAACTAATGCTCATGAGTATGCCCAAGTTTTTTTTTTTATTTTGTCATTATTTTCTTATCCAAATTTTAAGTTAAGCAAGAGAAAATTTTCACAATTTTACAAAAAAAAAATGAAAGAAATTATGGTTACTTTTATCTGTCTCTCTCTTATAATGGATTGTAATTTATTTCTCTTTTTCTATCTCGAATTCAGACCTCCAAATTCTTTTCATCCAAGATTGTTCTCATTTTTTTTTTATTTATAATGGATAAGTAGTTTATATGAGGTTTTTATAGGTAAGGGTTAGTTTGTTTCTTCAGAAAACATAAGAAAAGAAGAGAGTATAAATTGAAAAAGGAGAGAAAAATGAAAGAAAGAACATAAAGAAAAAAAAAGACTCCGTTGTCACGCCCTTTTTCTGCTTAAACTATACCCACGATTGACATCTTATCAATTTCACGCCACGTCATCAATTTAATGCCAATAATATACACTTTTTTTCAAATAGAGGACTTTAATTGGAAAATATTAAGTTTGAGTGGCGAGATGACAAAGTGGTGCAAGTTCAAGAGCCTTTTTATGTATGATGCCTAAAATTTACAACAGTTTTTTTACATGTCATGTGCCTTGCACATGTGAGCTAGGTGTCATTTGATGTATCATGTGTTAGCATGCTAAATGTCCATTTCATTACCACGCCACCGGTTAAATGATTGAAAAAAGTCAATTTCATGATTTTGTTAGATTAGGATTAAAATTGCTTTAATTTTGAAATATCAGGAAGGCAATATTATAACGAAATAAATATTAAGGAAAATTGTGCTCTTTTTTACATATTTTAGGGATATTTTTAAGCTTTTGGCAATTTGGAAACTAAAACCACGATACAGATTTGATACACCACATTGATACCCATTATTTTACTAATTTAAAAAATTAATAATAAAATTTATAAAAAACGAAAATGATAATCCCATCCAAATATAATATATTTTAAATAAAAATATTACTCACGACTTTACCAATGCATTGTAAATGTGGCTAGATTTTTAGAACAATTTTTATTAAAATTTTATTTTAAATATATATGGATGACTATTAATGATGCCTCATGCAATAGCTTTGGAGAAGTGGCTTGCTTGGTTGTGAAAACCTCGAATTCGAGCATATGCTTGGTAAGGCACCTAATCCCATACAAACAAAGGCTTCCACCTTGAGAATTTGACAAAATCAATGATTGAAAGACTAATAATGATTACTTGTGGCAATCATGTCAACTTGTGATTAGGAGTATGGACTGGTTGGCCAATGCTGCCAATTTGGGATTAGGAGTATGGACTGGTTGGCCAATGCTGCCAATTGGCCTGGACAATTGGGCAAGATATCAATCGTAACAATTCATGCCACTTGTTCTACTATATTTGGCAACGGAAGTTACAATCTATCTAAATAAATACCTAGTGTTATAAACAAAAAAAATGTTTAACAACATAAACAGTCAATCTGTCACTAATTATTTTGATTTCATTGCTAACCGTAACAAAAATCCGTTGCTAAAAATGAAGGGCAAATCATTCTTGTTACTTTTAATGACGGTTTTCCTAATAGGTTGCTAAAATCATCTTTTTTTCTTTTTCCATAATTTTATGATGGATCCAAAGTTCTGCTAATTTATCATGTCAGTGACAGATTATCCATCACTGGTAATATATATATAATTTTTTTTTCTGTGGTGATTTGTACGATTATATTTCAATTCATTAACAAATTTGAAAACCCATACACGCTTGCGTGTACTCCTAAGCCAATTGTTCAAAATTTATACATTGAGGCTTCTACGAGTTCTTAATGAGCCAATTGAGAAATTAAGGTATATTTGAACTTTAATTTTAAGCTTTTAAAGTAATTTGTATATTAACTAGGGCTGTTCAAAATTGGCATAACCCAATCAACCCAACCAAACCAATCCATATAACCCACAATTTTTATAATTATAATGGATTATTATAACCCATACAATCCATTTTAATATTTTACAAATATTTATATGGGTTATGGGTTATTATATAACCCAACCAATTAACCCAAACTTTTTCTAGAATCTAGCCCAATTTCTTTATCTCTTAAACCTAAAAACACATTTCTTTTGCTCTTTGCCACTCTTAGTATCATGCCTCCCCCAAACAAAACCCTCTCTGCTTCTTCCTCTTCATCGGTTCTTTCTTTGAATCTGCTGGCAGGTAACTTTCTTTCTCCGTTCGATGAACTCTTCTCTTCTATCTCATTGCTCTTATCGATCTATTTACTTCCTACAAATTTCTCGTCGATTGACAATTATTTTTAAGATTGTGAGGGAAATGAAGGTGAACAGAGTATTAGCAGATACTAAGGGACACCTTCCATTCTCTTCATATCAGTATGAGGATATGTATAATTGTATAAGATGTGATGGTATATGGTTATGAGAGGTCATCATATGTATGTTGTCTGATCAAGGGAAGTGTTGTTCACGGATGTAGTAATTATTCAAGTGATTGTATTTGAAGTTGAGAGTTAGATGAATGGCTTGTTCAAATGATCTTATGCAGTTGAACTTGATTATTATTCTTTCGTTTAATACTCTTTGGTTTGGATCTTTAACGAACCACAATTTAATTGTTAAGAAATGTAAGAGATGGCATTGTTTTCTCCCACTAGAATAGTCCCGAAACTTGTAAGGAAAATCTATTAGAGTGAGAAATCATGTATCATCTCTAAACTATATATTTAGTATTAGTAGATCTGATAGTTACTCATATTTGATAATAATGTAGTAGCCAAATTTAGTGTCATCAGTTGAATTTAAGTCTTCTTTTACTTATTATATTACATATGTTATCAGTTATTTAAAATAATTTAAGTTACTAAATTAACTTATAAAGACTTATACATGACCTATTTTTTTAATTTTTTTTCTTGAGAGCATATAATTGTCTTAATTTTTTTAGACCGATTAAAAGTTGGATTTTTCAGAATTCATGAGATTAATAAGCGAGAAAGAAAGATAATAAATTTAACCTTTTTTTCAGTTTATTTTTCATTTAACTAGGCAAGTTTCTGTTGAACTTTGGCGGGTTTTGTTTGGTTAATGAGAAAATTCGCAAAAGGAAACTAATTTTTACCTTATTTGTTAGACAAGCGTGGACAGATGAGACCCTTAGTCTTAAAATTGGAGTTTCCAATCACTAATAAATCAAGATCTAATAGATAAATAAGTGAAAATTCTTATCATTACAGATTTTTATGATTAGATTTTTCTGTTGGGATTTATGCAGAAAGCGTGGCTAGATAAGGTTACCGGTGGTGTCTACTTATCCATTTGTTCAAAGGGAATGGCAATAACTGGAATTGATGATAGAAGATATTGGAATCATATTCCAATAGACGAATCTAGGTGAGCATGAATCAATCTATCTCTTGTACATATATTGAAAAAATGAATTTGAATAGATGGTTAGATTTTCATTATTTATTTTTATAGAATGGTCATTATTTATTTTTATAGAATGGATGATCAAACTTAAAGCTGATCGCGGCATTTTCTTGTCAAAAATCCTTCGAAGTATGAATCTTTGAATCTTTGTTAAGTATTTGGTGCCTCTGAATTCTATTATAGTTTTAGGATCTTGATTGGGGAATTGCATGTTGATAGGAAAAATTTTTAGAGTTTTTGCATGTTAATTGCTTTTGTTATGTGCTATTTTTTTTAATTCACCATGCATGTGCCAATAAGAGATATAGGTTACAATTCTTAGTGTGCATTTTGATTTCAGATGGAAGCTCCTAGTTCCAATTCTTCCTTGCCTCTTACCTCAGAAGCTACTCAAAGTGAGGGTTGTAGTAGTAAAAAACCCCGTGTCCTCGCAAAAGAGCTTCTAAAAGAACATCAGCTATATGGAATCATTTTACTAGGATAGAGAATGCAGAAGATATTAGAGCTATTTGTAATTACTGTGGTAAAGATTATGCATGTGACCGTAGACATGGTACTAGCACTCTTTGGGCTCATCTAACTCATAAGTGTTTGGAGTATCTTTATAACCTTAACAAAAAACAAAAGAGTACTGAGGAGTCTAGAGATGAAGAACTAGAGGGTTTTTGTGTTGAGCAAATGAGGGTTTTTGCTAGAGATATTTTGGCAATACCAATTTCTACTGTAGCTTCAGAATCTGCTTGCAGCACAGGTGGTCGAGTTCTTGATTCTTTTAGAAGCTCTCTTTCTCCAATGATGGTGGAAGCGCTAGTGTGTGGTCAAAATTGGTTAAGAGCAATACCGATGTCCATTGACCTTCATCATACAATGGATGAAATAGAAAAATATGAAGACATTGAAATAGGTAATGCTTAATATTTTTAATATTTTAATTTGTTTTGTAATAATTATTGAATGTTTCTAATTATTATGTTGATGTAGATTTTGTAGGTGTAAGGTCTCCAATAATAGCGGAACCAATCTCACCAATCAATGAATGATTGCGAATGGAAGATATATTGTTTAAATGGAACATATATTTTTTATATTTATTTTTTCTTTTTATATGTATTATAATTAGAACAATTAATTTCATAGTTTAAGAATTTATATGTAATTTTAAATTTTAGGACAATATTAATTTTTTATGAAATTTTTATGTAATTTTAAATTTTATAGTATTATGATTTTATATGCATGTGTTATTTATAAAAATAAAATTAATGCTTTATATTTAAAATTACATAAATATAAATAATTTATAATTTATATGTTTACAATATAATATAAAAAAATTAATATAATCCACATAACCCACATAAACCAACCAAACCAATATAAAAAATTTAAATCATAACCCAGCTGATTTGGATTGGGTTCAATCTATTTAAGAATTTAGATGAATTGAAGAAAAAATCAGTTATAATCCACCCAACCCACATTTGAACACCCCTAATATTAACCAATTACAAATGATGACGTTTTAGAACTTCAATTGCATTTCCTTTTCAAGCCATGCCCAATTGGCTTTAATCATCATCATATATAACAACATCCTTTCAAAATCATATTCCCATCTCAACTTCATCAAATCATAAGCAAAATAATTAAGAACTTAAATAATAATGACCTAGCTTTCATATAACTATTTCCTTAATGGGCATAAATACTTGTACATCCATTCCAGCCATCAAGCATTATTCAATATATCAATTATAATTCACTATAAACTTCATAATCATTCATATTTATCAATAATGAACCACGCAAAAAATATATCTATAACCTTAAACTTCTCTACATTACGACAAACCAATAGAAATTTCTTTTTCCCAACTTGAGCATGATGTACAAAACGAGTTAGTTTCACCCATATTCGCTGAACTTGTGGTCAATTTTACAACAGTAATAAAAGAAAATTTTTTCCATAAAAATCACTGAAATTTGCGAATATATACAACAAAATCACTTTGACTGATTTTCAGCAAAAAAAACACCAAAAAGTCTAACTGGCATGTCTTGTTACCACAATATGCATATATAGCATCCAATATGGCACCACGTCAGCATGACATATGATAATTCCAAACATTATTTTCTATTCACATATATGTTGACGTGACAAATATGATACATGTCATGCTGATCGACGTGGTACTACGCTGGATGCCATATGCGTATGTTGTAATGATCAGATATGCTAGCTTGATTTTTCGGTATTTTTCTTGCCGAAAACCGATCAAAATAAATTTTTTTTGTATATATTCACAAATTTCAGTAATTTTTATGAAAAAAAATTTATTGTTGTGAAATTGGATATAAATTCAGTGATTATGGATAAAACTAATCACATACAAAAATCAAAAATTATTTTTGATCTCATTTTAAGAATAATCTATTCCGATAATAAAATAATAAAATTTATAAATCGTTTCCACTATACTTTATACATTTATAAATAGTATTGATAATTATAAATATTTTGCGCGAGCATAAATATAAATTAGGGAAATAATTTAGTACATTGAAATGTTGTGCAGTACACACTATCCAGTTTGATGAAAACACCCAAAATTCGTTGTAGCCAACAAAAATAATCAATCGCTACACCACACGCTTCAAAAAGCAGCTGATACAATTCTGCAACTGTGAAAATTATTCAATGATTATCTTTTCTTTATTGATTTTTTGTGGCGCTCAAAATTAAAACATTGGAACTGCAAAGCTTAACCAAACACATACACATTATTCAATTAACAAAATTGTAAGGACGGAAGCATTTAAGAAAATTTCAACTTGCACCAAACTTTACAATTGACGGCACCGAGTTCTGGAAATTGTTCGGCTGGCGAGTTCATACTAATCGGACAGTACATAGCACTAATATCCGCTTTTACAATATGTTTTTCTTAGAAAAGAAAAAGAAAGGAATCGGTTGACACTAACAATAATAACAATAATTAATAGTGGTGATTAAAGATTAATTAGCGAATAAAATCACATTTCAGCAACCAAGCACCACCCTTCATCTTCCTCAACTTGATCCAACGCCAAACCCAAATCACAAAAACTCATATTATCATCTTCAACCTCATCATCTTCTCCATTATCATGGTCGTCACCACCACCACCACCACCAAATTCTTGAATCTCAAACTGTGAATGATCATAATCTCCGCCAATTTCAACTCCATCAACTTCTTCATGATCATCAGCAAATTCATTAGCCAAATGATCCAAAATCTCAGTTGCAGAAAACCCAGAAAAACTCAGCCCGGGTCGACCATCAACAGCTCGCCAACTGACCAATCGATAATTAGACGCAACATCGTGTGATTTAACTTTATGGGTACCTTTGGTCTTGTCTTTGGACTTGCAAGATGGGTGAATGTGACACCCATTGCAGTTTGGCCTATTGCACTTTCCGGTGAACTTGGAGTGGTTTGTGGGCCGTGGTTGGACCTTGGTGAATAAACCGGCGGTTGGGGGAGAATCGAACCGGTTGTTGAATTTAGAGTTTGGTTTTGGGTTCCATGGAGAGGGTAAGATCCTAAAGGTCCTTACCATACCATGTTGGCGACCCTCTCTCTTCATTTTGTATAGAAATGGTGAGCTTTGAGCGAATGAGTGTTGGTTGGTTCTATATATGGAGCTTGTTGGTTGGGTGAAGAAAGCTTGGCAAACAAGTTCTTTTAATTGGTCAATACTCCGTGATGGCCAAGCTAATTGGAGTTAGACAACTCACTCTTCCATATCAAAATATTATTTAACTTATCAATATTTTTTTTTTAGGACATTTCTCAATAAAGTCAAATGTTAAGCTTTGATTCTAATATTTTAATATTTTATCTATCTATTTAAATAATTTTTAAATAATTTTTTTTTCTCATCTCCACAAACTTATAAAATTTCCTATATTAAATCTCTTTACAATTTTTTTATTAAACCTATATATTTTAATTTGATATATAATACGTAGTTTCTCATAAATGACACATTAACAAGTATATTTCTATTCGCACATTAGCACGTATATTTTTATTAATATTAATGATGTGTTATGCCGACAAAATTCATTTTTTATTGGATTATGAATTTTTAAAATTTCACATAAATTTTCATATTGAATCATGCATTTTTTAATGGTTATTGAAATACATGCGAAGACTTACATGTTATCTTATATTAAAATATAGAAATTTAATCAATTTTTTTTTAAATTTAATATAAAAAATTTTAAAAATTTAGAGAATTGGAAAGGGATTTTGTCTAATTTTTACTTTTGCGAGAATTTAATGAATTTTTTAAAAATAGTTTTTTTATTGTTATAAATAAAAGGCTTGTTTATGTTTTATAGGGTCACTCATATTTTCCTTAAATTATTAGATGAAGAACAAACTAGGTATGAATTATTAAAATTTATTTTGTCGGCAGAGTTATGTTTATGCTTTTTTTTTTTTTTTGATTGGATACAACGGCAAATATCTTATTGAGCAAGGCAATCTTTTATAAAAGGTAGATGCTTCATTCTTTTCACTTTTATCCCTGATTGGACTTGCGTATATTATTTCGTAAAGCCAAAAAAATTCTTTACAAATATACCCATGAGCCAACCGCCAAAAACTGCCATTTCCTTGATGATCCATGGCAGTTAGGCACTCACTTCTTTCCCCAGCAATGCCTCGGATCTCTCACTCCCAGTTGTAAAAATCTACATACTTCAATAACCTGCAGTAATAGTCTAACTAATATTCTAACTTACCCTCATCATGTCCTGAAGTTCACTGGATGCTGGCTGAGCCGGTATCGGTAGCGAATCAAATTCTGTGCATACCAAAATATGTTACAGATCCACTCTTGGTTGATAAATAATTTCTTTATCCACCTCAGTAATACTAACAGCCTAAGTTTTAATGACATGCATATAAATAACCACGAGTAATAGGTACTCTGGATGCGTAAATCTTTATTTGCATACTAGCTCATGTTACTCATAAATCATATCAAAGACAAAGTTGAACGAGCAGTTTGTATTACTTCGGAAGAAATAGTCCCAAGAACTATGCTATGGCCTTATCTTTTTAGCTAAATACAATATAATGCCAAACAGTGTTCGCACGATATTGTACAAGACAGATGTAAGATAAATAAAAGGTATCTATACGATTATATTTACACAAATCTACTGTTTTTTTACTAACATTGTAAGCCTATGCCTTACACATTTTGGGATGGTGAATCACTGGAAGATTTAACAAGTGGCTCTTCGCTCTCTTCAATTAGCTTGGTAGAGATATGAGCTTTTCTGGCAGGATATAAGATATAATGTTGGCACATGAAAAGTATGTCAAAGAATACAGAAACCTGCGAAAAACATGGAAAGAGAGAGCAAAAAGGTCGTCGTAAGTATTTTCGTTTTGTAAAAGGGAATAACACAGATAATTTTTCAAACAAAGAGCCAAGAACTGTAAAAATATCAGTATGGGATCGATGAATATCAGTAAAAGATAACATAGAATGCACAGTAACAGTATTAAACTATATATGGAACAATAGAAAAGTTGCATACCAAAGATAACAATGTCTTCCCAATGTTGCCGTAAAAGTTTACCCAAGAATCTGGAGGAGAGAATGAGATTGAGTTAAAGTTATACATGGGCTATCATTTTAGATGAATGATTATTTAGTTAAGAAGAGATGACATACTCTGGTCAACAGACTGCACAGCCATCTGGGCATAATTTGTCAACCCTCCAAGAAAATCAAGTAAAATAATACCAATGCTGAATCCATCTGTGCTCTTTCGCATGAAGTTCATTATAGCCTATGTCTCAGAGCAATCACAAACATTATTTGAGGTACCACATCAAATGCGTAACCAAGACATCAAAATATGACTTTACTTTTACTCGCTAGAAAATACGAGTTCACTAAAAATCACTTTAAGTAGTAACAAAAAACCTAAGGCAGATAAGAGACAGTTACTTCCTGCACATAAATATGTGCAAAAAAAATAATAATAAAGCCCCGCTATGCTACTGAAGTGTCACTCAAACATGTCAAGGAAGGAAAAAGTGGTGAAATAGAATAATTGCAAATTGGAATGGGAATGATAAGCAAGTCTAGTCTAATATGCTACCTTGTGTCAAAATCAATTAAGATTTCTAAATAAAACTAAAATAACAAAAGCATAAAAGCCCACTGTGAGTAATCAAATGATGCCTGAATCAAAAACAAGAAATAATTATATACCAACATCTTTGCATGCATTAAAAAGACGCTAAAAGTACGCAACCTGTGTTGAGTGGCGGTTAATGGGTAACATGCAGAAACTTCAATACCAAGCCCAGCAAATGGGTTAATTAGGATTTACCATGACCTGACCACCATATATTCTAGAACCAAATGAAGCTTTTAGAATCAAATAGAAAATAATTCTAACCTAGGGAATATACTTGATGACCGTCATGAAAACTTGAATTGAACTGCAAAAAGTATAATGTAACAAAGTATTAAAAAAAAATTCAGCCACTGAGCCATAAGTGAATTTCAATGCATGGTAAACACGGTATACAAACAAATAATGAAACTATTTGATCAAAGAAAGTTTGCACCGAAAGAATACAGAGAAAATACTTTATGTTTAGTACCTCGGTGTCCAGAGTATATACCTACAAAAAACCTTCCCATGTAGAAAACTGCTTTTCTAGACTAATTTCAACCTTATTTTCTATTTTCATCCAAAAAGCAACAACTTTCTATATTACCATAATTACTCTCTGTCAAAGGTTAAAGCAGGCTTCCCCAAGGTTGCTTAAGTTCCTCCACAGCACTTGTGCATGTGCCCGAATTTCACATACAAGAATCATTAGCTTTTTCAGCATAGTAACTTTTAAACTACTATTACTATTTTCACTCCCATCTTGGACTAACTGCAAGAAGTAGAATGCCAACACAAGCAGAGAGAGGAAAATACCAACTTGTGCAGGTACACAATTATTGTAAATTAATCCATTAACAGCAAAGGAAAACTGAAGAAAAAGAGTACTGGGTAGGCTAGAATCTGGGAAAAACATACTTTCCAAAGAAGAAAAGTTGGAGAACTCAATATCTATTTCCTCAGGCAAAACAAAGATATTTCAATTGTAGGTTTAATCAAGAAAGGTGCCCGCTTTCAATTTGAAGGAACAATGAATCTTGAAGCATTAGCAAGAATTTAAGAATTTTGCCATTTCCTGGCAAAATATGCGTAATATTTCAAATGTGTCTTAGTAAATATGATATAGTTGCAAATAACTTATTGATGGTAACCTTATACGTGCATTTCCAGTTTCCAATCATTGCAATTCATGAATTGAAACTATTGTATCCATCATAAATCACTTTGTCTCTATGACCTTTGGATAAAAAACTCAAGCTGCATTTCCTCACTCAAATAAAGTTGTGTATCGAAAGAGCAGCTTACTTGAAGATGGAAATCAGCCACAACCAGGAGTGACTAGGTAAAGCTATAAAAAAGCAAACAGCAGCGGTAAGCCACACAGCACACACAATTGCCATAGAAAGCTTAGAGATCTTCTGATTTCCTCGCTGGCACAAGTAAATATTATTACATCAGGCTTCCAATACAAGCCAAAATGAGACATTGAACCATTGGAGAAGACTAAACCACTCACATCATAGATTGCAATTTGGAACAATGTAATTGTCGTCAACAGGACAGCGTGTATTGAAAAAGCTACGTCATTTGCAGCCACAGGTATCATCTCCAATAAGAAGGAAAAAAGTTAAATTACAAACCAATAAGGGTAAAGAATCTTACAAAAGAAGTTCATCTTTTTAATCCCTTGAGTGCATTCATGAACACTAGAAGTAGAAAATAATTCTGAAAAAACTGACAAAAGTAGTTCAAGCTTATGCCTTCTAAGTCTAAAGCAAACCTATCTGCTATATAAACCCCTTGAATAATGTTGCCCCATCTTATGTTCCTAAAGAAGCAGATCATGCACTTTAATTCCTTAGAGACACATTCAAAATTGACTTAAATTACAGAGTATTAATTTCAACAAACATTCTGAAACTTGATAAATGACAATCTGTGTGGTGAATCTGTTTAAGAATAAGTTCAGTACGGAACAAAGATTTACTGAATAAAGAATAGAAATAAATTTTGTTAAACATTTAGAGAAATGTGTCATCCGTAGGAACTTGAAAAGGATCCATTCCAGTTACTTCTTGAAGAATAAAACAAAAGGTAAATCAAACCAGGAAATCTTTACAAGTCTCAAATAACTACGATAGCATCCGACATATGCGATGACATGTTTAAGTAAGTACAAGAAAATCGAACATATACTCAAACAAACAAGACAAAGTTCTAAATCAGATAGTTTCTGCCACCTTGGACCAACCAACAATGATCAGGAGTTAATGAAAACGCACCAAGACTTTGTTTGTTAAAGATTACACTACTGGCAAAGTATCCCCTACAACATTTAGAAGCATTAACTTAAACATTACACTCAGGGCAGCTTGTGATTCCGATTTAATTATGTCAACATATTTATGCATCAAAATTATAATCAAACAATTACAAAACCAACTACCAGAATAGAAACACTACTAAAACGAACAAAGCCAAAATCTGTTACTAAAATTCATTCATACTACACTATCAGCCGCTCTTTAAATTTGTAAATAAGCCAAACCCATTTTTTTTCCAAAAAAAAAAAAAGAAAGACTGCAAACTTGAATACAAAAATATAACCACACACCTCGCCAAAGCCATACTTTTCGAAATACTGCTTTTGGATAGAAGAGCTGAAGTAAAGAGAAGCATTATAAATCAAATATGATGAGTGCTTCGTCAAATTCAGTAACACGAAATCAAAGTTCAATCCCACTACACTGGAAAAAAAAAAGAAATTAATCAAAACAAGAAAAAGAGAAAAAAGTGAAAGAAATGAAGAAATAGCCATGAAATAAAAATGAAACCTTTTTCGGCGGAAATTTAAAATAACTTGTGGGTAGAAACTGATAGACCAAGAAAAGAAAGCGATCCATCCAAAGGTTTCGTATGTGATTTCGAGTGGTATTGAATTCCACGATGCCATTTCTCTATTTACCAATTTACAGTTTGGCCGGAGAATGAAAATAGAGTTAAAAAAAATAAAAAATTCTAACAATAGCATTTATAATATAAAAATTTAAAAAATATATGGCGAATTCGTATAGTATATATGTTAAAAAAAAAATCAAATTATGGATGAAAAATTGACAGTATCGAACGGCTTTAAACTATCATGATGAATTAGATTAAATCTAATTGATTGAATCGTAAAAAAAAAACAATCTTAATTCGACCAGATTCTTTTAAGAAAAATAGCCAATAGAAAATTTGTAAGTACATTTTGGTAAAAGAGAAAGGTGGCAATTGAACAAGGCTGAGTATAAGGATACATTCAAGGGTTCCGTTCTTGCATAAGATGAAGGATGTATTTATCGACACCAATATTTGTCTTTTTAAAAATAAAAAAATCAGCAAAAATATTTTCTCTTGTCGTCTTCGCAATTAATGCAATGGTTTTGGAGTGCCTCATCAGTACATCAATACATTCTATGCGTTACCATACGCACCGTTGAATTATCTTTTCCTTTAACTGGCTTTATGGGTAAATCGAGAACCACTTAGACCAAAAATACTTTAAAAATCATGATTCAGCGGCTACAAGGGGAATTATCTTTTCCTTTAACTGGCTTTATTGGCAGGGGCGTAGTAAACTTTTTTTTTTCAAAATTGAATCCATTAAATTTTTTAAATAATTCCATAATAATTGATGCCATTAAAAAATTAATCTCACTAATATATTTAAATATTTTCATTAAAAATTAATTTTATAAAAATTTTAAAATTATTATTTATGTTTTACAACAACGATAATAGAAATAAGTGAAAAAATAATTGGTGTTAAGTTTTGGAGTAATATATATATATATATATAAGAAAAACAAATAAATGGGTATTATGGGAAGAAGTGTGACGAACACGCCACACTCACGTTGAGAAAAAGCAAAAGACAGTTAATGAAAAATAAATTGACTTTTTTTTTGAAAGAGTGATCCAAACAACACAAGAACAAAGAATAGTGAAAACACCATTGAAGTGTGGTGGAGGTGGAGGTCCACTTGAAGATTTAAAAGGGCAAGACAAAATTTAGTTACAAGTTATTGTTTTCAATTTTATAAAGGTACACAATAATATAATATTTTCTCTCTTTTTATTATAGTTTTATTCTCAAATATTAATGCATGAAAATTCTAATTATTTGCAATTCTTTGATATGTGAGAAATTGAAATTGAATATGCTTTATAAAAATAGATCATATAAATGGGTAATTGATTTTATTTTAGTGTGATATTGTGTAAATAGGAATTATGTTCAATTTTAATTGGAGTTGGATTCAAAATTTTCAATATATGAGATAGTGATGAGCATTATAGTTAAAATTGACATTTTATTTTTTTAAACAGTCATAGATAAATTTGTGATTAAGAGAAAATCACCCTTTGAGCAACTAATTGATCAAGAAATTGGAAATAAAGATCAAGAAAGTAGTTTAAAAAAAGCTAGTCATGAGATTAATTTAGATAATCTTCCTGCTGATCCTGAATTGAGAATTAAAATCTCAGAATATCATCTTAATGATCGAGATAAAGTAAGGAGAGTGTATCTTTAAAAAAGACCTTACCAATTACAAAACTGTAATTTTAAACAACGAAATATTAGAAATATTTTTCGTCGTTTTAATCCTAAGTGGTACAAAAAATATTCTAATTGGTTGAAATATAGTATACAAAAAGATGCAGCATTTTGCTTATATTATTATCTTTTTAGAATTGAGATTAGGAAGCAAGGAGGAGGTGATTCATTTATTACAGATGATTTCATTACTTGGAATAAAAAGGATATATTAGATATTCATGTGGGAGGCCCTAATAGTGCTCATAATGTAGCTTGAAAAAAATGTAAAGCACTGTTGAAACAAGACCAAAATATAAAAGTTGTTTTTAATAGACATACAAATCAAGTGAGAAAGGAATATAGAACTCGGTTAACTGCTTCAATTGATTGTATTCGATTTCTTTTGAGACAAGAGCTTAACGATCGTTTTACTGAGATGAATACTGAGTTGCTTTTATGTGTGGCTTGTTTAAGTTCAAATGATGCATTTTTTTTGTTTTGACAAATAAAAGTTGATTCGACTTGTTCAATTTTATTCTCGGAATTTTTCATCGGTATAATTTTTTTCACTTAACAATCAGCTTGAAACTCATATTTCTAACATGCTATCTAATGATGAGTTTTTGAAGTTGGAAGGAATCAACAATCTTGTTCAATTGCTAGTTAAGACAAGAAAAAATTTGGTGTATCATTTAGTTTATTTACTTGTCAAATTAGCTTTGATATTATCAGTCGCGACGGCAACTGTTGAAAAGGCATTTTTTGCTATGAATATAGTGAAAAGTCATCTGCAAAATTGAATGAAAGATTAATTATTAAATGATTGTTTAGTTACTTATATTGAAAAAGATGTATTTGAAAGTATTGATAATAAAATAATTATTCAATACTTTTAAAATATGAAAACTCGTAGAAGACAATTGTAATATTATCAGTACTATTATATATATTATTATTATATTAATATATTATTTTTTATTTTTTTATGTGAATGAATTTTTTTATTGGTAATAATTTTTAATCCCACAGAATTTAATTTTTGGCTACTCCCTGTTTATTGGTAAATCGAGAACAACTTAGAGCAAAAATACTTTAAAAAATCATGATTTAGCGGCTACAAGAAAACGATCAGAACGATGAGACAAGTTGCTTTTGCGGGCTTTGAAGAGATTTGGTTGCTCAAATGAGCTGAGTGTAATCGTTTCACTTTATCTCATTTATACTACATTTTTTTTTGAGTTTTATGATCCGGCACGGTTTCGCTGATTACAAAATTTTTGCCTAGTTATCGTGAATTTAGAACTTCATTGACCTCTCTTAGAAATTAAATTTGGTTTAAAAGATTAATTAAAATTAATTATCTTTGACTTGATTAAAGTACAAATTCAAATTGATTTTAAGCTGTAATTAAAAAAAAAAAAAGAGAGAGATAAGCCAACTAAATATTAGTTGGCTCAAAGTTGCCGCCCAAGATGAAGAGCCGACTTCAATTGTCTCTAAATATGGCCATGCATTTGGCCATAAAACATACATGTAATTAGAAAGTAAATTTGAGACTTGTGTGATAGTAAGGCATACTAAAGGGTTTTAGTTGGTTAGTTTCAACAAGTTAATGCATCACGGACTTTGGTCTGTGAGAGTTCGTCGTGAGTTGTATTTGTAAAATTTGTATTTTCTCAATCAATTAAACCGAGTACGTATTTGGATATTACAATCTATTTTCTAAGCAATTTATATTTGCCAACATCTGGTACCAGAGCTCAGTTTAAGGGTTCAAGTAGATAAAGATGGTTTCAAGTTCAACAATTGAAACTCAACAAGTTCAACCAATGCAATTATCAATTAATTTGATAGCAAAAACAAATTTGCAATGTGGAAAACACTTGATGTAGTTATATTTGCAAAGAAATGAGTATGGCGAAATTTTAGAATAAGGGTTGATAGAAAAAGAAAAACCGACGGCCGAAGAATCACAACAATTGATTCGTGATCATTCACTAAATGAGAAGGCTTTGTTTTTAAGTTGTCAATTTGTTGAGTTGTCGATTCTTGAAAAGATATTCCATGCTAAAACAACAAGGGAGGCCTGAAATATTCTGCTTAAAATGTATGAAGGAGCAAACACAGTTAAATGAACAAGATTACAAGGTTAAAAGCTGATGGAGCAAGCAAAAGATGAAAGTGTTTGTGATTATTTTTCACGAATGGAAACATTAATTAAACTATATATAGAACAATAGAAAAGTTGCATACCAAAGGTAACAAAGTCTTCCCAATGTTGCCATAAAAGTTTACCCAAGAATCTGGAGAGAATATACACGGGCCATCATTTCAGATGAATAATAATTTAGTTAAGAAGAGATGACATACACTGGTCAATAGACTGCACAGCCATCTGGGCATAATTTGTAAACCCTCCAAGAAAATCAAGTAAAATATTACCAATGCTGAATCCATCTGTGCTCTTACGCATGAATCTCATTATAGCCTGTATCTCAGAGAAATCACAAACATTATTTGAGTTGCTACATCAAATACATAACCAACATATGAAAACATGACTTTGCTTTTACTCATTTGGAAAATACGAGTTCACTAAAATCACTTTAACTAGTACATTAACAAACAAGGCAGATAAAAGATAGTTGCTTCCTGCACACACAAAAAAAAAAAAAAAAAAAAAAAGAAGCCCTGCAATGCTAAAGTGCCACTCCAACATGTAAAGGAAGGAAAAAGGACACCGGTAAAGAGAAGTGGTAAGATAGAATAATTGCAAATTGGAATGGGAATGATAAGCAAGTCTTCCAATATGCTACCTTGTGTCAAAATCAATTAAGATGTCTAAATAAAATTAAAAATAACAAAAATCAATTAATGCACCAGGATTTTTCCCTTTAATCTCTTTTTCTAAACTTAATTCATTTATGCATACTTCTTATCAAATTCTCATTTATATAATATTAAAACTCTCAATTTCATATTTTAGCAACTAAAACCAGCCGCATACCCCTAAGGAATACAAACACGCCCATACTTTTTTGAAGCTTGCTTTCCTTCCTCTTTTTCTCTACACTTTCTCTTTTCTTTTATCTTTTCTCCTCGCTTGTTCTTTAGCTTTCATTAATAAATAACATTCAATCTTCAATTAAAAATATGAACAATTTCTTTAATTGGCAAGCACTACAAGAAAATTAGCGAATAGCAATGGAAATTAGCAATCGAATTTGTTGAATTTCCGTTGCTAATAAAAATTAGCAACGGAACATTCAGTTGCAAATTTGACGGTTGATATTTTTAGCAACGAAAATTATTTTCTATTGTTATTTTTATCAACGAAATTAGAATTTTCATTGCTATATTTACCAATCAAAATCAATTTTGGTTGCTATATTTAGCAACCGAATAGAAATTTCGTTCATATTTATAGCAACCGAATTGAAGTTTCCGTTGATAAATTCAGCCAGTATTATAAACAATTACGACGAAATTATCGTCGCTATTCCGTCACTAAATTATTTTTGATTTTTTACACAAAAATTATGCAAAAGCCTATATCCGCCTATTGAAATAAAAGTGCACCTAAAATGCATATAAAATACAATCCAGTCAGCATATGGACCCTTACATGCTATCAAAATTTGCACATTTTCCTAAGATGCAACAACTAAGCTAATACAAACCAAAATTTTTTCTGTTCTTTGTCAAGATTTACCTCTTAAATCGCAAATCACCGATCCTTCCATCTTCATTGTATGGCTCAAGATTCAATTCAGCAATGCCTTACAGTTATCCGAAGCAAAACAGCAGATATTTAGATAATAATAGATGCAAGAAAAAAAATTTACCCATATTCAACCCAAAAACAAAAAAGGAAGAATCATACCTTATCTCAGTAATTCAATAGCTTGTTAATATCAATGAAACAAAGCTCCAAATCAAGCTGTTCAACTGGAGAAGAGAAAAATATAAACTAAAGGTTAAATGTGCCCTTTTGCATATAAATTTCCATGTAGGAAAATTTGGAAGCGAAAATCCAAATTCTCACAGCAAACAAGAATTGGATAACAGGTAATGGCCATTGAGTTACCCATGAAGGCAAATTATGCTAACCCTTCAATGACCATGGGCAACAGGGTGTCGTGGAATCATACAGCTAATCTGGTGGGTTTAATTAATCATTCTCAGGATGAACTATTTTACTCGCGCATGCAAACCAAAAAAGAATAAGAAGAAGAAGAAGAGAGAAAGAGAACTGTGTTAAACAGAGTTTCAGATAATCAATAAGCAAATGCCTCTTAACTGAATCACTTATGCTGTGGAACTAATTTAATTAGATGAAGTTGGCACAACTGAAAGGACTGCAGTACTAGTGGGCCCAATAAACATTCAACTTGGATGAGCATATGTAATATGAACCTTGTCAACCTAAGAACACCGTATGTAGTTCATCATACCACAAGCAGCAAACCCCAGTGCTTATCAACTACCACCAATTGCTATGAGATATCTTAAAGCTTCCACGACAGGAATTATTTGACACAGAATACCCCAACCAACAAGATGTTCATAATCTGAAACTACTGACATCATTAATGCATGCACATATTAAGTTAATCTTCTAATCCTCAATAATATATAATATATGTGAAAAATATGAAAACATATATTTTTTTTTTTCATGAATCAGCCTGAAATATCCAAGTTTGCCTATGTGTTGTTTAAAAGTAAAAAAGTGCACTAAAAATATATATTTTTATATATTGCTTTTTCGGCACTCTCACCTCTCGGACGCGGACAATTTATTAATTTCTTCTGCCTAAATCCTTAATTGCTAATTCACACTTTTTCACACCTACCCCTGCACAGATTTTTTTTTTTTAATGTCTAATTGTATTTAGATAGAGGACACCCGCATCTTCCCATTGTGCGTGCATTTATAGCTCATTTAAATATTTAAAAAAATTGATATTTTCAATATTGTTAATTCATTATTGATTATTATAAAAATAAAAGTAAAAATTGTACCTTTCAACAATTTTTCTATTTTACGCTCATTCTATCTTTCTTGCTAAAAAAAAACATGTATCTATTAAGGAATCAATTACACTATGTATCTATCTTTAAAATTAAATTAACATCTATTATTTAATTTATGGGGTGGAATTTAGAATTTTTGGCTTCGAGTAATAATTTAGTATACTCGTGTATATGGTGCATGTATTTAGATTGTCTAATTTCATTGAACGTATTTATAAATAAACAACAAATCTTTTGCTTGTGCAAAAATATCAGAAAAATAATTCCAAACGAGCTTCTCTTGTGTGGCCGAGAGTGCTCATAAAATTTAGTCTTTTTTGGTGCCTTAATACACATCAACAACAGTAGGTGACGGGTTTTGGGATTTCATAAGCAAAAAAAACTCCACCTGGATTTAGAAAATAGAAGCATTTATGTTAATTCAGTAATATAGTATATTAAAAAGCCCTTTTTATTGATTAGTTAGTATTTAATTTTACCCTTTTATTTAATATCTAGTTCTACCTTTTTAACATAATGTGAACTTTATATATGTAATGGGAAGTACCACGTGTTATGTCATTGATAGCAAGTGTAAGAATCGCCAAATGAAAATCTTATGCCTTTTTAATTTCAGTCACACACGTTTAAAAAGGCCTCTCATTTCCAAAGTATGCTATATATATAGGCTTTCTCATTTCCAAATTATGATACCCATACCTATTTATCTTCACTAAAATCCTCTCAACAGCATTTTCACATTTAGCACTGATAATGCAAATGGTCAATGCAATAATCCCAACAGAATAGAATAGAAAGTGAAAGAGAGAGGGAGCGGGGGTGATCACAAAAGCATTAACTCCTACCAGAATATGAATGAAAGCTTGTTTGGACAAGATTCTTAATCTCCACTAGTGCTAATTGAACTTCTCCAATCACATCAAGCATATTATGTAGAAGAGAACAGGTATTCTGCATTACAAAAACTGCATTAGGATGAAAGGAGCTACAGATATTATGCAATTGCTTCATTCAGGTATTCTTGCCTTCAAAAACACCACACAAATAATTAGATACAGGCTGAAAGTAGGTGTACCCCCTTGAACCATGAAAGTAACAATCCAAATTCTTAGTCAAAATAGAAAAACCAAATGATATCGTATTCCAACTGTTTACAGTAGAATACTATAGCATGTTCAGGCTGGAGCAAATATATCTTGCAGTAATAGTGGGAAATGCAAAGTTAAAGTCAAAGTTGAACAGTGATTGCCATGCCATACCATGTGAAGAGTGTAAAAGCTGTGACTCATCTAGAGAATCCTAGAAGAAATAGCAGTTTTTGTCACAGCCTGATCCCATGATGTACCCACGGGCATGATAGATAGTAAGTGCTATGGATCTTCCTATAAATCAGCAGAATATTTTCTTCCTTTTTTATTTTCCTAAACTCTAGGAATCATTTTTCAGTGTAAATGGATTCTGTATTCTTTAAGAAGTTGCCTACAAAGTTTTCTTCTTTGGTGTATGCACCGAGGAGCGTATGTATGTAGATCATGACCAATGTAAAATCATTTTAATTTAATTCAATTTCTCATAGCAATTAAATATGAAGCTTTTCCTTTTACTGATAAAAGATGTTCACACCACCAAAATCCAGCCGGAAAAAAAAAGAATAAAATAAAAGAGAACTAAATGCAAAAAAAGAATAAAATAAAAGAGAATTAAATGCAAAAAGAGACCAAGACTTACCTGTGTTTCTTGTGCAAAACTTTTGAAACCAACAAGCTTCTTTGGGGTCTTAGCATTTAGAACCCAAGCAAATGCAGTGCAAGCATCCATATTAGGGAAGTTCTAAAGAACAATAAATGCTGATTTTGAGAAATAAGTATAGCATTTAAACTAAGCACACATTTTACTGCTAGACTACATTACCTTTGCAATATTTACGTCATCTAAATTGTTTGAAATGACCACACTAGGGGTAGGACCATCACTTATCACAAACCTGTATTCCATCAGAACAAAAGAATGTAGGGCATACTATTATGAATACTTGAAAGTCTCAATAGGACATAACATACCATAGGGGGGAAATCAACAAAGATACAAACCTTTGGCTGATTAAACCTTGGTAATTGAGAATAATATTCCGTTTCAGATTCCTGCTTCCAAAGTCATCAACTTTCCATAGCTGATCAAATAACAGACATGACATCTCTCTCAGTAATGAAGGACAATGTATTCCATTTGACTGAATCCTTGTTAAATAGAATAAAGACCTGCAAATCCTCAATACATTCTATAACTAGAATGGGCACAGGTTGATAATATTGGCAGATGCATAGACATTTTTTAAAAAATGCAGCATATCCAGGAAAGAAGAACCTCAGCATGTTTTAAGAGAAGGTTTAAACTAATCCATGGAGGTGTATCACGTGAACATATACATATTCTGTGTTCGATATGCATTAGAGGAAGGACTTCCACCAATGATGTATGAAAATATCAGCATTTGTAATAGAGAAAAATCATGGTGGCCCATATCTCCAATCACAGGCTTGAAGTTGTGACCTGGTTATCCGTCTCTTAACACAGAAGCATAAAAGATTCAAGCTGAACACAATAATTATCAGACTTCCTTCTCTTTCTACCTTTTTGGGTCAATATATAAAAGAGGGCTTGTTGAATATAACCCAGGTACATCCGAGTCTAAAAACATCTACTTAAACTTTTCTTCACTTTCTTCATTTCCAGTCCAACACAACTCCTAAGGCAGAAAAGATAAATTAACTTCCACCTAGCACGTTAAGAGAATTTGATTCCATGTTTGAATCTACATATTGAACTTGCACATAAAAACTGATTGTATTTACAAAAATTAATTCTCCATAAGTTTTGAAAAATCTCTTAATGTCAAATCATATTCAATCAAATAAAATAAAACAATGACAAAAAATAAACAAAAATAACTACTAAGTTTGTAACATATCCTGACTCCCATTTTCATTGATCAACCATAAATCTCGATATATGAACTACACATGCACCATTCGATGGCAACCATTCAGAGGATCAGTTTCTTCCATTACTATGACAATAGACTAAAATGTACCAATGGAATCGTTCCACCAAATCCTTCCAGACCAAGTAAATATGCATTAAGAGGAGTATGCTAGGTTAGAAGTGGGGGAAAAACAGAACAAAACTTTGGAAAGAACTCCTTTCTTGTTTTCAAAAATAAAATTGCTTTTATGATTTGATAGCTGCATTCCATGTTCTTGAGAGCTGGGAGAGATAGAAAGACTGAAATTTATAATATTATAGAGCGGTTTCAAAATTTTTCATGATAAAAAGAATTCTAAAGAAGAATTCACAAATTTCTGCTCAAATAATTCTTAATCAAATCGTTCTCATAATTCCCTAAAATGATCTATCCTCATATTACCCAATTGTATCATATATTCACTTTACTGGAAAATGATTAAGATTGGATTTCATGGGACAAAAATAAGGACAAATTAACATCTCCAAGTGACATATATACCTCGTGTTTGCTGCTAATGTTGGAAATGTGTCTTAGATTATCAACTGCAATGTCCCTGGCACCAGGCAAAAATAGACATGTTGTCTTCAACTTCAACATCTGAGAAGAGACGAGTATACAACACCGATCTTATATTTAATTTTCCAATTAATGGAGAGAATAACTGCTCTGTATCTGTCGAAAAGTTTTGCGAGATCTGCAAAGATAAAGCCAGAATGAACAAGAAACCTAATGAAGCAAAAAAACTCATCAAAATATATAAATAAAATAAAATAAAATCAAGCCAAAAAGAAATGCAATTCAAGGAAAACACACTGGATCATTAGAAAAGAGGTCGAGGGAGGCAGGAAAACTGAAGGTAATGAGTGTCTGGTTCAAGTATTTGGCACAGTGTTTAAGGTTGCTCACACCAGCAAATGTATAATCCCTACATCACAAAATCAAAACCCACTTTGCGAAATAGTTAAAATTGATATCTATAACACAGCAAAAAAAAAAAAAAAAGAAGGAAATAAAACAGAAGAGAAATATTGCTATACACCTGCAATCCACTAGAGAGAAAATGGACATGAGAATGAATAAATCCATGAAGAATAATCACGGATGATGCTCAGCTCTGCCTTTTCTCAATACTGTACTAGATTCTACTCAAATCGACTTAGATTCTCTGGTTTCATGGAGAAAACGAACAATCAAAACCCTAAAGTTAAAAAAAAAAAGGAAATATTCGGAGAGGAATAAGATTATACCAGAAAGGTAGTGAACAAAGGGAACCTTTGCTGTAAGGAAAGAAAGAAAAAATGTTAGATTGAATCTACCTTTCTTCAAGCAGAGAATTAGGAACGAAAAAAAGTGAGGGGCAGATTCAAAGAGAGGGAAGCGGCTTATGGCGTGAGGGGGAGAGAGGCAGAAGAGATAGGTAGGTAGGGTTTTTTTATTTTACATATATAAATTAGCAACGAAATGCAAATTTCGTTGCTAATATTGCTCCTGAATTGTTTTCGGTTACAATTTTAGCAACGGAAATTCAATTTCGTTGCTATTTTTAGACACAAATTTATTCTCATTTAGAACCAAAAATACCAATGGAATGCAAATTTCATTGCTAAAATTGCAACCGAGTTATTTTCAGTTACAATTTTACCAACGGAATTCAAAATCCATAGCTAAAATTGCAATTGAATTGTTTTCAATTGCAATTTTAGCAACAGAAATCCTATTTCGTTGCTATTTTTAGATATAAATTTTTCCTTCGTTGAAACCAAAAATACCAACGGAATCTAAATTCCGTTGCTAAAATTACAACCGAATAGATTTTTCGTTGCAATTTTAGAAACGGAAAAATAATTTCATTGCTATTTTTGGACCCAAATTTTTTTTCATCTCCTTAGGACCACAAATACCAACAGAATTTAATTTTTGTTGCTAATTTAGCAATGAAAATAGCAACGAAAATTAAATTTTGTTGTTAATTTAGCAACAGAAGCCAGATTTCGTTGCTATTTTTCGTTTCAAAATTTTTTCGCCCACTGTTGGCGTCTATTTTTAGCAATGGTATTGGATTCCACTATTAATTTTCGTTGCTAAATTTTGGTGCTAAAAATTTCTTCCACTTTTAGCGACGGAAGATAACCAAATATTTTTCCATTGCTAAATTTGCAAAGTGTAACCAATTTTAGCAACGAAAATTATTTTTCATTGCTAAATAGCAACAAAAATTGAATTCCATTGCTAATTTAGCAACGGAATCAATTCCGTTGCTATTTTCACATTTTCTTGTAGTGAAGCTAAAAAAAGAGCTGGGAGAAAATGCACTCAATCACTTAGCTAACTTACTTGAAATTTACAACTTCTCTCTTTCTCTATGTTCTTCCATCTCAAGAGCATATTTTTAAGAGATGATTTTAGAAAGGAATAAGAGAAGAGTGAACTAAAATTTTGAAGTTCTTTTGGCAAACTATCAACACTCAAGCCTTAATAATAAAGGAGAATTCTAGAAAGAATGATTTCACTTGCTCATTGGTCAAAGTTTTTAGATTCTTGGTCAATTGCCTTTTAATCCCTTTGTAACTTTTTAATTACCAATTCACTTAAATTCTCATTTCTCTCATCAATTTAATCCCCACTTACATGCATAATTTAATCTTTTCTCAATTACATAACTACCCCTAACTTTTACAAAAGTTTCAATTACGTCCCCACTTCATAATTTATGTTCATATGAACTATAACTTTTACAATCACGTACTCTAATTCTTCTAGGGTACACTTTGAGGCCTTATATTTCGTTCTCCCTTAAAAAACTTTTGTACTCGAAATTCTTCTTATTATCATACATTTGTTATGTTGCATTATGTTGCTACCCTAGCAAGTATACTAGATCGACAAGTAATAAAATAGGGTATAGTTAGGACTCTCAAATATCGAACCCAAGGGATTGTGTGTGTGCAAGCTGTGAAAATTAAATGTATGCTATAAAATTCCCAATTATTTGTGTTTAGAGTTATCTAATTTCTAAAATGAAAATTTTAAATACTAAAATATGCAATGTCAAGAAATTAAATTCAACGAGTAGTAAATTAATTATGAATTAAATTCTGGAAATTGACAAATGTAAAAATCTATGAAAATAAAACATTGCTCAGGTTCACTCATTCACCCCATACCCAATGTGAATTAATTCAATCCTACAGAAATATAAATATGAATGAATCCAAGATAACCATCTCAACCCAAGCGTCATATTCCAAAGCCAGCTACTCTAATTGCAAAGCGTCCCATTCCGGAGCAAGCCTTACAACTAGCTTAAGCACAGGTCTTAAATCCTAAGTTTAGTTTGCTTTCCCATTCCGAAGCCAAACACCCCAAACCCATCTATTTCACTCACACCTTAGTCTTAAAATCATAAATACTACACATCTAGAGTTCCATTCCGGAGAAATCTAGAATAGACAATATTTTTATAGAAAAACTAAGCAAAATTCATTCACAACATTCAACTCATACAAGTATCAACATCCAACAAAGATATATAACAAAATCATTTAACAAAGCTAAAAAATCAATTGAAGAGTTGAGAACTAATGAAATATAATAAGCAACAGTGAAATAAATAATTCATTCATAAATATGTAACTGAAAATTTATTCAACAATTCACATGTTTGAGTAGGGGATTCAAAGATCCCCCAAACAACTAAAAGACTACTCACTATCCATTACAAAATGAAAAGAGAAAAGGATAAAATAAACCCTGAAACTCATGGTAAAGAAATCCCAGTTGAATCCAAGTTCTTCAATCTCTTTCTCCAATGCTTGACTGGAAAAATAAGCTATAACTATGTAGATCTATACTTCTAAACTGTAAATCTGTGTTTAATCTATTTATTTTGATGTAAATCTCACTATTTTCCAGTAAATCTATGTATCTATATATGTAAAATGAACAAAGGAATGAAAAAAAGAAGAAAGAAAACCCTAAATCTCAATAAAAACCAACTCTTTCGATTATACAAAAAAGTTTTCTTTTATAGGTTGACATGGCTCATGATTACTATAAAATTCCTGGTAATCGTGACCACTGTTAAAAATGCCTCTTTTAGCTAATATAGGTCATAATTACTATGAAATTTCTAGTAACCGTGAAGTAGCTCCGAACTGCATCTGGAAGGGGGTCACGGTTACTAAGAAATTACTAGTAATAGTGAGATGGATCACTTCTCCATTTTGGATTGGAAACATGCCTACCTCATGGTTACCACCAAATTCTTAGTAACCATGAGGTACTTCTCTTTTAGCTTCTATACTGAAAACTTCATAGGCCACGGTTATCACCCTTTCATGCACACAATTGCCATGCTGGCCATGAGAAGCCTCAAAATGGTGTATTTTGACAGAACGCTGGGATCATGGTTACTAGGGTTTTCCTAGTAACGGTGAGGTACCTACAAAAATCATGAAATTCCATCAAAAGCTATCAAATTCGTACAAAAGCTAGAATTAACTGAGAATGGGATAATTTATTAAATGCAAGCAAAAATAAAGCAAAAGATACTAGAAACCCAATGAAAACTAGACTCAAATGAAACTAAAACTCAACACTAAATTGGAGTTATCAAAATACCCCACACTTAGACTTTGCTTGCCCTTAAGCAAATGAATCATCCATAATCTTAAAAACTCAAAACTCCAATTCAGAATAAGAAAAATGAAAGATACTAGAGCAACACTTAGCAAAAGACACTCAGAAGGAGAACTCCATCAAAAGGGCTCAAACTAATCTATATCAAACAATTTCTTTTGTGATGTGTGCTAGGCTAAAACAGATTTATATCCTTTCAAAACTAAACTAACAGTGAATTCCAGTAATCAAGCAAACAAAAAATTACGATAATTTTGCTTTTTTAACTCAGAACAGCCATAAACCTCTCCTTTAGCACCTAAACCACAAAGGTCATCTCTACTAAACAACTCAGAACAAGATAGAATCACCAGGTCTTACATTAAGGTTGTAATGGGGCTAAGGAAAAAATTCCAAAGAATTGATAAGGTCAGCAAAATGGAATTAATCACACTATTCAGAAACATATACCACCTAGCTTTCTCAAGAAATAACTCTTTCAAAATCTATGCTCTATTGTTATCAAAAAGGGAGAATACATCTTAGGATAATAATTTGATTGTCAAATTTGTAAGAAGCAAAATCTAAATGACACCTCCCATAAATGCTAGGTACCCCACACTTATTTTCTACAGTAATGAATTAATAGAAATTCCTGCAGCATAACATATGTATTTTGTCTTTTTTTTTGGAATACGGTTACTATGAATTTCATAATAACCGTGAGATACTAACTTAGTTAACAGAAGTACCAAAAGCACTGATTCTTACCATCTTTGCCCCAAAAGTTTTAGAACATTAGCTCATAAATCACTAAAAGCTTTTCAACTTCTATTTTGCTGCTTGACTAATGATAAAAAATTTTATCAAACCTAACATGCAAATTTCATTACCCAACCTAGAGTGGCCAATTCCAAAATGGGAAAGATAAAGGTATTTAGGCTATAGGTTAAATATTAGTGCAATCAAGAAAAATTAAGTAGTACGCTTTTAGCATACCAATTAAACTCAAAGGGGCTAACAATGGCAAAATTTCTAAGTGTTGCTCAAGAGTCATTTAGAAATTGGTTATCAAAGAAAAACAGCCTAGATCATATCCTAAACCTGACTAAATCAAATATTCATTTCCAAGGGTGATGAGGAAGGTTCTAGCTATTTCCGAATTCCTTCACTCAATTGCTCTCACTCACTTAGTTTTTTTTTTTAAGAAAAAATGCTTAGCCTATTGTGCTCATTAGATTAGAAATTGAATGATATTTGATTAATCGAGATCAAATTAAATAAAAATCTTTTCTGAACAAACTACTGCTCTCTGGCTACTCAGGCTTTCTATCTTATACGTTCAAAAGTCGAGTTTAAGCTAATTCAATTCAAGATCAAATGGCAGCTTAGACTAAATGCACAATAATTAATAACTCTATAGAAAATTTATTCTAACTTAAATTCAAAAGGGAAACTAAAACATTAAAACATAAAAACCTACTTAAAATAAAAGGCAATGCAAAAACATAAAGTAAATGAAATTAAAACAAATGAACTATTTTAACTCAAAACTAAAGAAAAAAACCAAAATGCAAAAATATACTGAAAATTAAAATATACTAAACAACTGAAAATTACTAAAAAGAAAACAAGAGTTGTAGTTTAAGAATTTTACACTTTCAGCCATCGAGTCCCAACTTCTTCCTTCAAAAAGAAAATTTGCACAGAACAAATTCTTCACCAAAAAGATTAACTTCCTATAGTTAGCCTTACCTTCACAAAAATTAACAGTTATACAAAGGTTTACAAAAAAAAAATAAATGTTCCAAATCTCAACATCAACAAATATACTATCCCACCCCATACTTCAAAACTTACTGTCCTCAGCAAGGTACAATTATATATCTCAAAAACAGGGAATAGGGAGAAGGAACTTCCTGCTCAGGCATGTGGGGGAGCTGAAGAATCAAGCCTGGCATTCAAAGCAGCCAAGGCTTCAATGATTTGCTGCTGTTGTCGCTTGAATTCTTTCTGGTTTTCAGGTAGAGGGTCCATGCATTCCATCAGGGCAGTGTATTGAGCATATGACAAGGCGACAACATCTTGATCTGGGGCAGCTGAAGGATTACATAAGCTGCGCTCCAACTTGCTCAAGTACTCGCCTCTGTCTGTTAGCCTGAAACCATGCTCCGTAGTATCATCTTTTACTATGATCTTCATATTCTTCAGCATTTTTTCATCAATATAGGCAGCTACGGGAAGGCTTTTATCTACATTCAATGGGTGCCTAAAATGTCTGGCGATTATGGTCACCCAGCCACCAAAGGAGAATTTTTTTGACTTTGGTGGGCTTTTGTTGGATTTCTTTGAGTTTGTTCCACCAGTGGTAGGCGCCATTGATGCGACAGTGTCTCACAATACAGGAAAGTATGAGAGTCTTCGAAAGATTTATTTGCCCCGCACTCTGCATATGAGACATAAAAGATATAGAAAAGAAATAGTGTAAGATTCTGAAAACATGGTCCCATAGCAAATGAGATTTGGTGGTCCCAGACACATAAAGGCCTCCAATAAGTGGATCTAGGATATCCTCCCAAGCCAAGTCTTTTGAATATTCTTCATAGGCGAATAGCCCATCCGGTAGGAATCCTAATGCTTCAGTGATAGCTGCCAAAGATTCTTCATAGAATTTGCCTTCCAGGAAGAAAGTCACCATATCTGGACCCTTACCATGCCCAAAATGGAACTGCACAGTGGAGATGAAATCTCTGGTCAAATTTGGATAAACCAGTTCTCTACATTCGGAGAATCTTTCCCAACCAATTGCTGCAATATGGGTGTTGACCTTCCCTTTGATTCCAAATTTTTCTAATAAGCTCATATTAACATAGACCGAAGGAAGGTACTCACAGTTGGAAAAGATCTTATAATTTGTCTTCATTTTTTTAGGGACCCAACTGGGTACCTTTGGCCCTTTCTTTTTCGTTTGCCTTTATTTCACAGGGGCTGGAGATGGTGGCTGACTAGCCTCTGCTTACTCATCATATGGTAAGGGTTGGCTAGCAAGAGGGAGGACCGCTTGGGCTTGAGAAGAAGAACTGAAAACACGAGCTCTTTTAGGTGCCACTGGCCAAAAACAAAATTGAGAAAGTTAACAATGATGAGCAAGGCAGAAGAAGCACAGAAATAATATGAGTAAATGAGAATGCATAATATAAGTTCACGGCACACACAAGTTCCTTAAGGTATGTGGCACTCAACTACGATGACTTAGTCATCCTTTGGAAACTAGTATCCCGCAGGTCGAATCGTTTTAGCCTATATACCTCAAGGATGTAATTGAACATACAAATTTACATGAACAAAAATTTGCCAACTCAAACTAATTTAACAGGATTTGGCATGCTTATTTGATCATGAGATAGTCTTAACAAAAGTAAGATGACAAATGAAATCGGCCTATATGCAACAATTCCAAATCATACATACAGCAAGTCGAGTGCAATAGCTTCTATTAAGACAGCCTCAAAGCAAACATTTAGATTAACTAAAGATTTGGGACAGCAACTGCATAGCAAGATATTCACAATCCACAAAATCGACGATAAGGTAGTCATGACAAAAATAATCTAAAGTAGTGCCCAACAAGGATTGCACCAATTCTCAATTTGAATCAAAAATGCCAAATGATTTACCGATCATCATGAGAAAAATTTTGTAGAACTAACCCAATTTAGCCATATCTTAAAGTCATAATTGCCAAGCTAGACTTCAGCAAGGAAAAAGAGCTATTTGTGAAGATTGTGCAAGGAAGACAAAAATTAAAAGAAAAGAAACACACAAATAGATAAAACTTAAGAAAGTTTAACATCATTTACCAAAATCCAGTTAACAAGTAGGGCAACACCAAAATAAAATTAAAAATGTAAGACAAAAAGAAAGAAACGAAAAGGAAAACTAACCTGTATGCGTGTCCAATCACCAAACTGAACCAAGATAAAGGGGAAGAACAACCATAAAATCAAGCCAAACACAAACACAAGGAAATTTAATCACAGAAAAATTCAAGATTTAAACTATCCTAACATAAGGCATTAACAAAATTTAGCAAACTAGTCCCTCATTACATTAACCCAAATTAATGGATGAAAGATGAAAATGAGGGAGAGTGAACAACAAAGACAAAAAAAGAGGAACGAAATCAAAAAGAATCAAAAGAACAAAAGAGCAACACGAAAAGCAGAAACACAACAAAAAACGAAAATAACAGCAACTAAGTTAAAATCAAACTCAAAACTCTGAGCAAACACAAAAAAAATACTACTTGGTGATTAAGAAGAGAATTTGGTACTTACTTGGTGATGTGGCACGAGCAAACAACTACAAGCAAACAAAAAGAAGGATAAGAACACCCAAATAAAAGAAAGAAAGAAGATGGTCAGATAAGAAAAACTAAGAACAAAAGACAGAAATAAGAAAATAAAATAAAGTAAAAATAAATAAACAAGAATAACCAAACAAATAAATCAAAGTAAAACAGACTAGAAGAAAAATGAAGAGAAGATAAAAGAAGAAAAGAAGAAGAGAGGTGAAAAAACAACTTTACCTGTGTTGGCGATGGAGAATGGCAGAGAGAAGAAAGAAAATAGAAAGAGAGAGAGAGGAGAAAAAGTAAAAAAAATTAAATGAAACCCTAAACTAAAAGAAATTGAAAAGGCATCAGAAAAATTAGGGGTGCGTTTACTTACAGAAAACTGTTTTCTGTTTTCTGTTTTCTATTTTCTTAGAAAATTGGAGTATTTATTTTTCATAGAAAATTTAGAAAATGCGTTTATTTATCAACAAATGAAAAACTGAAATGTTTATTTTTTTGTGTACACACACACACATACATATATATGTATGTATGTGTGTGTGTGTGTATGTAAATATATGTATGTATGTGCATACATACATATGTATATGCATATGTATGTGAATATATGCACATACATACACATGTATTTATGCATACATACATATGTACATATATATGTATGTACATACATATATATACATATCATATGTATATATATGTATGTACATACATACACATATATACATACATATGTATGTATGCAGATAAAAGCACATACAGATACATGTGTATGAATATGTATGTGCATATGCATATATGTATATGCATAAATACATATTTATATGTATATGTATGGATATAGATAGATACATATACATATATGTGCATACATACATACATACATACATTACGTATGTATGTATGTATGTTTGTATGTATGTATGTATGTATATGCATATATATGTGTATATATGCACATATATATACATACATATACATATGTATGTATACATATACATATGCATGTGTATGTGTATGTGTATGTGTGTATATACATATATATATACATATCCATATGTATGTATGTATGTATGCATGCACTACATATACATGCACATGCATATACTTATGTATGTATGCACATACAAAAACATATATATGCATATATATGTATATGTATATGTATGTATGTACATATATATACATATATATATATATATGTGTGTGTGTGTGTGTATTAATATTATTCAGAAAATTTGGAAAACATCTTTTATTTGTTTTTTAACCTCTTCTTGATTTTAGAAAACTGAAAAATTCATTTTCTGTTTTCTATTTTAGAAAACTGAGAAAAATAAACATGATCTCTATTTTTTGCTTTCTGTGGAAATTTTTTTTGGAAAACTGGAGCAATTTTCTATAAGTGAACAGGCCATAGGGTTTTCAAATTTTAATTTTTTTTATGGTCACGGTTACTATAGATTTCATGGTAACCGTGAGATACCCCATTATTACACTCTGGACTAAAAACAAATAAAGGTTACGATTACTATGAATTTCATAATAGCCGTGAGATAGCATGCATTTCGCTACTAGACTAAAATGAGGTCTTGGTCACGATCACTATGAAAATCATAGTAATCGTGAGGTAATATGAATTTTTCCTTTGTAATAAAAGGAGTGTAGCTCACGGTCATTATGAAAATCACAATAACCGTGAGGTACCCTAAGTTATGCTTCTGGAATAAAGACGGACATAGGTCACATTTACTACAAAACTTATAGTAACCGTGAGATAAGGTGCTTTCCGCTTCTGGACTAAAATGAATTGACATCACGGTTACCAAGTAAAACCCAGTAACCATGACCTAACATACTCTGATATGCAAAACTAAAACTAACCTATGTCACGATTACTAGAAAAGAACTAGTAACTGTGAGCCATTAAAGTTAATCATTACATACCAATTCTTTAACTTCTAACATTTACAAATATATACATACCAATACAAAATTAACTTCTAATCATTCAAAATTCTTCATCCCAGTGTACTATTGCTCCAGCTCATCTTCTATACCTGCAAGCAGTAAATTTTACGTAATGAGCATTAAACATGTCCAGTAGTGACTAAAAATAATTATATTTTTTCAATATGCATAATTACATTAATTATACAAAATTGTTAATTTTTCTTATCAAAAAGCACTTTGAAACTTTTTTAACGGTCTTTTCAATTCAATACTAAAATTTTGATAAACTTTTCATTTTAGTCCTTTACTTTTTATTTTATTGCAAAAATACCTTTTTACACTTCAATTACAAATTTGCAATTAATTTTCTTACTTTCACTTCACATTTGAGTTTTGGCATTCAAAACTTTCAATTAGTCCTTATTTTAACTTTTTATGTAAAATTTCATTTTAGTCTCTGAACTTCACAAAAGTTTAATTTATGACTGTTTGATTATAAATTTACCATTTTACTCTTTTTAATCATTTTCCAATCACTTTTACTTATTAAATATATTTTTGAAAAAATTAACGTTTTGCCCCTAAACGTTTTATTTCTTTTCAATTATGTCCCTTTTCACGTTAAACTTCACATTTAGCTTTCTTTTTTGTACTTTTAACTTATTCTTATCATAATGCCCCTAGTACAATCCCGGTAGAAATTTTCAGATCGGATATATGGGATATGGATCCCACAGGGTCACATACAGACTGAGAAATGACCCCTAAGGACCATTTCTCACCCAACAGATACAGAACAAACAGATACTATAGGTGATCAATGATTCTACAATAGCAAAGCAGATCGTCATGACTTACACCATGATATAGTTGTCCCTATGGCTAGCCAATTATATCCTGAGCTAGATTTTGACTGTCTGACTATTACTAAGGGCAAATTTTTTTAATTTCAAATTTTTAATAGTTTCAATTACTTTTTCAATTCAGTACATTGTTTGTTACTTTTTTAGTACTTTTTTTGCAAATTTTGTGAATTATTTCATAATAATTCATCATTTTCACTTATTTAATGAATTATTTTACAATAATTCAACAATTTCATTTTATACATAACCAAATTTCTTCTAAAAAATATTCAATTAATTTTCATAAATTCTACAAAAATTTATGGACATATTAGTTTATTTTTATAAGCATTTTATGGCTTAATTTAACACAAATACTAATCCACATTAAATCTCTTTGGAATACCATTCGGCCATCAAAAGAGTTCAACCTTACACATGCTTTTAAATCAAATTAAGCTTTCTAATAGGCTTATTCAAGGTCCAATTTCAATATTCTAAGGTTAATTTCAATTATACACATTTTTTCCTAAGTTACAAAAAGGAAAATCATGCAAAATTAAGGAAAATAGGAGGATTTATTAGTCACTAACCTTTTTCCTTAGCTTATGCTTGCCTAGAATTCCTTTTTCTTTTCTTTGACCTTGGAAGCTTGTCCCTCACCTATGGAACCTACCATGGCTGAAATTCCCATTATAAGAAACACTAATCATTTGATCTCAAATGCTTGAAATAACACCATAAATGAACTCTAGGCACCCTAAAATACCTATAGGTACCTTAAAACAAAATTAAACTTATGAATTTCACTTACCTTACTTTGACACCTAAAGCTTTCCCACTTGATTTTTCTAGCTTATTTTCCTCTAATCAAAGGATAAAGGCTTGAATAACCAACTAGAGATGCAAAATATTAGCTAGGATGGTTGGATTTAGAGAGAAAAAGAGAGAGAATTAAAGAAATTTTGAGAGAGAGAAAGCATAAGGAGTTTCAGCCAAGAGAAAAAAGGAAAGGGGCTGATGAAGGTGAAGATGACTCACTAAAATATCTGCCTCCTTCCCTTTATATGTGGGCCAAAGTGGATTGGACTTTGGTTCAACCAAGATCCACTCACTTAAGGCCCAAAAGCTAAAATTAAGCCCATTATATTATTCTCCTGTAATTCTCTCACTTTCAACTCCAAATCACTTCACAATTAATTCCATCATTTTTATTATATCAAAAATAAGTAGTACATAAAATTTCAGCTCAATCGGAATTAGTTTTTTATTCGGTTCAACCATTATCAGTGTTACCGAAAAATTTTATTTTTGCAACCAAAATATTCTACACATCATTTTAGGCATATATACAATTTTTGGCAATTTTTAGATTTCATTTTCTATTTTTAACGTTTCGGTCAAATCTAGATCAACCTAATTACTATTCAAATCGAATCGCTTCGTTTTTCGTATTTTTGACTTTTGAAGGCCTATTTGATCTCAAATTCACTTCAAATTTCAATCCCGAACTATCCGTTACCATTATTTTTCGATAGTAAAATAAAATATTTTTCACCTCCGGATGTACTTTTTAGCTCGGAAGCTCTAGTCACTATCGAAAAATACTATTCATGGCTAACCTGATGTTGAGGCCATTACACTCCTCCTTTTACAATATACATTCTATTCTTTTATTTTCCTATCACTTCTTCCTCTCGTATTATTCTGCTCTTATCCCTCTTTAAACTATTTCTATTTATTTATTTTTTTATTGTTTTGCAATAATTTTTTTCCTACATCTTAATATTATATATCCAATTTTTTTAACATATACAAATATCTTCCACTAATTATTTCAAAAATTATTTAAAAATTAATTTTAATATAATTATTTGATAAATCTAATTTCAAATTACCAATATCAGACACAACACATGTGAATATAAATTTTTTAACTTAACCTGTAGATTCATAGATTTAATAACTATTTATTCTTTTTCCACCAAATAATATTTTCATACTAATTAAATAGACTACATACTATACGAAAATTAAGCAATAAACTAGATCTACCATCATAAAATTTAATAATTTTTAAATATAAACTTAATATATTTTTCTAAATTTAAAAAATTAACCCTTACCTTTGTTGTAATCAGCTTCAAAATAATCAGCATCTATAAATTAATTATAAAAATAATGTTACTAATAATAATAAAATTTTTAACTAACATAACAAAAATTATGCTATATAATATCCATTTTTACTTACCTTTTTAATTTATATGAAACCAACGTGCATAAATACTCAATGAAATTAAGAATACTAACAATAAATTCTCGAATGAAGAAAAAATTTTGATATAAATGTTAGAATAATTGAAGAGGAAGAATTTGAAGATAAAGGGTTTGAAGGTAGGTTTTAAGATGAGAATGAGAATGAAAGAGAAATTCTGTAAATAGAAAGAGTTTAATTCTGGAGCTTCAGTTTATGATGCATTCAACGAGGCCAAAGCACGTATATCGATGTCTAATATTTGGTCAGAAATTGGCACTACCTATTGTCGATTACTGATACTGTGCTGATGGATACCAGCAAATCATCAACCCGGTTTCCAACATCCCAACCGATCAATATCGTGGGGCCCGCCAAGTCGGATACCGGCATACTTGAATGCTGATTTTCAACACACCATATTTCTAATATTGTTTACTTGTAACCTCATTTTTCAAAATTTTTTAAATTTAATCCCATATTCATAAAAAAAAATCCCAAATCCCACCCAACAATGCCATATTCAAGAGCTGCTTTATTTTGGAAAGGAGTTCCATCAACGCAACAAAAGAAAATGTTGTTTCTTTCTCATATCAGTCGCTTTATTATAGATGGAGTTTAAAAAATTACTATATCACCAAAGTAGGATTTATTATTAGAATTTATAATTGATTTGGTGGAAGAATATATTTATTATAGAAAGGATCTAGTTAGATCTGATCAAATTGATCCAAACCCAAAATTCAACCTAAATTCGTCCAAAAATTAATGATCCAAACCCAACCCAACCCAATCCAAATAAATTTTCATTAGATCAACCAAAAACTGATCCATTTTATTTTTCAACCCAACCTAACCTAATACTCACTAGATCAACCCAAAATTGACCCATCTCTCTTTTCAACCCATTGGACCTGAATCCAATGGGTGTTTTCAAAATCCCTTTTTTTTGTCTTTAAGCTACTCTTACAATTACATTTCTGAGTCGACAAGACTTGTTAAAGAACACACAATTCTTATAAGTTTTGTTACTTTTAACATATAAGATTATTTAACTAATTACTTGTATTATAAATGCCATAATCTGATAGACTGAGCTGTACACTACAAGAAAATCTAAAAATAGCAACGAAAATAATTTCGTTGCTAAATTAGCAACAAAAAACCAATTTTATTGCTATTGAGCAACGAAAAATAATTTTCGTTGTTAAAATTGGTTAAACTTTGTAGATTTAGCAACAGAAAAATGCTTGGTTATTTTTTGTTGCTAAAAGTGGAGGAAATTTTTAGCACCAAAATTTAGCAATGAAATTACTATTTCGTTGCTAATTAAGGTGCCAACAGATGACAGAAAAAATTTGGAATGAAAAATAGCAACGAAATATGATTTTCGTTGCTAATTTAGCAACGAAATTTAATTTTTGCTGCTATTTTAGCAACAGAAAATAATTCTGTTGCTAAATAGCAACAGAATTTATTTTCAGTTGCTAAAATAGCAACTGAAATGTATTTTCATTGCTAAATAGCAACCGAAATAGAATTCCTTTATTAATTTTCATTTTCAATGAAAAATAGCAATCGAATTTATTTTTGATCGCTAAAATAGCAATGAAATTTATTTTCGGTTGCTAAAATAGCAACCGAAATGTATTTTCATTGCTAAATAGCAACCAAAATAGAATTTCGTTGCTAATTTTCATTGAAAATGAAAAATAGCAACCGAATTTATTTTCGGCTGCTAAAATAGCAATCGAATTTATTTTTTATTGCTAAAATAACAACCGAAAGAGAATTTCATTGCTATTTTTCATTTTTTGTTGCTTAATGAAAAATAGCAACTAAATTTATTAAATTTAAATTTCGTTGGTAAATGAGGGGCATTTAAGTATTTTTCATATTTATTAGAAATATAAAATAGAAAATCCCTAGGCATACACATTTCTTATCCTCTGTAACATCGCTATCCCTCCTAATACTCTACCGATGTACCACAGACCGAAATTTTTTTTTCCAACTTAAACTTTATATTACCATAATTCATTAACATGCTTTAGCTCATTTAAAATAAATCGTCGACGACCTATAACTGTCCCAAATGACTATGCATTTAATAAAATTTTTGCAATATAACGGCTGTACATAGGACTAGCCCCCTGAAACGCAGACAATACACACAGCCTCTCAGAGGCACAACAATCAATAATATAATCCATATCCATACACTATCATCCATTCCATCCAAAACAGTTTATTAAAATAACTTCTGTTTTACATTACACAATCCAAGTAAAGTTGTACATATATATATACATGCCAAAAATTTAAACAACTCGAGCATCTTAAAAGAAGTCTCTTAGAGTGTATTCCTGCTCCAGCTCCTTCTGACCTGCGCACAGTAAAAACTACACGCTGAGCACTCGATATGCTTAAGTGGTGACTAATAATCGATACCTTTTCTAACATTTTCATTTTTATTCCTATATATTAACATTTAATCATTTAATTATAAAATCATTTAATATTATTTTAAAACATTAATTTTAACTTATTCTATTATATTATTCATTACAAACACATAATTACAATTTTACCATTATAAGCTTAATTTTTGTTCTTTAAACTAATAATTGAAATATTTTATATTTCTATTCACTTAAACTGTCATTTATAAGTAAAATTATATTTTAGTCTCTAATGATAATAAAGTTCATTTTCTCAACAATTTAACTATTATCTGACTATTTTATCTTTATTTAAGTAATTTTCACTTAATTTACTGGCCCTTTTTACACTTTTGGGAAAATTATCATTTTACCCCTAAACTTTCTCTTTCTTTCATTTTGATCCTTTTTCACTTTCTTTCTTTATTTTCATTGTCTTTTCATTCATTTATCAATTTATTTTCATTATGCCCCTAGTACAGACCCAGCAAAAAATTTCAGACCGGATACACGGAACATGGACCCCACGGGCTCCACTAAAAAGAGAAATGATTCCCAAGGAACCATTCTCATAACACTGCACTTTTCACTTTCACTTTAACACTTAAGTTATGGAGATCAATGATCCTACCCATAGCAAAGCAAGTCGCCATGACCTGCACCGTGAAAAAAGGTGTTCCTATGGCTAGCCAACTATATTCAGAACTAGTTTTTACTGTCAGACTAATTCTAAGGGCATAGTAATAATTACTTTATTAATTCTTTTCAAGTCCGAAAAATTCAATAATTAACTTTTTATTTCTTTTCATTGACATTAATTTAATTTCATAAAAGTCCACCATTTTCAACATTTTTATGCAATTATTAACTAATAATTCAATTATTTTCAATATACATATTAACATTAAATTTTACATAAAATCACAATAATTTCAATAAATGCTAATAAAATTTATTTAAGCATTATTTATTAGTTATTGTCTTTTTCCATCAAAATAATCACTTAACTCACTATAAAACATAACTTTCATTATATACATACACTAATTATAACCTTAAAAATTCCTTAACAATTTCCAAATATTCTCTAAAAATTCATTGACATTAATTATCATGTCTACTATTATTTTAAGCTAACATATTTTATTTATTTGCATTTTTCTCACTATTTTCTCTACCTCTTAATTTCGACCACCAACATTTTTCATCTTACAAATTTTCTTTCTTTCATTAAAGCCTTCATTTCATCTTCTTTCTTGTTTAATTTCATTTATCCTAACATAATTTCATTAATTAACAACTTTAAATATTTTTACCCTAATTACATAATTAAGAAAATTTAATAAACTTAGAAAATGTAAAGATTAATTAGTCACTTACAATTTTTCTCTTGATTAGGAAGCTCAAGCCTCCTTTTTCTTGCCTTTACTCTTGGAAATACCTCCCTCAACTTGCTCACCTACATAGGACAGCCCATTCAAGCTTAGTTTTCTTCAATTTCTTGTTCTCAAATGCAAAAACTAAGCTCATAATCAAATTCTACACCTCAAAATCTATGGAAAACCATTAAAGAATTAATTTAAAATACTAAAATTCTCAAGCTCTAACATACCCTTCTTTCTTTCTTTTCTTGATTTCTTCACTTCCTTTATCCAAATCAATCAAGTGAAGCTATTTTTATGATCTATATGGATGAAACTACAACTCCTAAGTCAAAATTTAGGAGAGATCTTGAGTGGTTATGAAGCAAGAGAGAGAGAGAGAGAGAGAAGAAAGTGAGAGTAATTTTGGCCAAATGAAGGAGGAAGAAGACGCAGCAATTTTTTGGAGTTTTTTTCCAGATTTTTGGCCTTTAAATACCTCTCCAATGGGCCCAAAATTGGGCCAAAATAATGGGCTTTGCCCAATTAACTATAAAGGTCCAATAAAATTTCTCTCTATTTCAGCCATCAAATCACTCCAAAAATAATTCCATCACTCTTATCACATCAAAAATAGCTAACATGTAAATTTTTGGCTCAATCGGAGTCCGTTATCGATCCGATTAAAATTTATCGGTCTGATTTGACAACTGCCAGTGTCACCGAAAAATTCCATTATCATCACTAAAATATTCTACACAAAATTCATGTAGGCATGTAAAATCTGGTAATATTCGGAGTTCGTTTACTATTTTTAATTATTTACGCAAAATCAAGTCATCTTCCCTATCAGAAAAATTGACTCGCTACCTTTTTTGTATTTTTAACATTTAAAGGCCTATTTGACCTCAATTTCACTTCAAATTTCAACCTCGGACTCACCATGACCAATACTTTCTGATGATCCAATAAAATATTTTTGACTTCCGAGTGTCCTTTCGAGCCCGAAAAATACTATTTACGGCTGACCCAGTGTTGAGGCCATTACATTTCTCCCCTTGTAAAAGAAATTTCGACCTCGAAATTTACCTGAATTGAAAAGTAGAGGATATCGCTGTCTCATCATTGCTTCAGGTTCCCATGTTGCCTCTTCGACACTATGGTGATGCCATAAGACTTTCACCAAAGGAATCTGTTTGTTCCAAAGCTGTCGGACTTCCCTAGCCAAAATCTTTACTGGTCTTTCTTCATAACTCATGTCAGTCTGAACTTGTATCTCTTCTGGTGCTATCACATGGCTCGGATCAGACCTATATCTCCGGAGCATGGACATATGGTAGACATTATGTGTCTTCTCCAAAGCAAATGGCAGTTTCAATCTATAGGCCACGGGACCCACTCGCCAAAGTATCTCATAAGGACCAATAAATCTAGGGCTTAACTTGCCCTTCCTTCCAAATCTCAGAACCTTCTTCCATGGAGATACCTTCAGAAAGACCTTATCTCCGACCTGGAACTCGATATCTTTCCTTTTTAGATCTGCATATGAATTCTGAAGATCCATTGCTTCTTTTAATCTGCTTTTAATGATTTGGACCTTTTCTTCAGAGTCATGAAACAAGTCCGAACCCAAAAGCTTCCTCTCACTCAATTCAGTCCAGCACAAAGGAGTTTGGCATTTCCTACCATACAATGCTTCAAATGGAGCCATTTTCAAACTAGATTGATAGCTATTATTGTAGGCAAACTCAGCCAAAGGCAAATGCTTTTCCCAATTAGTGCCAAACTCAAGGACATAACATCGAAGCATATCCTCTAATGTCTGAATCACCCACTCGGACTGTCCATCAGTTTGAGGGTGAAAAGCTGTACTGAGGCGAAGTCTAGTACCCGGAGCATCCTAAAAACTCTTCCAAAAGTGAGAAGTAAATTTGGGATCTCTATCTGACACAATGGATGTAGGTACTCCATGCAATCTAACCACCTCCTTTATGTAGAGTTCTGCCAGCCTGGTTAAAGAGAAATCCATCTGAATTGGTAAGAAGTGAGTTGATTTGGTGAGGTGATCAACTATTACCCAAATGGCATCATGTTTCCACTGAGTCATAGGTAGCCCAGTCACAAAGTCCATAGTCACTTGATCCCATTTCCTCTCTGGAATAACAAGTGATTGAAGTAGTCCAGAAGGTACCTGATGTTCTGCTTTCACCTGTTGACATGTCAGGCATTTACCTACGAATTCAGTCACATCTCGCTTCATGCCTAGCCACCAATAGTAAACTTTCAAATCCTGGTACATTTTGTTACTCCCAGGATGCATAGCATAGCTATTGTGGTGTGCTTCTGTCAGAATCTCTTTCTTCAAATCTTCCTGAGCTGGCACACAAAATCTTCCTTTGAAATAGAGGCTTCCATCATTTGATAATGAGTAATCACTTTCACTGCTATGTTGAAGCTTGTTTACAATCGCCATTAAGCTATCATCTTCTTTCTGAGCTGCTTTTACTTTATGTACAAAATCTTGTTTAACTCGTAGCTCCGTTATTATGGCTCCATCTGTTGCCAAGCTTAAGCTGGTGTTCATTGCCCGAAGAGCTGCAAGGATCACTATTAATCATTTACACTTATCAATACCTTGTACAAATTAATTCAAAAGCACTAACATTACCTGACATAAACTTTTTGCTGAGTGCATCAGCCACTACATTTGCTTTCCTTGGATGGTAGTCGATAAAGCAATCATAGTCTTTAATTAACTCCAAATAGCGTCTCTGTCTAAGATTGAGTTCTTTCTGGGTGAGCAAATACTTTAAACTTTTATGATCTGAATAAATATAACATTTCTTTCCTTACAAATAATGCCTCTAAATCTTTAATGCAAACACAATGGCTGCTAACTCTAAGTCATAAGTAGGATAGTTTCTCTCATGAGTCTTGAGTTACCGGGAGGCATAAGCTATCACCTTGCCTTCCTGCATCAGAATGCAGCCTAAACCATTCCTGAAAGCATCACTATAGATCACGAAGTCCTTGCTCGACTCAGGTTAAGTAAGGATAGGAGCTTCTGTCAACATCTTCTTTAACTTCTCAAAACATTCCTGGCACTTGTCAGTCCACAAAAATTTGGCATTTTTCTATAGCAGTCGTGTCATAGAAGCTGCAATGGTAGAGAAGCCCTTGATAAATCTCCTATAGTATCCAGCTAAACCCAAAAAACTTCGCACTTCAGTTACATTCTTGGGTGGCTTCCATTGAAGGATTGCTTCAATCTTTGAAGGATCTACTTTAATGCCCTCTGCAGAAATGACATGGCCCAAAAAGGATACTTCGTTTAGCCAAAAGTCACATTTGCTAAATTTGGCGAACAACTGCTTTTCTCTTAGAGTCTGCAATACAATCCTTAAGTGTCTGTCATGATCCTCCGGCGTCTTGAAATACACCAGTATGTCATCGATGAAAACCACCACGAACTGATCTAAGTAACGGTGGAAAACTCTGTTCATCAAATCCATGAAGGCCACTGGTGCATTTGTAAGTCCAAATGGCATGACCAAAAACTCATAGTGGCCATACCTAGTACGGAAAGCAATCTTGGGTACATCAGCCTCTTTTACCCCCATTTGATAGTAGCCTGACCTCAGATCTATCTTCGAGAAGACACCCGCTCCCTTAAGCTGATTAAACAGGTCTTTGATGCGAGGAAGGGGATACTTGTTCTTGACCGTCGCTTTATTGAACTGTCTGTAATCTATGCACAGTCGAAGGGTCCCATCCTTTTTCTTTACAAATAGGATAGGTGCTCCCCAAGGAGAAGTACTGGGTCTAATAAACCCCTTATCGAGCAACTCCTGAAGCTGGACTTTTAATTCTTTCAATTCTGCAGGTGCCATTCTATACAGAGCAATAGAGATAGGAGCAGTGCTAGGAGTGACCTCAATGGGGAATTCCACCTCTCTGTCAGGTGGCAAGCCCGAAAGCTCATCAGGAAACACATCCTGGAACTCCCCAACAGTGGGTACATCTGACACCCTTAAACTGTCTTTCTTTGCTTCCACTACATAACACATATACGCTTCGCATCCTTTTCGAAACAATCTTTTTGCTACAAAAACGGATATCACATCAGACAGGAAATCTAATCTCATACCCATAACTGTGATGTCATCACCATTCTGAAGCTGTAGGGTAACCCTTTTCTTTCTGCAGTCAACGGTTGCTTGATGGGTGGACAACCAGTCCATACCCAAAATCAAATCAAACTCGCAAAAAGGAAGCTCGATAAAATTTGCCAGGAATACATGTCTCTGGACACCAATAGGACACTATCTATAGATCTTGTTTACTACCATACTATGCCCCAGAGGATTACTCACCAAGATATCCTGATCTAAGTAGGCCTCTTTCATCCCTTTACCCCGTGCTAGTTCTGTTCTAATATAAGAGTGCGTGGAGCCAAGATCTATCAATGCATATACAAAATCAGATAATAGAATGAACTTAACCACAATCACATCAGGAGCATCCTCCTCTTCACGAGCTCTGACAGCATATGTCTGTCCCTCTGATCGCTTTTGTCCCTGAGACGACTGGCCAACTAGTCTGGGGCTGAAGGTCTAGGAGCAATTCCCCTACCACGCCCACGTGGTGCAGAAGATCCAGTACCAGAAGCTGGTGAAGCTATTGAAGCAATCTGTATCAGAAGGCAATCTCTAATCTGATTGTCTCTGGATCCACATTTGAAGCAAGCTCCCGTCAGAAATCTACACTCCCCAGGAAGCATCCTGTCATAGTGCTCACACTGTACTGTTGACCCGCTATCTCTGCCTCGAGGTGCACTAGATGCTGAAGTGGCAGTAGACTTGCCACGGGAGGTACCACCCTGTCTTCTACCTGCCGGTGGGTAGCCTTAAGGTGCCTACTGACCCCTCTGCTTTTTACTCTGCCTTGACTTCCCACTGCTCTGTCCCTGCCTTCTCTTCTGCTGAAATCGGGACTGCCTCTCTACCTATTCAGCCTAAGTAGTTTCTAACTTGAGAGCTGCATCAATCATAGCCCGCAGATTAGGGTAATGTTGGGCTTCAATAATCTGTATCAGCTCTGTGTGTAGTCCTCTCTCAAAATGCTGACATAATCTTTCTTCTGTAGCCAGTCCCTCATCCAGATAGGTGCTCAAGCACTCAAACTCTCGGTCATATTCTGCCACAGAATGATTCCCTTGCTTCAATCTCCAGAAGGCATCCTGCATGGAAATCTTGTACTCAGCCCCAATATACTTATTCTCAAACTGATCAATGAAGAACTCCCAATTTAACTAATCTGTAGGAGTATGTCGCCTGACTGAGTCCCACAATACAAATGCTAAACCTTGCAGCAAAGCAGTGATTCCCTCAAACTTCTCCTCCAAAGGGTTGTGGGTAATCTCAAATAATCTCTTTATCTTGAATAACCATGCTTCTACAGCTGATGGTGTCAATGGATTTTGACCTGAAAAATCTTCAGCTTCCAATCTTTTTAACTGCTCCAATATAGGCTTCCTCCTAGGTGGAGCAGGCGGCTGAACCTGAATTACTGGTGGCGGTGCCTAAGCCTGAGCAGCCTAAAGTCGCTGCTGGATATAATCAGACATCAAATTGAAAAAATCCAACTTAGGAGGAGGAGGAGGAGGAGGCGCTATTGGTGGAGGTGCCTGCTGCTGTGGAACCTCCTATTGCCCCATATTACTTAAGGCCTGTAATGGCCCAAATACTAGACTAGTCGAAAATAGTACTTTCCGGGAGTGAATAGTGACACCGGAGTGAATAGTGACACCGGAGTGAATAGTATTTCCTTGAGTCGAAAAATATTTTATTGGATCATTGGAAAGAGCAAGTTAGCTGGAGTCCAAAGATATAATTTGGACTGAAAATGAGATCAAATGGACCATTAAAAGTCAAAAATAAGGAAAAAGACACGGTTTCAGTTAAAAGGATGCTTGTGTTAACTGAGAGTTTATCTGGGACTTTAAAAATAACAAATAATGTTTAAAAATTATCATATTTTCCAAATCTACATTAAATATGATGTAGAATCATATGGTAATAAACAAATTAATGTTACGGTAATTTTAGAAATTGAAATATCGGACTGTAAAAATGTATTAGACTGAAAAATAGTCTCCGAATGATTCAAAAATATTCATGAAGTCTATTGAACATATTTTAAGAATTTTAAAAGTATTTTTAAATCTATTTGACCTCTATAAGTAAGAGAAAAATAATGATTTCGGTTTAAATAGTAACCGGTCAACTACAATTTTACCAGGGCTTTAAAAATAGTAAATGATCCTCAAAAATTGCAGAAATTTCCAGTTAAGCCTAAAATAATATGTAGATTATTTTGGCTATAAAAAGTAAATTTTTCTGTAATACCGATATTTTTGGATCAGATCGATTTAATTGAACCGGATTGAAAATGGACTCCGATTGAGCTGAAAATTTATGTGTAACCTATTGTCAGGGTGATAAAAATTATGGAATCATTTTTGAAGTAATTTGGAATTGAGAAGTGAAAGAAATAAATTAAAATCATTTATCGGGTAGTTAATGGGCTTTGATTTAATTAAATTAGCCCAAAACCCAAGCCCAATAACCCAAGCCCATGATCAACACTATAAATAGGATGGATGAACAGTAAAATCGTGAGAAATCCAGAAAAAATCAGCTTCTTCTTCTTCCCTTTCCACCGAAATCATGTTTCTTCATTTTCCACCATTGTTCTTCATCTTTTCTTCATTTTTCCCTTTGATCCAAGCACAAGAAATATTTCTTAACCACTCTAGTTGCTGGATCTAATCTCAAACCAAAGATTTAAGGGAGAAAAGCCAAGGAAAATAAGGATTAAAGTCATGGAGGTCAAAATGAGGTAAATGAATATTTGGTTTTTAATTTGATTTCAAGGCACATATAGCTAGATTTAGGTGTCTAGAGTATGTTTTTGTGATTATTTTGAGCTGAAATGATGTTTATCTTGGTGAATTTGGAGGTGAAAGTTTCAGCCATGGTAAGTGATTCAAAGGAAAAATAATTTTCATGGATTCAAGGATAGGAAAATGAAGTTTGTACAAGGTTAATGGCAAGATTGAGGTTATTGACTACTAAATCTTAGTAATTTCCATTTAATTTAATGATTTTCCTTAGGGTTTATTAAGGAAAAATTTGTATAATTAATTAAAATTGAAATTGATTGCATAATAATGTAATTAGACCTTAATTAAGTATGTTAGAATGTTTAATTTGGATGAAAAAATTTATAAGGGATTTTATTGAAGTGACCGAATTTCATGAGGAAGAAAAAAAAATTTAATGTTAAGTATTTTAGTGATTTTAAGATTTAATTTAATAGTATATATGTAATAATGCATGAATAAATTTTTGTGGAATTTATAAAAATTATGTGAATATTTTTAGAATATTTATTGAATATGTAATTAAAGAAAAATTGGAAAAGTATATGTATATTAAAATTTTCCTTAATGTAATGTAATTGAACCTTAATTAAGCTTAAATATAAGCTTAATTAAATTGAAATAAATTTTTAAGGAGAAATTCCTTAAGGGCCAAAATCCAATGTTAGAGAAAAAATGTGTACAATATGCAATTTAATGAAATTAAGCCATAAATTAAGGTATAACATAAAATATAATGTCCATAAATTTTTAGAAGATTTATGGAATTTATTTAAGAATTTTGAAGCTAATAATAAGTATAAGTAGATAAAGGATGAATTATAGTGAAATAATTCATAAAATGAGTAAAAATGAAAATAAATGAAAAATATTGTTTACATAAATTTTTATATAATTTATGTGATTTATGAGAATATTTTTAAAAAAATAAATAGTGAATATGCTTAAGTGAAAATATTGAATTATTGGAAAATAATTCAATAAACAAGCAAATATTAGACAATTAATACAAATTAATTTATATTCCCTACAAAGAAAATGAAAAAGTTAAATGACGAAATTAATGAAAATAAAAAGTATAGTAAGTTAAGTAATCATATTGAATTATTACAAAATAATTCATAATTCGAATAAAATGGTGAATTATTATAAATAATTCACAATCGTATAAAGTATTGAAATTTTTGAATAATCGCAAATTCAGACAGAAAAAGTAAGAAATTAGCTAAAAGTTTAAAAGTAAATAAAATGATTGTAAAAATAAATTTTTGAATTATAAGAAAATAATTCAATAAGTGTTAAGAAAGCAAAAGAGTGAATTATCCTGATATAATTCATAAAATATGAAAAACATATTGAGAAAATTATTAGCTAAATATTGGAAGAATAATTAATGTTTATAGTGAATTATTGTAAAATAATTCACGCAAAAAAAGTGATTGAAAATAAAAAGAAATTAAAAGGAAAAAATTTACTGTATAGTCAATAACACTAAAAACGAGTGTAATTGATGAAGATATATTGTTTAAAGAAAATGAAAGAAATTATAAAAATTATTGAAGTGTGAAAATTATTCTGAAAAATTAATTGATTGTTTTTGCCCTTAGCAATAATCAGATAGTGATTTTCTTATTCAGGATATAATTGGCTAGCCATAGGGGACATCTCTGTACCGCGGTGCAAGTCATGGCGACTTGCTTTGTTATGGATATGATCTTTGATTTCCATAGCTTCAGTATTTTCAGTGAAAGTAAAAGTAAAATGTTTTTCGAGAAATGGTCCCTTGGGGATCACTTCTCTCTCAGTGGGACCTTTGGGTCTAGTATCGAGTATCCTATTTGAGTGTCCTGATATATTGCACTAGGGGCATAAAGTGCTAAAAATGTAAAAAGAAAATGAAAATTTATGATTCATCGTGAAAAAGAAAAGACTAAAGTAAAAGAATATATATATTAAGGGGTAAAATGGTAATTTTTCCCAAAAAAGTGTAAAAAGGTAGTAAACAGTTAAATAATAGTTAAAGTATTCAGAAAGTGAATTTTATTGTGAACAGGTACTAAAATGTAAATTTACATATAAAGGTACAGAAAACCATCTCTTATATTTCTCTTTGGTACTATTCATGTATACGGTCACTATTCACAAATACGGCTACTATTCACATATATGGTTACTATTCACAAAAATGAAAACACTAATTAATTCACAATTTTCACATTAAGTGTAAAGAAACGTAAAATTACTTCAACTAGTAGTTTAAAGATCATAATAATGACTGAAACGTAATTTGCCATAAAAATAAAGATTAAATTGCAAAGTTGCTAAGTAATAATATTACTGGACATTAAATGTTAAAGAATTAATGATTGTCTTTTGATAAATAAATCAAAAGGCTATAGTGATATAAAGAAATGAATTGCAAAATTGTAGGTTTGCTATTAAAAGGATAAATTGTGAATAATGAAGACATAAAGTAGTGAATAGAAAATTCGTCATTTCAGTGGCAAATACTAATATAAATTATCAAAGAACTAATATTTGTATTGACCTGATTAAAAAAAAGAATTGAATAGAAAAAGTCAAACTTAAATCAAGTAAGAGCAATAGCAAAAGGAAAATGATACCATATAAAATGGTATATTATTTAATGCATATTCTCTTCCATTTAGGTAGCTAAGTATGTTAAATTATTTATATTTTATGTGTTTTTATCTATTTTATGTGTTTATTTGCTTTGTAGGGTAGTTTGGGTGCAAAAAGGAAGAAGGATCAAACAAGTCGTGATGCAATGTGTCACTCACAACCAGGTTCACGACTCACAACTAGGCTCACGAGTCACAGACAGGTTCACGACTCACAACCAGGCTCACGAGTCACACAAAACTTCACGAGTCGCACAAAACTTCACGAGTCACACAAACTTCACAAGTCATACAAAAGTTCACGACTCACACACAAGTTCACGAGTCAGCAGGAATGTCACGAGTCGAAGGGAGATTCACGAGTGAAGACAGTCGGATGCAATTCACGAGTGAAGACAGTTTGATGGAGTTCACGACTCGTGAAGGTGTTCACGAGTCGGACATGATGCCTGCTCCCAAACGATGCCACCTTTTTGCAATCGATCCTTCAGCCAACCATCAAGACTTTTTAGGATAACTTTCCATGATTGACAACTATTCTGAAGGGACATATCTGTAGACTTAATCTCTATAAATAGGGATCCAAGATGCTGAAAGAGGAGGAGATCAATCAATGTTTTAGTTTTTAGAAATATAGTTATTATTTTGGATAAACATTTTTACTTAGCTTTTAGTAGATGATTACAAAGGGACAAGCCAAAGGAACATGAGATAGTTTTCTTTCTCTTGTTTGTCTTTAATTCAAATATGTATTTGGCTAGTTTCCTTTGTACATTATAAATATGCACTAGTATTTGTTTAAGACATGTTTATTCTTATTATGCATGAATTATTATTTACATCCATTTGTGTGCTTTGATTTGCTATGTATGTTTGGCCACCATATTTGGCATGATAGTCAATTTATTCGCAACGAGAGTTGGAATTCTTTGATGGAAAAATAAATGAATGTACTTGAAGCATTGAATTCCTTTAATTTGACTTAAGGAATTCACTTTGAGGGATTAAAGAATTGGCATAGAGCTTCATAATTTTTATTTATCTCTATAATGACATGAGAGTGCTTATAGACTCTAAATAAAAACATCTTTACTGACAACGAGAGTTGCTTTAAAGAATATTGGCTAAATTCTCCAGTCACTTTATTTATATAATTATCTAGAACTTGTTCTTAAATGAATTACTATTTCATAATTTTTAATGTATGTTCATACCATCATTTAAGTCATCTTTAATCCAAATTAATTTAATATATCCAAAGTAGTTTAGATATTTAGTTAAATGCATGATCTTTATTTTATTCGTTACCTATCCATCTAGTCTTTGTGATTTCAATACAAAATCTACCCCGTTCCCTTTAGAACGATACCCTACTCATCTTATACGTAGTCTAGTGAGACTAAGGGTTCAATTAAACCCCCATCAGAAAAAAAAAGAAACGTAACTTTTGCAATTGAAATTACGAAAAAAGTGTTTTGAAGTAAATTGAATTGTTTAGAACCAAAGTAAAAAGCCTGCAAAAAAAATGATATTGATGAATTGAAATTGAAAAGACTGTCAAAATTATTAAGGATTGTTGATAAGATAAAATAAAAATTGACAAGTTAACGTAAAATTTAGCATAAATATGATAATTATGCGTAGCTTGGAAATTCTAGTATTGGTAGTCACCACTGAGCATATTTTGTGCTCAGCACGTAGTTTTTACTGCGTGCAGGTTCTGAAAATAAGCTGAAGCATAGTACACAGCGGAGTGAAGCTTGAAGAAAAGTATTGTCCAGACATTTAAGTATTTTTGGCATGTATATACTCAGCTAAGGAATGTAAGACTTGACTGTATTTGGGTTTATTTTATTAATAGTAATTTTTGTTATGTCAGTAAATGATTATGATTTGTATGCGTTTTATGAAATGTTATGTATCTGTTGCATAAGATTGGTTATCGGTGTAAAAAAAAAAATTTCAGGCAAATCGTTTAAGTTCGTATCGGAAGGAACTGTTTTCGTTGAGGGTGTTACAAGGCCTCACTCCTGTCATCTCCAGCCTCACGGCTCGATTCGCCAGACATATTTTCACTATAAAACAAAATGGAGCAATAATACATTAATTCCAAATTAACTTCTCAAATTAACAATTGGCATGTATATAAGTAATTTAAATCAAACATTGCACCCACTCCGATCTTAGCACCGTCTAAATCAGGCTCTGATACCACAAAATATAACATCATTATCCCTTCTAACACTGTACCGGTGTACCGGAGACCGAATTTTTTTTTTCAAACTTAAACTTTATATTACCATAATTCATTAACATGCTTTAGCTTATTTAAAATAAATTATCGACGATCTATAACTGTCCCAAATCACTATGCATTTACTAAAATTTTTGCAATATAACGGCTGTACATAGGACTAGCCTCCTGAAATGCAGACAATTCGCACAGCCTCTCAGAGACACAACAATCAATAATATAATCCATATCCATACACTATCATCCATTCCATTCCATTCCATCCAAAAATAGTTTACTAAAATAACTTCAGTTTTACATTACACAATCCAAGTAAAGTTGTACATAGATATATACATGCCAAAAATTTAAACAACTCGAGCATCTTAAAAGAAGTCTCTTAGAGTGTATTCCTGCTCCAGCTTCTTCTAACCTGCGCATAGTAAAAACTACACGCTGAGCACTCGATATGTTCAGTGGTGACTAATAATTGATACCTTATCTAACATTTTCATTTTTATTCTTATATATTAACATTTAATCATTTAATTATAAAATTATTTAATATTATTTTAAAACATTAATTTTAACTTATTCTATTATATTATTCAATACAAACACATAATTACAATTTTGCCATTATAAGCTTAATTTTTGTTCTTTAAACTAATAATTGAAATATTTTATATTTCTATTCACTTAAACTGTCATTTATAAGTAAAATTATATTTTAGTCCCTAATGAAAATAAAGTTCATTTTTCTCAATAATTTAACTATTATCTGACTATTTTATCTTTATTTAAGCAATTTTCACTTAAATTACTGGCCCTTTTTACACTTTTGAAAAAATTATCATTTTACCCCTAAACTTTCTTTTTCTTTCATTTTGATCCTTTTTCACTTTCTTTCTTTATTTCATTGTATTTTTATTTATTTATCAATTTATTTTCATTATGCCCCTATTACAAACCCAGCAAAAAATCTCAGACCGGATACACGGAACATGGACCTCATGGGCCCCACTAAAAAGAGAAATGATTTCCAAGGAACCATTCTCATAACACTACACTTTTCACTTTAACACTTAAGCTATAGAGATCAATGGTCCTACCCATAGCAAAGCAAGTCGCCATGACCTGCACCGCGGAAAAAGGTGTTCCTATGGCTAGCCAACTATATCCAAAACTAATTTTTATTGCCAGACTAATTCTAAGGGCACAGTAATAATTACTTTATTAATTCTTTTCAAGTCCGAAAAATTCAATAATTGACTTTTTATTTCTTTTCGTTGACATTAATTTAATTTCATATAAATCCACCATTTTTAACATTTTTATGCAATTATTAAGTAATAATTCAATTATTTTCAATATACATATTAACATTAAATTCTAAATAAAATTACAATAATTTCAATAAATGCCAATAAAATTTATTTAAGCATTATTTATTAGTTATTGTCTTTTTTCATCAAAATAATCACTTAATTCACTATAAAACATAACTTTTATTATATACATACACTAAACATAACCTTAAAAATTCCTTAACAATTTCCAAATATTCTCTAAAAATTCATAGAAATTAATTATCATGTCTACTATTATTTTAAGCTAACATATTTTATTTATTTGCATTTTTTTCACTATTTTCTCTACCTCTTAATTTCGGCCACAAACATTTTTCATCTTACAAATTTTCTTTCTTTCATTACAGCCTTCATTTCATCTTCTTTCATGTTTAATTTCATTTATCATAACATAATTTCATCAATTAACAACTTTAAATATTTTTATCCTAATTACATAATTAAGAAAATTTCATAAACTTAAAAAATGTAAAGATTAATTAGTCACTTATAATTTTTCTCTTGATTAGGAAGCTCAAGTCTCATTTTTCTTGCCTTTACTCTTGGAAATACCTCCCTCAACTTGCTCACCTACATAGGGTAGCCCATTCAAGCTTAGTTTTCTTCAATTTCTTGTTCTAAAATGAAAAAATTAAGCTCATAATCAAATTCTACACCTCAAAATCTATGGAAAATCATTAAAAAATTAATTTAAAATACTAAAATTCTCACGCTCTAACTTACCCCTCTTTCTTTCTTTTCTTGATTTCTTCACTTTCTTTGCTCAAATCAATCAAGTGAAACTATTTTAGTGATCTAGAGGGATGAAACTACAACTCCTAAGTCGAAATTCAGGAGAAATCTTGAGTGGTTATGAAGCAAGAGAGAGAGAGAGAAGAAAGTGAGAGTAATTTTGGCCAAATGAAGGAGGAAGAACACACAGCAATTTTTTGGAGTTTTCTCCAGATTTTGGCCTTTAAAGACCTCTCCAATGGGCCCAAAATTGGGCCAAAATAATGGGCTTTGCCCAATTAACTATAAAGGCCCAATTTAGGCCCAATCAATTTTCTTTCTCTTCCAGCCATCAAATCACTTCAAAAATAATTTCATCACTCTTATCACATCAAAAATAGCTAGCATGCAAATTTTTGGCTCAATTGGAGTTCGTTATCGGTCCGATTCAAACTTATTGGTCGAACTTGACAACTGCCGGTGTCATCGAAAAATTTCATTCTCATCACTAAAATATTCTACACAAAAATTCATGTAGGCACACAAAATCTGGCAATATTCGGAGTTCGTTTACTATTTTTAATTATTTATGCAAAATCAAGTCACATTTCTTATCAGAAAAATTGACTCGCTATTTTTTTCGTTTTATTAACATTTAGAGGCTTATTTGACCTCAATTTCACTTCAAATTTCAACCCCGGGCTCACCATGACCAATACTTTTCGATAGTCCAATAAAATATTTTTGACTTTCGGGTGTCCTTTTGGGCCTGAAAAACACTATTCACCATCGAGAATTACTGTTCACGGCTGACCCGGTGTTGAGGCCATTACATCCTCCCTTACAGACACAGCCGCCCCCCTCTCTCTCTAATAAAGAAATCCAACTTCGAAGGCACAACTCTTCCTCACCGCAGCTCCTCGTTGGTTTCACACTCGTATGTTAGCATCGTCGCTGGTATCTTCACGAACCTCAATCTCCAACAGAACCCTAGCTTTCTCTTCGTCGTCTTCTCCACCAAGAACTCCTCTATCAACAAGATTTATGTCTCCCTTCGCCGGCAGCAGTAGTGTCATCGGAGATTTATCCAGAATAAAGCTCCAACCTCAATGTCTTAATCCAACGTTACTTTCGAGTTCAAAGGGCAAGAGATGCATTGTCACTATGGTAAGTTCTTATTTTCTCTTGTTATCACTTGTACCGTAATCTTGTTATAAGTTCTTGTTTAATGAAGTTTTTAATGATTTCTATGAGGTAACTTTGCATAGTCTCATTCTTGTTCTCGTCTAGTAGATTTTTTGTTTCAAAGATCGTTTATTGAATTTTTGGGTTTGGCAGTTATGGCCTGAGAAATTCCAAAACAAGACAATTGGGGTGACACCAAGAAGATGGATTAGATTCTGCAATCCAGATCTCAGCAAAATCATAACCAAATGGACAGGAACAGAAGATTGGGTCCTAAATATTGAAAAATTGAGGACACTTGGAAAGGTAAATTTTTGTTTTCTACTTAATATTTATTAATCATATAAGTTCTTAAATTACTCGATAAAAAATAGAACTGCTTTTAAAAGAAAAATAATGGGTTTCCAACAATTTTCAGATAATGAAGATCTCCAATCTGAATGGAGAGAAGCAAAAGGAAGGAACAAGATAAAAGTGGCTGCTTTTATTAAAGAAAAAACATGTTATATTGTCAACCCAGATGCAATGTTTGTTGTACAGGTCAATCTCTTCAATCTGTATCTCTTTCAATTAATAAGTTATGATATTGCAGACTATAATTTGTGTGAAGAATAATCAAATTTTGCTTTTTAGATAAATTGAATCCACAAGTACAAGAGGCAGCTGTTGAATATCCTTGGGATAGTATACAAATACAAAAAGATGAAATGGACTTGCCGTATGTTACCTATGACATAACAAGTCCGTCAAGTAATTTTGTCGTTTATCTTGCTAGGCATCTAAGACCTATTGGAGCTAAAATGTATGGGGCTTTCTGGTGTTCTCATTGTTTAGAACAAAAATAGGTACTTCAACCTTTGTAATTATCAGCTAATTGAAGTAGACTAATCAGAACTGAATTCAATATGGCGTTGTCTTTCCTGTCATGTATTCCTGCAACCATATCCAAGACGTTGATTCTGTATGCCTTGCCACTTTGCGTAGTTGATGCAGTTAATTGAAAAATATTAGTTATAGCATTCTTATGGGCAAAAGTTATTTTTTTTGGTATAAATTCATTTGTCATAACCTGCTCCTGATTATTTGATTCCATGTCTCTTTGAATTTGGAAGACCACTGCACGTGGTAGATGAGGATGGCTGTGTGCTTAGCTATTGATCATGATGAGTGGGATTTCCAACTCAAGAAGAGAGCTCCGTCTATAATTGATTTGCTGCCTGCAGATCAGTGTCAAAAGTTGGGAGTTGATGAGGTCAGTTTACTTAATTTTTACTTGCAGTTTGACCAATCTGCATTCTTTTTGTCGTAATACTGATGCATTTCTTTTCATCTATGTGCCTCTTTTGCAATTCCAATTATGAAATATTTTTTTTTTCATGGTTCGAAGTTATTTTCCTTTATATATTATGATTTAGCCAATGTCATATCATTATGTCTATGCATTGAATTCAACTATCATTATACCTGTTCTCTTAGCTAAGGAATTGGTCATCAATTATCCCAGGTCATTATTGTCTTTTGATCCTCAGCATCAAAGTTGGTTTCTGGTTTCAAAGTATTTATGTCTTTGACCATAAACACCAGATCTTCGATAATGAGTAGCTGTGTGAAATGCATACAAATATATTGCTGCTCTGTTGTTTTTAGATGTCAGTTTGTCAATCTTTTGATGTTTCATTATGTATTACCATTAGTTATGTATTGTGCTGATTCTTTGATCTACTTATGCAAATCTGATAAATGCAAATCTCTCATTTCACAACTGTGCAAGTACTTAGGCCATTTTCTATTTTTGGGTATTCTATTTCTACGCACAATGTTGCATCTTGCTTTTTTGACAACCATGCCGAGGGATCCTATCATATGCTCAGCGTCCTTAACAAAGTACAGCTTTACCTAGAGAAAATTGGGTATCTGTAAATCCTCATTTAAGGTATGGTTTATAGACTAAGTAATTGCTTTTCCCTCTCATTTACATTAATAATTTAAGATTGTAATGCATAATTGCAACTCCAATTTCATGACAGATAATATTGGGTTCATCATCCAGGCCCCGAAGGCAAATTCTAGCAGATATGGGATATGAATTCTCAATCATGGTATAATCTTCAGAAGCTAATGTTCCATTTTTGTTAATGATATGAGAAGTGAAAACTTGAATGGGTGTTGTTTTCAGACTGTAGATATTGATGAAAAAAGCATAAGGAAAGATAAACCAGAGGAATTGGTTATGGCTTTGGCCCAGGCAAAGGTTTGAATTCTTTATCTTGAATTATGTGCAATAATTAACTTCAATGGCCTACATAATTTGCAATTTGCTGCTTAAGCACACATAATTAAGCAAATAAGCGCCCTTTATTTCATTTTTCCTGCTTTATAATTTTTTTTCCATGTGGAAACTTAATTTTATTGCAGAACATTAGGTGAGTCAAAGAATGGTTCTGTTTAATTCATAATGTAGTTCTTTTTACCTACATCAATGCGTTATGCAACTATAATCATAATGTAGTCTGCTTGTATTGAAATTATGGTTTAGAATTATTTTGTGAGCATAGTTTCCTTTCCTTCTGGATTGTATTTATTATCCAGGGCATGTTATTGGCATCTACAACTTTTTATTCAATACGATAAAATATAAATTGATTTGATTTCTATTAATTTTTTTTAGTCCCATTTCTGTTTGGGCATAATGAAAGGGAAAGGAAATAAAAAACATTAAAGGAAACAAAATCAATTTTGAATAAACAAGTGTATATATTATTAAGCTAGAAAGAAAAAAAATGAAAAGAAGAAAGAATAATTTTACAATAAGAGATATAGATAATGAGATAAAGAGTAAGCATTCATAGCCTTATTAATTAATATTTATTATTATATTAGTTAGTATCTAAATGACATCAGCTTTTTACTTAGAAATTCACTATTGACTTAATTGTGATGCAGTGACACCAATTATTTTCTTATTACTGATTAGCATTTATTGAATTCTGATCACATAAAATATTTTCTTAAGATTTAATAGTACTTATGTGATATTTCAGAAAACTAGGGTGAGTGGCTCATGACAACACAGAACATTCGGAAAACTATGTTTGTGCTTTTGTGAATGTAAATGTATTCTGAAAATTTCCTTATTTCTCTTGTCGTTTTCTTCTTAATAAAATTTAGTAAATGTGGGTAATAATAGAACAATCTTTAGGGGAAACGACACTTGAAACTAAAATAATTATTCCTTTTGCTAGGCATGGATTGATCTGTACTCAACAAGGCGGTATGGTAAATCAGTTCCTTCAATAAATGATGCATGGCATATTCTACATCAGACAGTTTACAATTGCACCGATGGTGCATATGTAAGTGCTTCCAATTGCTGCTTTATTTTAAGAAGTAAAATTTGACTACTAATTAATAATTCTAATGATTCAGGCAATGGGGATTTCAAAATAGCTTACATCATTGGTCGGCTTGCAATCACATTTTTTTCAGGTTTAATTTATAGTTTCTCCTTCGTTAGTCAAGTCAGATTTCCAATTAATTAATTAATTAATTAATTGACAATATTTCTTATAAAAAGCTTGGTTGCTTGACCTTGGAAGACTCTTCACAAAATGTGGAGTCAGGCTTCAATCTTTTGTGGTAAGCTTTTTAGTTTTATTTTATATAATTAGACTGATTTAACAAAGCATAATAATTTTAATTACTTTACACTTTAAATTAATTAAACTCAACCAAAAAAAATAATATGTTTATGATACAGATACTTGTGTACATAGCAGAAATAACATCCCAAAATCTTCAAAGAGGATTTGTTATTCTAATGGTAATAATTAAAAAATTGTAAAAATTTGTTGCGACGGATGGTACTGTCGTAAATTTTTTATCCGTGCTAAAAATGCAACGGAATTGTAAATTTCGTTGAATTCCGTTGCTAAAAATAGCAACGAAAATTAAATTTCGTTGTTATTTTAGCAACGGAAAATCAATTCGGTTGCTACAAATAGAAATGGAATAAGTTTTTCGTTGCTAAAATTGACAAATTCACCTAAACTTGCCTTGGTTGATTTTAGCAATGGAATTCATTTTCCATTGCCAATTCCGTTGCTAAAAATAGCAACTGTCGTATTAGCAACCAAAATTTTTGTTGCTAATTTCCGTTACTATTTTTGATTAGCAATGGAAATTGTTAATTTTCGGTTGCTATTTTCCGTTGCTAAATTGCAATTTTCTTTTAGTGAATTTATTTCTCATCCAAGGAAAAATATAATTCTTAAATATATTTGAGTTAAGCATAATGACCATTTTTGTGAGTTTTATGTACGAAAGAGAAATATGGGTAAAGATTTTATGAGAAAAAAGTAGGCAAATTAAGAAGTAAAAGAAAACAAAATCAGAAGAGAAGTGAAATAAAGCAGCAAACTGCGTAAAAAAAAGGAGAGATGGAAAGAACCCACTTCAGATCTTTGAAAAGAAAAACGAAAAAATTTTCAAAAAAAAAAACCCAAAAACAAAACAAAACCTAATATGAAGAAGAAGAAGAAGAAGAAGAAGAAGAAGAAGAAGAAGAAGAGATATACTAAGAATCAGTGGCATATTCAAAGAGCTTTCCTTTATGAGAGAAGACAATCAAAGCAACCTCAGCATCACAAAGAACAGAGATCTCATGAGCTTTCTTCAGTAAACCGGTTCTTCTCTTAGAGAATGTTACTTGACGGTTGATCTTGTTCTCTATTCTCTTCAATTGAACCCTACCTCTACCCATCTTCCTCACAACAATAAATATTAAAAATCTTTTCTTTCCTCAACATAACCCAACAACCAAAACCCAAGAAGACCACCAAAAAAGAAAACCCCCAAAATAAAACACTAATTTTTATAAATATAGTACCCATTAGCCGATTAGCCGATTTCAATTTCCGTTGCCTACAGATCACCCAACACTAAATCATACAAGTAAATACGAGAAACCCAACAAAATTTATAATAATTTATATTAAATTTATGGATCGATTCAAATCCATACAACTTATTTGGATATTGATCTATTTATGATTCATATTTTTTGATCCATTAATGATCCATCCATTAATGATCTAACCCAAATCCGTCCAACCCATCTATTTACCCTCTCTATATCTAGTTCAAAAATTTGTTGTAAGAATGCTAATGTAATTCTCGATGTCAAGTTACTCAACTTCACCAACTTTTTAGGAATTTAATTCTAGTGACAAAGCCAAAAGACCCCGCTAAAATTAGAATGCTAATTATCTTTTCAGTTGAATAATTACATATTGAAAAAAAAAAAGAAAATGAGAACACTAAAAACAAATGTAAATGGATTCGGTAATTATAAAAATAAATGTGAGTTAATTTATTATTGCACGACAAATAGAGATAGAAGTATTTTTGAAGCAAAATATAATTTTAAGTGCAAATATATACTATTCTACGTAAGAGTAAATTTGACCCCAAATAATTATTTGTTTTTATGGTAACTTTTGCGTTAAATCTTGATACACACGAAAACAGGAAAAGGATTGCAAATTTAACATGACAATAGGAAAAATGGGGCCCTGAACATGAGCACATTGAATTATTATTATATGCTATAAAAAGAAAGCAACTGACCAATTTTTTACGGAATCACTCATGAAAAGATTAATTTTTTCTCCCCAAATTAGATCCATGTATTTATTTATAAATTAAATTTATAGAGTAAGCCATTATATATAAAAATTTAATTTTATAAATATTAAATTAATTTTAAAGACAGTTTTTTTAAATGTGACAAGAATTATTTGTTTTTGTATAAAATATGCCATGGGTGACAGACCCAAGAAGGATTTTGGAAAAAAAAATCCATTGGATATGAATCAAATGGGTTGAAAAATGAAATAGGTTAATTTTTTGTTGATTCAATTGATATTGGATTGGATTAAATTGGATTGGATTGAAGAATAAAATAGGTCAGTTCTAAATTGATTCGGTTGGTATTTATTTGGATTGGATTGGGCTTGAATTTTTTTTTTTTGCACGAAATTGGATTGAATTTTGGGTTTAGATCAATTTTGCCACCTCTAATATTTATATTTGACTGAAAATTATTATTTATATTTAGATTGTAAATTGGTGTCTCTATTAATGTTAGCATAATGCATATCTTGTATAATTTTTATGCTAAAGATGTTAATAAAAAATGAACAATAATTATTTTTAAATTATTAATATAATAATTATTTTTTTATCTATTATATATCAAAAAAGGGTAATATAGTTATATAATTTTTATATAATACAGCTAAATATATTATAAAATCATTTCAAACATAATATCAATAATATATTAAAAAATCATACAGATTTTTTAAAGAAATTACTATACCATACATTATAAAAACATGAAAAGAGGGTGTTTGGGATACATACAAATAGAAAAGTCGTTAATAAGTTGCAACAGGAAGAAAGATGCATGAAAAAGAAGAGGATGAGTGCAAATAATAACAAGAATAAAAAAGTAAATTGGTTAGGTGATGAAACAAACATGGATTATTAACATCCGCTAGTGTAATAACGTCAACTTCCTTAATACTCGCTCTCTCTGCTTTTCTCTTCTCTCATTTCTGCCTTTCCTTTTCTTCTTCCTTCTTCATTCTCTCTCAATCTTCATTTTCTCTCTCTCTTTCTTTTTTTCCCTTTTCCCTGCAGCAGTTCAGGCATTCAAATCTTCCCATGGCCACGGTATGTTCCCTAAACATTTTTAATATTTTCTTATTATCACAACGTTCTCACCTTTAAAGCATATGAATTTGTTATGGATTTATTTCTCAAATACATTATAAATAACAATCAAGTGATCGTAGCTTTACGTCTCCAAGCGCATTAGAAATGGCTTATTTTGGTGATTTTTATTTATATTATGGTATCAGGATAAGGGTCGGCCTTTACCCAAATTTGGGGAATGGGATGTGAACAATCCGGCATCTGCAGAAGGATTTACAGTAATATTTAGCAAAGCAAGAGATGAGAAAAAATCCAATGCAGCTGCAGGTCCAGGTGCAGCCTCACAGAGAAACAATAATCTCCACAAACCTGATGAACCCTATCAGGACCCAACTGCAGTATGTCTCGTTTTCTATTGCTATTTTATATATATATATATGTGCATATAAAGAGCTCGAACTCAAGATTTCACAGCTCTCATCACTAAATCAGTATTATTTATTGGTTTTTTTGGTTGTAGAAGAAGTGGTTTTGCTGTTTCTAAAACTGGAAATGCAAAAAGAAAATCAAAGGGCTAAATTTGATGAAATGTGCTATGAAAGTTGAAGCTTAATTTGGTTTCAAATCGGAAGCGCGGAACAATGGCTGTTCATAACTTTCTAATATTCATGTAATTCTGTAGAACTTTGTGTTTAGCTTAGCTTTCTATCATTCTGATGTTAGATTTTCTTTTCTCCTTTACTTATTGTGACCTTGAGCAATGTTTGCTAATGAATGAAAGTTCCTTAGTGCTAATGTTAAGTTTGGCCTATCCATAATTTGTAAATATTCAGACGTAACAACAACTATAGTAACATGGACAAATGTTCACATAAAAACTGAAAAAAAACAAATAACTCTGCTACTCTAGACACAATAAGAAGCAACATAATAAGAAACAAAAACATGAAGAAAAGGCAGTTTAGGAAGAATAGTAGAAGGCAAAGCGGCGGATTTCTTGGGATCTCCAACATTATGGGAAGCATAATCCTCTTCCATAACCTTAACAATCATCTTCTGTCCTTTTTGGCAATGTCCAAAAACTCCACTAATGAAGTAGGAAGGACCTGAATGATTAAGCTCGTAAACTGTATTGCCTGTGTTGGAGAAGAAACTAGGGTGACTTGAATTGCACTTGTTGTACTCTTCTTCACTTACCTCCATTACTGAATCTTTCTTGTACATAAACCCTGCATTACAAACAATGAACAACAATCCACAAATCATTTTTAAAAAGGAAACTTTCAACTTACGGATAGTATCATGGACTTGGAAGCGGTTTTGAGAAGCCCAGTGGTTGAAGAAGGAGGTGTCATTAGGAGGAGGAACAACCCAGGGTTTGATACCACCAACCTGGTATTCAAAGGAAGAGACTGAGAAGCAGTGAAGAGAAGAGAAGATGGTGAACACGAGAAGGATTAGGTTGGTGGAATCCATTGACGTATGAGAAAAGAGAAGCAACCGTTGGTTTTGTGGGATGAAAATGAGAGACGTTTGTGGGTTTAAATAATTGAGGAGGTTAACATGGAGCAACAAGGTAGTTTCTATGGAAGTTAAAAAGAGTAGAGATGGAGATAGTGGAGGAGATAATTCGGGATTTTCTTTGACTCTATCATCTTATGAAGTTGAAACTAGAGATAAAATGTAAGGTTGCGTTTACTTACAAAAAAATTATTTTTTGTTTTTCGTTTTTTATTATTTTAAAAATTAAAATATTTATTTTCTGTAAAAAATTTAGAAAATACATTCATTTATTAAAAAATTGAAAAATTTAAATGTTTATTTATATACATATGGATATGTATATATATGTATGTACATAGATACATATACACATATACATACATATACTATGTAATACATATACATATGTATGAATGTATACATACATGTGTATATGCATATACTTGCGTATATATGCACATACAAACATATGCATATACATGTATATGTATTTGTATGTATGTATGTATATATGTATGTATGTATGTATGTATTTATGTATGTATATGTGTGTTTGTGTATGTATTAAGATTATTTAAAAAATTTAGAAAATAATTATTATTAGTTTTCTAATCTTTTCTTTATTTTAGAAAACCGAAAATTTTATTCTCTATTTAAAAAAAATGACCAAAATGAATATGATTTTTATTTTCTATTTTCTATAAGAAATTTTAATAAAAAATTGAAGCAATTTTTAATAAGTAAACAGACCCTAATTAAACTTCCTAGTATCGAAAATTTCAGGATGATAGGTAGAATGTTATAAAGTATACGTATATCTAGACTATCTAATACAACACACAATTAATCGTAAGGTTCAAATGCGCATGCATTAAATTATTATTCAAAATTTTTAATGCAAAAATAATTTAATAATAAATAGTTATTTTATGTAAAAAAATAATCACTGTGAATTTATTTACTTGCTTTTGGCAAGTACTGTCCACTGTTGCAATGTAGCATTAGCAAAACCTTTTTGATGCTCTTCTTTTAGAAAAGTAATTTTAAAATGTTGTGAAAAGCTTTCTGCTTTCTGACTCCAAATTTCAATATCAACCGCAACAGCGAATGTCATGCACCATCTCTTACAACTTATGGGAAGAGAAGCAGAGGCTGTCAGTAATTTCTCAATTTCATCAGCAACAAGTTAAGGAGGTTCATGTAATATCAACCCTATACTAAAGGACCCTACTCAAAGTTATTAAAAAAAAATTGGAAACAAGAAAATTGCTTCCTGCTACTGAACTTTCATCACATCACTATACAACTTCAATTTCCCTTCCACGTTGAGATTCTTGATCAGAACCATTGTGATTTGATCTGCTTTTATTAAAAGAGAAATATCGTGCAATAGCACTTTTCGATCTTCCCATTCCTCGATTGCCTGAGTTGCTGTCACCATTCTTCTTCGCCAGATCTTCTGATAACTTATTCACAAACTTGTGGAAATGTCGTCTTGATGTAGGATATCGTGATATAGATTTAGTAATCCCATGAAGCCTAAATTCGCAAACAGAAATGAAGCATCACAAACTGAAAAAAATAATGATAATAATTATAGAAGAGTTTTGCTTTACCTTCTGGCCAGTGCATCAAGTTCACCCCGTCTACGCTCAGATTCAGGTGCCGGACCAATATTTATGCTTTTTAATTTCATTGGATCGCCATTCAACAGCACTAGTTTGCATAGATAATCCTCCTCTTCCTCAGAAAGGTTCTGTGCTTTGATTTGGTCTCTCATGATAATAATAGGGTTTAAGAACCAATCATAGAAGGCATCTTTGGGTCTATTTTTGCTTGTTATTTCAGTACGAGTGTCACCTATGTTAATGAAGCTCATGTTAGGAACTTTAGACTGTTTAAACAAATAACAATAACTAAAAATCTTTAGGGCAGAGTGATACAGAGGAAGCATTCACTCACTCAACAAAATACCCTCGGAATTGGCTTTCACAGAGCGCAAAAGCGCCTGAAGAAGACAATAAGCTGGTAGACCAATGCTAATTACCGTGCTACTTTTCTTAGCACTGGCATTTTCAATGTCTTGTGGTGTTATTAGTCCTTCGGACACAAATTTCTCCCCATGGCTGTGACACTCCTTAAACAACCCATCAAGCAGCTAAACAAATTGTGAAAACATGAATCAGAACCTTATTCCTAATGTAGAATCTCGTTTGTGAAATAGGCCAAATAGGAAAAATGTAATATAAATACCACAAATGGTTTCAGATCAATCATAGGTGTAAGCGATTCCGTGTGCTTAAATTTTTCTTGAAAAGAACTCATCTTTGAAAAGGAGGATGCATGAGTTGTGCTTTTAGCCAGTTCAGCTTTCCCTCGGTACTTTGGCCTATCGATATCAGAAATTTGTGGAATTTTGTCAGAGTTGACAACCACCATATCATAACATTAAGGCATTCAAAGACTGAAGAAAACCTTGGGAAGCAAGATCCTTCAGGCATGTCCAAAATGTCATTGCTGTATTCATCATAAATGGCCCATGATGCAACAATATAGCAAATGCCAAAACAAAATGAAGACTCCTGCAATTCAAAGCCCACAGGATTAACAGCTATTCATCCTGTTCATGAAGATCCATCTGCAAGATAAGCTTTTGGGTTGTCTTGATTGCAAGATTATGATGCAAAAGGTAGCTAAAAATTCCTAATACACATGCTATGGCTTATAGAAATTTGCAGAGAGACTAAAACCATATAAGATGCAGTACACACACGAATAACCTGGTATACAACCACTCCTGCATAAGCACCAAGGAAGATGCTGGATAGCATGGAGGCTAAAACTGCTCCAACAACAGCCAATGGCCAAAGAAGGATTGCAAGACCTGCAAATGGTACACATATTGTCTACAAAAATGGACCTTCCCTTCCTATAAGGTCATGAAACAAACGATGCCACCCCTTAAAGAGCATATATGGGCTTTTGCAGAGGGCAACAATTGAGATCAGCGGAAAGTCAAACAAGGCACCAAGTAAGGCAGCTATAAAAGCACCAGGAATATAAAGCAATCTGCAAAAAGTAATGATTGAAAATTGCATGTAAACCAATTTCGTTTTCTAAGAATACTCAAATCAATGCTAAACTAATGTACTGAAAAAGAAAATCATTCCAGACATACTAGTGTTGCTTACTTGTTTCTGCTTATCAGGTGTTATTGAGCTAGACAAGTTTCAAAGCTATTTTATCATATTTGTAAAAGATTCATGCATGGCAGTGGAACAGTTTGGAAACCAATGAGGGGCACGTACTCATGTCCAGACCTAAAGGTTACTACATTTAGTTTCTCTTCCTACTTTCAGATTTTACAAAGAGAAAGGTATAAAGCTTTGGTTGTAGACTCTGCCGGCTTAAAAAATTTAGTCTAATCCCATAAACTTGTTAATTTAACAGGCAACACTTTCTGGACACACAAGCTGCCCTTGAGACTCCTTTTGACTTTGTATGTTTTGAAGCATTTGCACTCATACATGAGTTGGCAAATTGTCAGGAAAAAAACCCTTTTCATGAAAGAAAGGGAATAGGACGACGAAGGCAGTGGAAGATAAGGGAAAGGGTACATATGATAGGCAAGCTTCAGCATCTGTGCAAAGTGGCGAGCCTTGTGCAACGGGAATCCTCTTTTAACTGGACTGGCACCTTATTCTAGCAACTAAAAAAGGTATCCTATGAAAGCTCATCCTATAAGGGGTAATGCATTTTTGCTTTTTCAATAATTTTGTCTGCAGTAAGTTAGATGTGATAGTGAGTAACCTGAACTCAACAGCAGCAATCAAAGAACCAATCGACCAGCATCATACAAGAAGGTTTTAAGTACTACTTTCTTCACAAGCTGTATAAAAGCTGAAAGGTATTCCGACCAACCAGACATGGTGGTCACGATTTGGACGAGCACTTTGACCTGCTCTTTTAGCTTCGAACTCTTTGTACCTCAACATGACTTCTTAAAGTGATTGAACTTAGTTTTTAAGCATACAGAGGTGGAAAGACAGTTCATATAAAGTCTAAAAATCAGGCACTCAAGAGTGGAAAAGTTAAGGAAGCTTGAAACTAAAACATAAATGCAAAATGGAATTTTAAAACTCCATTCAAGCTTACATTAATCATCAAAAGAGTGAAATAAATTCCCAACTAAGCAAACTAATTTCCAGCTGTAAATTAGCTGAACAGGGACAAATAAAACCAGTCAAACAAAATGAAAGGGAGAAAAGGAGAACACCTGATTTCATAATATTTTCTATCCGTAGGTTGTTGTCTTTGCAGGTCATCCATATATGAAAAATAAGAATGATAACAAAAATCTCCAAAATCACGGACAGTAGTACAACTCCTTTTGATAGTATCCCATGTTCCATCCTGTTAATTCAGAAACCGGGAAACACTAGTTACCAAGGAAGAAAAATAAATAGATAATAAAATTACCAAATGTTGGTATTAACACATACATAAAAGCAGTGAAAAAGTTCATCACTCTTTCCTTCCCCAACTGCATCAAAAGTGCAAATACAGGTGAAAAAAACCCATACAGAGCTCCACCTAAGATACTTCCAACAATGCCAAGGACCGGCCAAACAATCAAAGGAGCTGGTAGGCATAAGCAGAGAACAATCTTCAGATCCCATTTAATTTATCAGACCAACGCAGCTGGTAGTAAATACTTATTGACAATAGTTGCTGATATTTGATTGGTGATTAATATTTAAGTATTTAATAAAATTGTATACAGTGGTTGCTATTTAATAATATAATTATCAAAATAAATATATTTTAATATAAAAATATATCTTTATTAAAAATAAATAAAATGAATAACAATATAATGTAAAAATTTATAAATTGCTTAAATAAACTGAATAACAATATAATATAAATTGCTTAAAAATTTTTAAAATGGTGTTTTTTTTTTTTAAGAGACGATATTTAAATGAGAAACAACTATTAGCTCTTGTTTTAAAAAATTAAGCAAACAATTATACAGAGCTGTTCGGATAAAAAAAAAGTTATCACTCTTTACTAAAGTTAAACCAAATACCTATTTAGATTTAGAAATAGCCAAAAATTTTAGGTGCTTGCGCTATTATATTTAAATAATGCAATTTTATTTAACCTACCAATTGTATGAATGTAACTAATCAATACTTTGTGCTGATGTTGGTAAAAGCATAATTAAACAATTGCACCAAATAAAATTAACAGAGGACTAAAGTTTTTTTAAGTTGCATCTGTAATTCAAACGGCTAGTTTGTTGTATTTTAATATAAGAAATGAATGTTGGTTAAACATTATTAATCCTTATTATAAGGAAAACAAATTAATTAGAATCTTAAGTTTTCTTAAACTTCTTAATTTAGAATCCCAGCATTTATAGTTTATAAATAGTTACTTCCTTCATACCACTTTAAGTGATTAATTTCATCATTCAGTTTTCTATTATTTCAATGTCTTTTTAATAATTTGAGAATAAAGTTTATATATTTGTCAATATTTATTATGCACCGTATCCAAATCTATAGGTCGATCCAAATTCATCAATTCAATCTAAATGAATATCCACTGGGTCAATTCAAAATTGATTCATTTTATTTTTCAACTCAACTCAATCCAATATCTATTGGATCAATTCAAAATTGATCAATTATATTTTTCAATTTATTAGACCATTATCCAATAAATTTGTCTAAAATCCTTTTTTTTTTTGCATTTTTTATAATTCTCAATCATGCGGACAAAAAATAATACCACATAACTACCAAAGAGTGCTTCGTACACTGTATTGACCTAAAATTCAAGGTCACAAAACCTGGTTTGATGTTAGTGGCCCTTCTTACGAGCAAATTTGGTACCATCTTATACTTTGCAGCAGTTTTTAATCCTACTCAAATCTGTAGGATTGGGTAACGAGTTTAGGATTCAAATCCATAGCTCAAATCTGCAGGATCCAGCCCAAATAATTCATCCAACGATCTCAAATCGCTAGAACCAGATCTGTTCCATTTCAATAACCAATCAAATCCCGCCTTTGCTGTAGAAAATGAAACGAAAAACCAGAATAAAGTTGCATCCATTTGCTAGGTTCTACTATAAAGCTCCGATTTTGAGGTCTGATCGACAGGATCTCTCTGTTTTTTTCCGTCTTTTAAGGATTAAGAAAATATTGCTGTGGAGCTATTTGTGTTGGGGTGTACTGGAGTTGTGATGCTCCTCCATGAAGCTAATTTCTTCTTCCATATTCTTTCTCACCACCTAGCCTTTCGTTCTCTCAGGTACTATTTTTTTCGTCTTCTGTTCATTGTGCGATCAAAGTTATTATCTTTTTTGTTTCTCAAGAATAAAGATCAAAACTTTTCTCTATTCTGTTGTTTGATTTTTTGTGGGTTTGAATGATGTATCCTCGTTCTGATTGATAATTAACGGTTTCTGCTGTTGTTCTGATTTGAATTACGATAATTTTGGATGCAGTTTTCTGGGTTTTGTTGGATGGTGAAGGGAGATTTAGAATTAATTTTTCAAGCAAAGTACTAATGATTGGAGATTTGATAGGATGGTAGTTTCCAACCGCATTAGTCCTTTATGTATATAATTATATCTTTTTGGTCAAAAGATATAATTGTGCGGTCTTTAAGGTTGGGTTGGTAAAAAAAAGTTTCGAATTATTTAAAGTCGCATTGCCTGCATAGAGGTATTGATACTGTTGTTTGGGCCATTGAAGAGGAATTTATAACTCTAATGGCAAAAGAGTAAATGGAAGAGGAAGAAGAAGAATATTAATATTCTAAAGCTGAAAGCAAACTCATTTATCGACTCAAATCAATATAATTCATTTTGACATTAACCCGTTTATGACTTATATTTTTTGATTTATTTATGATTCAATCTATTAGTAACTCATTCATTAATGATGCAATTCAAATTCATTCAACCAATTCATTTGCTATCTCTACTTACATTGAACAGAGTGATTAATTTAATTTAATTTTAATGCATGTAAAAATTAAATGGAATACATTGTGTAAGCAAAGTTTTTGTGCATATCCTATATAAATTCAGATAAGTTAGTCAATGCCAACATAATTTTAAGTAATTGAATATTCTTTTTGCTTCGCTTCAAGTGATTTTAAGATTTTTTTTTTATATTTATATATATATATATATATATATATATATATATATTATCTTTTATTTTTTTTACTATCGTACATTGTTTTTTGCAACATACTAACGTACATTACTATAATGCTTGGAGTGTGAACAACTTATGCATAAAGATTTTATATTTTAGTTCTCCTATTTGCTCATATTATGAATTAAAACTAATAAAATCAAATTTTATTTTCCATAATGTTATGAATAATATTTTTTAGATAATTTGGATTGTATAATTATTTCCGCAGTTTACTTGCAAACTTGGAGTGGGAAAAAGTGATTAAATTATAGTAAATTTTCGGACACATTCATAACATTATGGAAAATAAAATTTGATTTTATTAGTTTTAATTCATAATATGAGCAAATAGGAGAACTAAAATATAAAATCTTTATGCATAAGTTAGTTTTAATTCATAATATGAGCAAATAGGAGAACTAAAATATAAAATCTTTATGCATAAGTTGTTCACACTCCAAGCATTATAGTAATGTACGTTAGTATGTTGCAAAAAAAAATGTACGATAGTAAAAAAAATAAAAGATAAAAAGAATATGTCAGGATAAAAAGTGATAACTATGGAAAATACATTTTCAAAAACTCAATCAAGATAGCCCAATAACGTCTGGCAGGGCCCAAGCCCAATAGTAAAAAGGCAAACCATAAGCTGAAAAACAACACAAGAAGGCGTGGTATCCAATCAGATTGATGGAACAGCACATCCCGTCAGCTCACTGACATAAGCCAACGTTCATAATCTCCACCTGCTTCCTTTTACATCGCCGCTCACCTACTCTGACTGCCGGTTATCACTCCCCAAGGTACTCAAGTACCCCTCCAAAGAACTTCTATAAATAGCCTAAAACACAATGGCTTCAGGTATTAAACATCTGAGACTCTCTCTCTATAAGCACTCTTTCTCTAAAAACTACTAACTTAAACTTCGGAGTGCTAATGTCTGGGTTCGACCTGGCACTCCATTTTTTAAGTCCTTCCATCCGATCGGATCCTCAACTGCCAGCTCTCCTTCTTACAGATAAAGCCAAAATCTGCTTTATCATTTAGTGCTTTCATTGAGAGAAAATGGCAGGTTCAAGATCTAATGAACATGAAACTCCGGGAGAGTACAATCACCACAGTCAGGGCAGATCCAGGCCCTCGTAAAGGAGAGAGGGATCTCCCAGATCCCCTATTAGGGGCAACCTCTTCCTAGAATTCAACAATGTAGCCATGCGGCAATCGAAAGATACCCCTATTACCATTAAGGACATGTGCGCCATTCTTAGTGACTTCACTAAAAGCATAGTCCAAACTTTGAAAAAGGAAAAATGCTCAGAACTTATGAAGGAAGCCATAAAACTGATTTCACGGCCCAAGATTTCGAAAAAAGAAGGAACAAGGAGATTTTCATCAACGAGCCAAGAGCGCACAATAGTAGGAAGATGAGGGCCAGAACCCCAGGCAGGTATGACAAAGGGAAGGGCACGATGTCCTCAAGCAGGGATTCCCCATACATTCCCAGTAGATCTTCCACTTCATCCATTAGGGATGATTTGTCTTTCATGTGCACACCAAATAGCAGTTGTACTAAGGGATGGTGAGATGAATTTGCCTTGGCTGTCATGAGTAGGGAGGACAAATGGTTCAAGCAGAAGCTCAAGCAGTTTGGCTTGACAAGCTCTAAAAAATGAGTATTCGAAGATAAAACCTGTGGCAACACGGCCTCACCATTTTATAGGGAAATCACAGAGTCAGAGCTACCTCCCAGATGACGAGACGTGATAATGGATAGGTACACAAGTAAAACTGACCATGCTACACATCTTGCTGAATATCTAACGTAAGTGTAGGTATACACCTATGACGAAAGGGTTGCCTGCAGAATATTCCCTACCACGCTAGGAGGAGACGCTCTCACATGGTTTCATGAGCTCTCGCAGGATTCAATCACCTCTTTCCGACAACTAAAGAAGTTATTCATTACACGGTTCATTGTATAGACACGAGCGCCAAAGTCTGTGAGCGATCTATGCAACCTCTATCAAAGGACCGATGAAATTCTGCGAGACTACATCGATATATTCCAAGCCACAATGTTCGAGGTGAGGAATGTAAGCGTAGAGATGGCATCCACCGCCTTAGCCAATGGCACCATCGATAGGCCATTATTTGAATCAATCACAACAAGGCCGCTCGTCAGCTTTTTCGATTTAATGGCAAGAGCTAAGCAGCACATTTAGCTAGATGATGCCCTGAGGTCCAGTCGAGGTCGAAGGAGCAGGGTTATGGACAGATTGCAGCACCTTGACGGATGATTATTCAACCGAGCTCCACCGTCTGAACGGATTGCAAGGAGCCCTAAGAGAACTTCCACTTTAAGAAATTTGGGAAAAAGAAAGGAGGCAGAACGATCAAGATCCGATTGGGAGATCGGTCAGCAGGCTTGGACTTTCACCCCACTCAACATCAATCCCGCACAAGTTTTGATATGGATCAAGGAGAATAATCAAAAGGTCAACTGGCCGGGAAAGATGGATAAGAAAAGCAGAAGGACCAGGAACCATAATAAGTACTACAATTTTCACAGGGATGTCGACCATACAACCGATGAATGTCACCAGCTGAAAGAAGAAATTGAGCGACTCCTGCAAAAAGGGTACCTCAAAAGGTTCGTAACTCCGACCCGAGGGGCAAGCCCCTACAAACAATGGAACCATAAGAAAGATGATTCTGATGATGACGACGATGATGAGCGAAGAAATCCAAAGAATGTGGATCCACGTCAATCATATGCTGGTGTTATAAATATGATCACTGGTGGGTCATCCTACGGAGAGGATCTCTCCAGAAAAAGAAAGGGCAAAGTGTCTATATTGCCCAAACATCCGAACAACCAACCCCAGTCACCATATCCAATGAGGATGCACGAGATGTATTATTTTCTCTTGAGGATGCCCTTGTCATCAGAGCATGAATCAATAACTTTGACGTAAGGAGGATATTGGTGGATGATAGAAGTACAGTAAATGTACTTACCCTCCAAGCTTATAAAGCCATGAGCCTTTCGATCGGAGAACTTAAACCAAATGCCACACCACTAATAGGACTTGGCAACGCTACCGTTCCAGTGGTATTAGTCAAACTCGGCCAGGAGGCTCCAGTCTACACCTATAAGGTAACTTTTATGGTTATTGATATGACCTTTGCCTATAATATCATTTTTGGAAGGCCTCTACTTTTTCAAATTGGAGCTATCACCAGCATTCGATACATGGTGATAAAGATTCCAACTAGGGGAGGGGTCGTTATCCTAAGGGGTGATCAAAAGACATTCAGAGAAGCATATGTTGCCACAATAAAGCACCAAAAAGAGGCCATTATGGTAGGACGATCCGTACAAATGCTGTCCATGAAGAGGCCATGATGGTAGGACGATCCGTATAAACATTGTCCATAAATAGGCCATGATGGTAGGATAATATGTACAGACGCAAAAAATAGATTCTGCGAAAGAAACCAAGACAAAGACCCTAACAAAAGGGAAAAGCATTCAACTAGACATCTGGCATGGGTGAGGAGGTCAAGAAGGCTTCCATTCAAGTTTTGATGGTTCATCGGGCATTCTTTGCCTGAGTGACGCAAGACACCACTAGATTCGACCCTAATATAATCACCCATTGGCTTAATAAGGATCTGGCTTATATATCAATCAAGATATAAGTTATGTTCCCGATCAGAGTATCCTGGCAAAATTTTCTCCTTATCACCATAGACCGCTTCTCCAAACAAATAGGGATAGAGCCTCCAGCAGAAACTCCATATGAGGAAACGTCATTTATAGGTACGGCTTACCCTTTATTTTTGTTGCAAATAATGGTGAGCAATTCGACACTCCGGTTCCCAAACCTCAACTTTAGCCTTAAGTTTTGCCTTCGTCACCTATTCACAGAGCGATTATATGAGCCAGGTCTCCAATCAAATACTCTTGTAAGGCTTAAAGAAACGGTTGAGCGAGGGCAAAGGACAATTGAACTCAATGACTAGCAAAAATGTCTTATGGTCTTACAGGATCCCTCTAAGAGCCGGCATCCATGGAATGCCATAATCTCTTATTCACTATTTTGATGATATGATACCTGAAGAAATCGGTCTCTTGTTCTATCAGTTTGCCTTCTATTCCGAACAGGTAATGCCAACATTCGGATTTAATAGAAGCGAGAGGAGAAGACGCCCATGTCATGATCGCTGCCTACAAACAAAAGGTCGCTAAAAGACGCAACTCAAAAAGGTAAGAGCCCTTAATATGATTACACTTGTGCTCAAAAAAATAGATATAAGCACGGGAAATGCCAAAAATGGAAAGCTCACGCCAAACTAGGAAGGCCCCTTATGAAGTATCAAATGTCCTCTGTTCCAATACCTATAGACTCAGGACCCTTGAAGGGTCGGACACCTCCGGAGGCCAGAATGTCATATACTAAGTGTAATCATGTATAAATTAACATTCAATAAAGAAAGTATCCTCCATTTCTTCTCCATCTTTGGAAGCAAAACAAAACAAAAAGGTACGTTTTCATTTATTTGTTTTTAGGACTTGACATTTGTTTGCAGGTTATCTATCTTATTCTGATCAATGAAAATCCTGATTAATTTTCTTAATTCGATCGGTATAATTCGATCGTGGTATTATAAGTACAGCTCCCTCGCTAGGCTTGATGTCCGTCGCGAGCCCAAAATGCGAAAAGCTTTACTCCATTTCGAATTCCTCTATTGAGTTTGATATTACTCTAAACCAAAAATGCAAGACATTTTTCATTTGATCTCTACCAAAATATATTTGCTAGGTTCGATGTCTATCCCAAACCAAAAATGCAAAAGTCTGTGAGTAAATGCAAAATCGCCACTGATTAGCCAAAATATCCCTTAGTAGATAATCTTCATAAAGCCACTGATTGGCCCAAATATCCCTTAGTTGATAATCTTCATAAAGCCACTGATTGGCCAAAATATCCCTTAGTGGATAATCTTTATAAAGCCACTGATTGGCCCGAGTATCCCTTAGCGGATAATCTTTATAAAGTCACTGATTGGCCAAAATATCCCTTAGTGGATAATTTTCATAAAGCCACTGATTGGCCAAAATATCCCTTAGTGGTTAATCTTCATGAAGCCACTAATTGGCCAAAATATCTCCTAGGGGATAATCTCCACAAAGCAATTAATTTTTGCAAAATCCGAACAGATCCCCCACCGTTGAGCATAAGAGACAAGGGCCCCAACACCCAAATACTTCCAACCCGATCGGTGAGTGAGCGATCCGTCATAAAATTAAAGACTTAATCCCGATCGATAAATCAATATGGCGCAACTTATCTGTCAGGCTTAACGTGGCCACAAATGGTAAAGTTAAAGTCCATTCATTTAAAATAAGTCCCTCCGTTAGGCTCGATGTTCATGCTGAGCCCAAGACAACGAGGGACAGAAAAATCATTCGTCATACATGATTCTCCGACTAATATCCAATCGAATTGTACTTTGATTTAGTTAAAGACTGAAAAGTCATCTACTGCACCCGATGTAATAAGTTTGAGCCATATTTCCTGGGTAAATAGTTTATCTTCTATATTCGTTCGTGTTAAGCGATCAGGCATATTAAAGCCGGTCGGATTAATCGATCATCGGTACAATGCTTGAAAAGCACATTAAAATTCAAGAAGTATTTTCCTTAGTCAAATTTTATGCATTCTCCATGTCTGATTTCATATGCTCTCCACGGTTGATAATGCTTATTTTCCTTAACTATTATCATGACAAAATTTTGTCCAAAATAAGAATTGCAGCACAAAGGAACAATTGAAAGGCAAATCGACTTTCATATATGAAGAGTTCTTACGAGTTACAAAGTGAAAAAGAAAGCCATTACAAAATACAAACTATTACGAAAAACACTTATGATTCCATGACCGCAATGCTTCTGCCTCTACACCGATCGACACCTTCTCGATAGAAAGCAGCTATGCCATGAAAGCACAGACTCAACCTGGATCATCAAGAGGTCATAATGCCATCGCAGTGGTTAATGTTCATTTGGGATAGCACCTTAGGAACAAAGCCAAAAATATTTGTGAAATCTCGATCGAAATCATCACCATCGGGTATGCGAGATAACGACACCAATGCCCGAAGACCTCCTACCCAATCGGTCGGAGGTGAAATTCTGATGACAATATGAATCTTAGGAAGATACAGAGCAAAATCGAATGTGCAGACAACCTTGACGATGATGGTTTTCCTGATATTGGTGCCAATTTGTAAGGTGGTAATATAGTAATTGGAAAGTGCACAAAATCTAGCCAATACCATATGTAATGGCCCAAATATCAAGCTAGTCGGAAATAGTACTTTCCGAAAGTAAATAGTGACACCGGGGTGAATAGTATCTCCCTGAGTCAAAAAATATTTTATTGGACCATTAGAAAGAGCAAGTTAGTTGGAGTCCAAAGATATAATTTGGACTGAAAATGAGATCAAATGGACCATTAAAAATCAAAAATAAGGAAAAAGTCACGGTTCTAATTAAAAAGATACTTGTGTTAATTGAGAGTTTATCTGGGACTTTAAAAATAATAAATGATCTTTAAAAATTACCATATTTTCCATATTTATATTAAATGTGATGTAGAATCATATGGTAATAAAAAATTAATGTTACGGTAATTTTGGAAATTGAAATATCGGACTGATAAAAATATATCAGACCGAAAAATAGTCTCCGAATGACTCAAAAATATTCATGAAGTCTATTGAATATATATATTTCGAGAATTTTAGAAGTACTTTTAAGGATATTTGACCTCTATAAGTAAGAGAAAAATAATGATTTCGGTTTAAATAGTAATCGGTCATCTACAATTTGATCAGGGCTTTAAAAATAGTAAATGATCCTCAAAAATTGCAGGAATTTTCAGTTAAGCCTAAAATTATATGTAGATTATTTTGGGTGCAAAAAGCAAATTTTTCTGTAATATCGATATTTTTGGATCGAACCGATTTAATTGAACTGGACCGAAAATGGACTCCGATTGAGCTGAAAATTTACGTGCAACCTATTTTTGGGGTGATAAAAATTATGGAATCATTTTTGAAGTGATTTAAAATTTGAAAGTGAAATAAATGAATTAAAATATGTTATTTGGTAGTTAATGGGCTTGATTAATTAATCTAGGCCCATTACACCTAACCCAAGCCCAAGCCCAAGCCCAAATGAATGGAGTATATAAAGGGGAAGAAATCACTCCTTTGTTTCAGAAAATCCCACGTCCAGCAGCTCTCTCTTCTTTTGGGTGGCCAAAACCTTGCTTTCTTCTTCTTTCACAAATTTCTTCTTTAGTTCTTCACTTTCTTACCTTGATCCAAGCATAAGAAATGTTCCTTAGCCTCTCTAGTTGTTGGATCTAAGTTCCAACCAAAGATTAAAGGGAGAAAAGCTAAGGAAAACAAGGATTAAAGGCTTGGAGGTCAATTTTAGGTAAGTAAAATCTTGGTTTTTAATTTAATTTCAAGGCATCTATAGATAGATTTGGGTGCCTAGAGTATATTTTTATAATTATTTTGAGTTAAAATGATGGTTATCTTGGTGATTTTGTGAGGGAAAATTTCAGCCAAGGAAGGATATTATTGATGGTTAATAATTTTCATGCTTTCAAGTAAATAAAAGGAAGCTCAAGGGAAGATTATACATGAAAAAAGGTTAGTGACTACTAAATCTTAGTAATTTCCATTTAATTTAATGATTTTCCTTAGGGTTTATTAAGGAAAAATTTGTATAATTGATTAAATTTGAAATTGCTTGTATAATAGTGTAATTAGACCTTAATTAAGTGTGTTAGAATGTTTAATTTGGATGAAAAAAATTTATAAGGAATTTTATTGAAGTGACCGAATTTTATAAGGAAGAAAAAAAATTAATGTTAAGTATTTTAGTGATTTTAAGGCTTAATTTAATAGTATATGTGTAATAATGCATGTATAAATTTTTGTAGAATTTATAAAAATTATGTGAATATTTTTAGAATATTTATTGAATATGTAATTAAAGAAAAATCGGAAAAGTATATGTCTATTAAAATTTCCCTTAATATAATGTAATTGAACCTTAATTAAGCTTAAATATAAGTTTAATTCAATTGAAATAAATTTTTAAGGAGAAATTCCTTAAGGGCCAAAATTCAATGTTAAAGAAAAAGAATGTGTACAATATGCAATTTAATGAAATTAAGCCATAAATTAAGGTATAACATAAAATATAATGTCCATAAGTTTTTAGAAGATTTATGAAATTTATTTAAGAATTTTGAAGCTAATAACAAGTATAAGTAGATAAATGATGAATTATAGTGAAATAATTCATAAAATAAGTAAAAATGATAATAAATGAAGAATATTGTTCACATAAATTTTTATAGAATTTATGTGATTTATGAGAATATTTTTGAAAAATAAATAGTGAATATGCTTAGGTGAAAATATTAAATTATTGGAAAATAATTCAATAAACAAGCAAAATTTAGTGAATTAATACAAATTAATTTATATTCCCTACAAAGAAAATGAAAAAGTTAAATAACGAAATTAAGGAAAATAAAAAGTATAGTAAGTTAAGTAACCATATTGAATTATTCCAAAAGAATTCATAAGTCGAATAAAATTGTGAATTATTATAAATAATTCACAATCCGTATAAAGTATTGAAATTTTCGAATAAACGCAAATTCAGACAGAAAAAGTAAGAAATTAGCTAAAAGTCTAAAAGTAAATAAAATAATTGTAAAAGTAAATTTTTGAATTAATAGGAAATAATTCAATAAGTGCTAAGAAACCAAAAGAGTGAATTATCCTGACATAATTCACAAAATATGAAAAACATATTGAGAAAATAATTAGCTAAACATTGGAAGAATAATTAATATTTATAGTGAATTATTGTAATGCAAAAGTGATTGGAAAGAAAAAGAAATTAAAAAGAAAAATTTACTGTATAGTCAATAACACTAAAAATAGTGTAATTGACGAAGATGTATTGTTTAAAGAAAATGAATAAAATTATAAAAATTATTGAAGTGTGAAAATTATTCTGAAAAATTAATTGATTGTTTTTGCCATTAGCAATAGCCAGGTAGTGATTTTCTTATTCAGGATATAATTGGCTAGTCATAGGGACACCCTATACCGTGGTGCAAGTCATAGCGACTTGCTTTGCTATGGGTATGATCTTTGATCTCCATGGCTTCAGTATTTTCAGTGAAAGTGAAAGTGAAATGTTTTTTGAGAAATGGTCCCTTGGGGATCACTTCTCTCTCAGTGGGACCTTTGGGTCCAGTCCCGAGTATCCTATTTGAGAGTCCTGACATATTGCACTAGGGGCATAAAGAAAGTATAGTGGTAAAAATGTAAAAAGAAAAAAGAAAATGAAAATTAATGATTAATCGTGAAAAAGAAAAGACTAAAGTAAAAGAAAATATATATATTCAAGGGTAAAATGATAATTTTCCCCAAAAAGTGTAAAAAGGTAGTAAACAGTCAAATAATAGTTAAAGTATTCAGAAAGTAAATTTTATTGTGAACAAGGACTAAAATGTAAATTTACATATAAAAGTACATAAAATCATCTCTTATATTCTTTCTGGGTACTGTTCATGTATACAGTACTATTTACATATACAGTTACTATTCAAAAATATGGTTACTATCCACAAAAATGGAAACACTAATTAATTCACAATTTCCACATTAAGTGTAAAGAAGCGTAAATTACTTCGACTAGTAGTTTAAAGATCATAATAAGTATTGAAATGTAATTTGCCATAAAAATAAAGATTAAATTGCAAAGTTGCTAAGTAATAATATTACTGGACATTAAATATTAAAGAATTAATGATTGTCTTTTGATAAATAAATTAAAAGGCTATAGTGATATAAAGAAATGAATTGCAAAATTGTAGGTTTGCTATTAAAAGGATAAATTGTGACTAATGAAGACATCAAGTAGTGAATAGAAAATTTATCATTTCAATGGCAAATACTAATATAAATTATCAAAGAACTAATATTTGTATTGACCTGATTAAATAAAAAAAAATTGAATAGAAAAAGTCAAACTTAAGTCAAGTAAGAGCAATAGCAAAAGTAAGAAAATAAACGTAAATTTTGCAATTGAAATTACGAAAGAAAGTGTTTTGAAGTAAATTGAATTGTTTAGAACCAAAATAAAAAGCCTGCCAAAAATGATATTGATGAATTGAAAAGACTGTCAAAATTATTAAAGATCGTTGATAAAACAAAATAAAAATTGACAAGTTAACGTAAAAATTAGCATAAATATGATAATTATGCGTAGCTTGAAAATTCTAGGATTGGTAGTTACCATTGAGCATATCTAGTGCTCAGCACGTAGTTTTTACTGCATGCAGGTTCTGAAGATAAGCTGGAGCATAGTACACAGCGGAGTGAAGCTTGAAGAAAAGTATTGTCCAGACCTTTAAGTATTTTTAGCATGTATATACTCAGCTAAAGATAGGAAGACTTTACTGTATTTTGAATTATTTTATTAATAGTAATTTTTGTTATGTCAGTAAATGATTATGATTTGTATGTGTTTTATGGAATGTTATGTATCTATTGTATAAGTTTGGTTGTCGGTGTAAAAAAAAAAATTCAGGCAGATTGCTGAAGTTCGTATCGGAAGGAACTGTTTTCATTGAGGGTGTTACACCATAGTATAAAAATGAAGCACGCTGAAAGAGGCATGGTCCAAAAAGCTGTTATGACTTCCAATAACATAGAAAAAAACTTATGTTATATTATCTCTGAGGCTGTGTCTGCAAATGGCGAATGAGCGGCTTACTGCTCCCATGCCTATGCACCCCCTTTTTTCATCACCATGGAATTTGGGCGAACCATCGCATAAACCTCAATAGGCATATTGTATTGTGTGGGGATTTCAGCCATTTCCACCGCCATGAGTTTCAAAGGATGAGTCGCAGTCTCACAGCCTTTACAAGCCTCAAGAAAACTTCCCACCTATAGATTTAATGCTACTTGGAGTCATCTCTGATGAAGGGGAGAAGTAAAAAGCGATATTATGAATAAGGAATTACCGGGGTAATCTTACAAAAACTCCAAAATAGCTAAAAATGGTAAAGTTTGTGAAAGAAAGCATGACAGAGTTCTGTTAGGGATCACTGAAAAATGAGAAAAAATCGTTCCAAAGTCATCTATTTATAGGCTCCGAGCTTCTAGAATTCTCTAACCGACTCTCTGCTGGACAATCCCCACGTGTCTCAAATCAATTGAATGCATAGCGGAGAACGAAGCGTCGCCCTCGATGCATGTGCAGATATTAAATGCATAGCAGAGAATAAAGCATCGCCCTTGGAACGCTTGCAGGCATTAAATGCATAACAGCTGTCTAAGCTAAACGAATGCGTGTCTTCGAATGAATGTCTTATAAAAATTCAAAGATTCGCCAAAACGACAAAGCACTAAATTGCTTGATCGGACCCTTTGGAGGGGGTACAAGTAATAACTATAGAAAATACATTCCCAAAGGCCCAATTAGGGTAGCCCAACAACGTCTGGCAAGGCCCAAGCCTAATAGAAAAAAGGCAAAGCATGAGTTGGAAGACAACACAGAAAGGCGTAGTGTTCGATCGAACTGATGGGACAGCATGTCTCGTTAGCCCATTGACATAAGCCAACGCCTATACTCTCCACCTACTTCATGTCACATTGCCGCTCACCTACTCTAACTGCCAGTTATCACTCCCCAAGGTACTCAAGTACCCTTCTAAAGAACTGCTATAAATAGCCTAAAACACAATGGCTCAAGGTATTGAACATCTGAGACTCTCTCTCTATAAGCACTCTTTCTCTAAAAGCTACCAACTTAAGTTTCGAAGTGCTAATGCCTGGGTCCGATCGGGCACTCTATTTTGCAGGTCTTTCTATCAAATCGAATCCTCAACTGTCAGCTCTCCTTTTTACAGATAAAGCCAATATCTGCTTTATCAAAAAGGAAACAAACAATGATGAGTATTACAATGAAATATCCCAGAGCATGGTGGGAAGGCTGTTCTTTTTGCATAGTAATGAAAAGGAAAACCCAAGTTGGCATTATATCGATGCCTATAGGGGTGTGCAAAATCGAACCGAATGAATTTTAGTCTGTTTGGTTTGATTTTCGATTTGTTCAGTTCTAAACCAAAAAAAATCGTTTGATCGATTTGGTTCTTAAAATTGAAAAAATTAAAGAAACTGAACCGATCAAAATTTGTAAAACTCACCATTTTGCCTCAGTATATATATATATATATACACACACACACACACACACACACACTTAGTTCCTTGCAGAAATCCCTAACTCATCGATTCTTAGTTCCTTACAGAAATTCCTAATTTTTCAGCTGCCTCATCTTCCTGTGTCTCATCTTTTTGGATTGTTCGTAGAGGTGTGCCGATTTCTTATCCTTCGATTCTTCTTGTAGTTTACTGAACAATAGTTAGTGTTTCCATCTCTCTGTTCTTTATTTTCATCTCTGTTCCTTCGATTCTTCCTACAGTTACTGCAATATGGGTTTTCACACAATATATATATTGTTATCTTTATTTTCTTATACTACCATCACAATGGGTTCATTCGATTTTCACACAATATATATACTATTATCTTTGTTTTCTGGTCGCATGTTAATTTTTTAGCAATCCCAAGGTATCAAGCTCACATGTTAATTTTTTATTTATGCTGTTCGGCTTTAAACTTGGCATTTGTGTACAATCATTTTGGCTACTCTTATTATATATGTTGCTCCTAATGATGCTCATTATCAAGAAAGCATTATATGAAATATTTTATATTTTGTTGAGGTTCATATGCGGATGATGAATCCAGCTAGTGCTCAAGCTTTATCAAATCACAAACTAATCATTTTCTTTTGTCATCATCTAAGCTTGTGGTGGAAATTCAGTGAAATATCATCTTATATGTATTGCTTGGATCTCATTTATTATTATTATTATTATTATTATTATTATTATTATTATTATTATTATTATTATTATTATTATTATTATTATTATTATTACATAGGTTTCTGGCTATATAGTTTTTGTTAAATGAAAATATTACCATTATAGCATGCTATGTGATTGAAGAGAACCTTCTTTTCTTACCTGCTTGTGTTTTCCCTTAGTGGAATATATGGCTCATTAGCATGCTTGTAGAAAAGTAGTACAACTTGGTTTTGTTCTATGGAGGAATTGAGGATGTTCTGTACTTTTGATTGAGTGTTGTCTACCAAAATAATTTCGATATTTTAGCTTTGATTGATTTGACATTACCTGAATAGGAAAAAAAAAGATGAGAGAATGTTTTGCAAAGTTATCATTCCCCCCCATTTGCTCACCCCCTATAAATTGCTTACCCCCATCCTGCCCAATTATTCTTGCTGACTAAATGATGAGAAAAAATGGCATCATTTTAGCATTATCAGGAAATTGATTTATTTGTTTTAATGTATGTAATGATAAAAAAATATGTATTAAGAGAATTAGGTGGGTTTTATCTTCTACAGTTCATTAGGTAGAGAGTTTATACAAAGTTAAGAGATTAGGACAAGAACCTGCTTTATGCTTTCTCAAGGCTGTGTAATATATCAATTGTGTTACACCTGAGTTTTTGCTCTATTTTTGTATCCTGGGTTGCTCTATTTTTCATGTTATCCTTCTTATTTAATGACTTGAGTAAGAATTACAAGTTGCATCCTCAACTTCTGTACTCTAACTAATCAGAAGTAATTAAGCTAACAATAATAGTAACTACTAAAAACAATTACAATAAATTAAACTAATCAGCAGTAATTAACAAGTTCATAGTTAGCATTCTCTTAGGCCTATTGAAGTGTAATTGTATTTGTATGGAATATTTATGTAGGCTTACTATTATAATTTGAATAAAAAAAAAGATGGCTGAATTGACTTTTAGGCCCAAATTCAGGCACTATATCTATAATCTATATGAATAAAAAAAGATTAAGAAGAATGCAAATAAACCAAAATATACATTAATTTTTTTTCTTTTTTTAGCTCTAATGCACAGATAGCACGTTTTACAAGGATGTTTATTGATCTATAAGTACTTATTTTTATAAATGAATTGATATTTCTCATATCTATTTTAATTCCATCCATTCTTTTTTTATATATATACTTATTTTTATCTTTTTGATGAATAAGTGTTGGAATTTCATGTACAAGATTCAACATTCTCTTGTTCTTTCTTCTTAATGCAATAATTTTATTTTGTATTTTTTTCATTTTTTATTTCTCTCCTATAATTGGTTTTCTGTAGTGATGTTGATTTTATATAATTGGTTTTTATTTGCTCGAATGGTTGGTCCTAAATATTTACTTTGAATTTTTTTAGGCCTCTGTTCAAGATGAAACTCAAACTCTCACTACTCAAGGTGGAACGCAACATCCCAATAGTGAAGATCCTTTTCAAACCCAATCCGATACCAATCAACCTACAAGATTAGAGGCAACATCTAAAAATTTGAAGAGGAAAGCTATAAGGTCAAGATCGGAGGTCTGGGATCACTTTGTCAAATTTACAAATGCAGAAGGCAAGATAAATGACAAGTGCAGTTATTGCTTTAAAGATTTTTTTTGTGATCCTAAGAAAAATGGTACAACAGCACTTAAAAATCACATTAGTGTTTGTAAGAAACGTCCTGAGACTCAAGAAACACAATTGCAATTGAGTTTTAAGGTTGATAATGAAGTTGGGGGTATTGCTACTTGAAAATTTGATTAGGAATCTATAAGAAAGGGTTTAGCTGAATTGGTAATTACAACTGAATCACCTTTAAGCTATGTTGAGAATAAAAAATTCAAGAAATTTATGGCTCTTGTGCAACCCAAATTTAGGATGTCATCTAGATTCACAATGTCTAGAGATTGTTTTCGGTTTTATGTTGATGAGAAAGCTAAACTTAAGCAATACATTGAAACTAAAAAACAAAGACTTTGCCTTACTACAGACACTTGGACATCAATTCAACAAATTAACTATATGTGTCTAACATGTCACTGGATTAGTGATGACTAGAAATTACATAAAAGGATTTTGAACTTTTGTCTTATCACTAGTCATAAAGGCAGAGAATTAAGCATTGAAGTTGAAAAATATTTGAATGATTGGGGAATTGAGCATTTTTTCACTATTACTGTGAATAATCATGTTTTAAACGAACTAGCCATAAATTATTTACGGGAGAAATTTAATGATTGGGGTCATAGTATTTTGGAATGAATGTGTTTGCATATGAGATGTGTTGCTCATATAGTTAATTTGATTGTGCAAGATGGATTAAAAGAAATAGGAGATTCAGTTAAAAGGTTTTGGGTGGTTGTGCATTATGTAAGGTCATCTTGTAAAAGAATTAATCAGTTCAAAGAAAGTTGCATGTATGACAAAATTCAATGTAAGCAGTTATTGTCTCTTGATGTCCCAACTAGATGGAACTCCACTTACCTCATGCTAGACACAGTCCAAAAGTTTGAAAAGGCTTTCAAGCATTTATGTGATATTGACCCATACTTTAAAATTTATTTAGAAAGAACTGAAGAGTGGTTGGGTGTGCCTGAAAAAACTGATTGGGATAATGTGAGAATAATGCTTCCTTTTTGAATCATTTTTATGAGCTTACTTTAAAAATTTTTGGTTCTGATTATGTGACATACAATGCTATTTTTTATGAGCTTTATATGATGTATCATTTGTTGAAAAAGTGAAAGAAAAGCGCAGACTTTCAGTTGTCATTATGGCAACAAAAATAAAAGTGAAATATGATAAGTATTAGGGAGATCCAAAGAAAGTTAACCATGTTATTTATCTTGGTGTTGTTTTGGATCCTCGATATAAGCTTTAATGGGTTAATTTTGCTTTCAAGAGGATATTTGGAACATAAAATGGTGAGGTGATGGTAGTTAGAATCAAAGATTTTTTGGATAGATTGTATGAAAAATATAAAGATGAAAATTCAATTTTAAGTTCAAGTCAAAAAGAGCCTATGGAACAAGATGATCCTATCAGTCTGATGCAATTGGATGAAACGAAAAAGTTAAAAAGAATTGTTGAATCGGAATACAAGAGTGAAGTTCTAGGTGGGGAATTCAAGTAAGAGGACTTATATTGAGAGATATTTGAGTGAGCAAATTGAGTATGCTGATAAGGAAAAGTTTGATATTTTAGAATGGTGGAAAGTAAATAGTCCTAGATTTTTTGTTCTCGGCAAGATAGCTCTTGATGTGTTGGTTGTCCCCATCTCTACTGTGCATTTAGAGGCTACATTTAGCTCCAGTGGAAGATTACTTGATGCATTTATGAGTTCACTTACTCCTAAAATTATGCAAGCCCTTATTTGTACTCAAGATTGGCTTACTGATTCAGACGAACTTGAAAGAGCAATTAGAGAAGATGATGTGATTCAAATGAATATATATATATATATATATATAACTGAGTTCTTATAAAAAATTAATGTTTACTTTTTATTTGTAGATTTTCAAAAATATGCATTTGGAGGCTAATATTGATACAGTAAAATATTTCTATACTTTAATTTTTTTTGTATTATTTTTTTACAATTTAATTGAATTTATCTAATTATTGTTTGTTTATATGAATGCATGTGTAATAAGTTGAATTTGCGAGAAAAATTCATCCATAGCTATGTTGTTGTATTAATTTGAATGCATGTTTTTTTTTTAATTGGAGGATATTGAATGCCTTTTTAATTATGTGTTGTAAAATTTTTTAATTTATATTTCTTAGTGTAGTTTTTAAGTTATGTTGTATGTATTTTTAATTGATTTTATTTTGTTGGATATATGGAACTATTTAGGTTAAAAATTTAATTAAAAAATTCAAATATAATTCAAAACTGGTTGAATCGAATCGAACCGACTAAAATTATTTCGATTCATTTGATTCTTGGTTCTACAAAGTTAAATTTTGATTCGATTCTTATATTTTCTAAAATTCAGTTTTTGATCCAATCGATTTGGTCCAAAATTGAACCGACCATTTGCATACCCCTAGATGCCTACTTCCACTTCCTGTTCTTTTTATTGTTGCATTTATAGTTGATATCCATTCAACTTTCACTTGAGTCGTCTCATTCTTATTTATGGAATTACACTTCTCAATCTATCAACCGATCAAGACCTGAGATCTTTATCATCACCTTCCGCTCTAATCCCATTCCTTTCTTCAACCATGTCATCATCATCATCATCATCATCATCCCTATCTAAACGACACAATATCCACCTTTTGGGTTCCCCATTAGATCCTTACACATCAATTTAAATAGACATTGACTCTAGAAACTAAAGGTAAAATAGCATTATTTTTGTTCGATTACAATTCAAATGTAAAAAGATACAAAAGAATATAGTATGATACAGAGGTCATACTCACACTATTTGTTTCCTTCTACTTGTGACTGTGACGGATAAACTTCTTTTCGATTGAAGGGTTTACTTCTCCGAGGAACATCAGCGAAATTACAGAACTCGGACAAAGTTTTCCGGATTTTCACTCTTTGCTTTCTGTCTGGCGGTCTAGGTCCTAAAACATTTATGTCAATAGTAGCTCCATAAACCTGAGAGGAATCCACAACTGCATCATAAGCTTTTGCAGATATGTCAAAGGCCCTCGTTTTGAGCCCTCAAATACAAATAGTATGCGAGCCTAGGCTTACCATCCTTCGCAAGAGACTTGATCAGCATCTCATATGTAATCTTATTTGGTGACATGTTATGAACTTTCATGCGGTGAAACCATTCATATGCTGCACTGCTCCTATTATTCTTTGCACATCCACTAATTATTGCATTATACGTGATAATCGTTGGCTCAATGTCAGACGCAACCATCTCATTGATTATGGCATCAACATGTCTAAACTTCCCCTGTCCAGCGAAAACTGAAGCCATTATTGTATAGGCATACAAGTTGGGTTTCACACCAACCTTAAGCATATTCTCCCACACACGGACAGCCTCATCGTAGAGTTTACCTTTTTCAAGAGCACTAAGCAATGCACCATAGGAAACAATTGTAGGCTTCTCGCCTTGTTCAATCATTCTCCTAAATATCTGCACAGCAGCAGAAATTTCTGAAGCCTTGGAACAAGCAACAAGAACTGCATTCCATTCCCTACTTCCCGGCTTAATCCCCTTATCTTGCATCTTGTTTAACAACCCAACTCCCCATCTCCAAATTCCTCTTTTTCTAGCTGCAGTAAGTAAGATGTTAAAATGAGAGATAATCAACTCATATGACATGTTATTTGGACTTGGCCCCTTGTCCAACAAATCCTCATAAATCTCCAATGCTGCCCACCACTTCTTAGCCTTTCCCATCAACCAAATCAGATGGTTGCAAACAGATAAGCTTATTTCAGAGTGTCTTTCTCTAATCCTATCATACAATTCTTTGCCAACAACATAATGATCTTCACAAGTACAAGCCCACACAAGACGCTCGTACTCTGCCCGACTAGGATGAAGCCCAGCCTTGTCCATATCCACTAGAAGGTTCAACACATTGGTGCTGAAATCATCATGCCTCACAAGCCACCTCCGCATCACTTGGTAGCAAATACGAATTATGAAGTTTTCGAGCTTAACAAACTCCCTTTCCTAATCTTCAGCTGAATCTTGTCCTATTTCACCTTTCAAGTACTTTTCTTTTATATCTAAATAGAATGACAGAGCTCCATTCCCATCTTCCATTTGTCGATATGCCAGCAAAACAGTGGAATAGGATGCAGAAGAGGGGGTAAAATCGCTATTACGAATTTCCTCAAGAATATCAAGGGCCTTAGTTCCTTGTCCTTGCTCCACATAAATAGCCATCAAAGTGTTATAAGTCACAACATTAGGAAAAATTCCTTCCTCAGCCATATCATTCAAGATTTGCTCAGTTTTTTCAAACTGTTCAGACTGTTTCACTGCACCCAGTAAACTGTTATATATGAAAAGATTTGGACCAATCACAGTGCCTCTTTTCTTCTTTCTCTTTAGCCAATCAACAAGAGCCACTGCACACTCTATTTGCTTGTCCCAGCCAAAACCCCTAATCATTGATGAATAAACCTGGAGAGGGAATTCACCCTTGTCCTTGAGAATCTCTTCTACATCATCAGCTGTTTTAGCAGAATGCAAGCTCCAAGCTAGAGCACGAACATCAATACGCATCCTTCTCTTTCCCAAATTCTTTATCACTTTCAGAATCAAAATTCTTATATTCTTCTTGATTACTACTATCATCATCATCATCTTGTATTCCATCTAAATTATGAGAATCAAGATCATCTCTGTCTCCCTTCTCTAACAATTCATCATCTAAACTACATTCCCCTCCATTAAACTTACCGCTAAATTCTTGTTGTTCCAAAGTCCAAGGCAAAGCAGCAGATGACCCACAAGATCCTTTATTTGGCTCACAAAAGAAAAAAAATCTCAGTTTTGCATATTTGCAAAGAAACCCATTGCTCATGGGGAATTTTGAGCTCATACAATTTCCAGTTCTTGCATACCTTGAATTGCTGGAAACCATTTCAAGACAAGAGCTTGTATCATGGCAAACAGTGTCAGCGAGACCCCACCTCTCACTTCTCCTAGTGCTTGGAAAACAAGTAGATCCCAGTTCAAAATCCAACTGGGGAACGACAAAGAAGCTGCCTTTCGGTGGCCACACACTTAAAGCTTGCATTTTCTATATAATTCTGCGGAAATTAGGAAAATCCAGAATCCAAATTCCAGGTAAAGAACAAGAAAACATGTTATCCACTCTCATGGAAGATTTTAAACATTAGTTTCAAAATTGCATACGAGAGAAACAGAATGGAAACTCAACTTATCGACTCTGCTAGAGATTTCAAACGGTTGGGATGAAGAAAAAAAAAAGTAAATACCTGAGTTGGTTGTGGAGACTTTGAGTGAAATTATGAGATTGATTTAGGCAATTTCAGCGACTTGGTTGTTAGTCTCTTAGGTGGTGCTGTGGACGTTTTTTTGGCCATACAAGAATGCTGCAGGGGCAAAAGATCAGTGCCTAAACCGCGACGTTTTTTCACGTGGCACAGGAATTCCTTTGGACCTTGATCTGTGTCATGGGCTTGAACTTCGAGGATTTTTGAGATAATTATACCAAATATCCTTTTAATTTTCAAAAATATCATCTTTTTTATAATCAAATTTTACAATTACCTATAAATATACATAAAAAAAATTTAAAAATTACATAAAAATTCCAAAATAGTGAATAGATCCATGTTAAACAACGAATTAGAAAAAAAAAGATATAAAAATAATCAAACAGTTAAATAAAATAGATACCAAAAATATGAATAATAAAAAAATTAATACAAAAAATTAAAATTCAACTAAATCCTAAAGCAGATAAAATAAAAAACTTATTAAATAAAATATAAAGTATAAAAAAATTAGAATTAATTAAATATAGAATACTAAGTGAACTGAATTTAGAAAAGTAAGTACTAGATAAATTAAGTTGAATAGAAAATTATTTAAAATATGTAGCTAGTAAAATGTGATATAATGAATAAAATAAATGAAAGAGATAAGAAATATAAATGGATATACATATGATGAACAATTTTATCAAATAAATAATAATATTAAAATTTTAAATAATAATATTAGAAAAATGAATAATAAACAATATAGTTTTACAAGTACTTTATATAAAGATGATAAATACGGAAAAGGAAGTTTAAGTTTACCTTCAATTATGTTTAAAAAATCTAAACAAGAAAAATATTCAATATAAAATGGATAAAATATTTAATATGTTAACAGAAATTAAAGATAAAGTTACAAAACTAAAAACTAGAATAGAAACAATAAAAAAAAAAGAAAAGAAAATTTAAAAGAACATACACAAGAAAGAGTAACAATAAAAACTCATATGTTAACTTTAGAAGAAAGATTAAAGTTATATGAAGATAATGAAATAACTGAAAACGGTATGTTAAATTTAACCTATGATTTAGAAAACTTAAAAATGAATATTGATCCAACATCTACACAAATAAAAGTTGAAACAGAAAAATATTCTAGAACAATAAATGAAACTGAAAAAATATAATGACAGATAATATTGGTATAAGAGAATATAAAAACTATAAACGAAAAACTCCTAGATATAAATTGAAGTATTACTAGATATAAATTGTAAAGAAGATATAAAAAAGGAAATCGAAAAGTGGATAAAAATTAATAATTTATCAATAATATTATATGGATATAATCTACAAAGAGCATATAATTTTTTAATTAGTATATTAACAGAAAATGTAGAGAAATTGTGGAATGCTATTAGAATAGAAGATAGATAAACTATAAAATATGGACTAAATAATGAAAATTTTATAGCAATGGACACTATAAAAGATCTTTTACAAAGATTTGAGTTTGCAATAAAAAGAGAATTTATAGGAGATCATTAGTTAGATCCAACAAAATCAGCAAAGAAAGTAGGTCAAGAAAATTTATGAAAAAAATAAAATTTAACAATATGTAATATGTATTACTTAAAACAATTTACATGTGAATTTAATAACTATTATTATAAAATAGCAAAAACGGATATATTACAAAAATTAGAAATTAAGTTATTAAAACAATCATATATAACTAAATTACCAAAACCTTGGGGGTTAAAATTATTTAATAAAATACAAAATAATAATGAAATATTAGAAGAAACATTAGGAGCATATCAAACTTACATATTTAAACGAATAAATGAAATTTGTAATCAAGCATATGAAAATAGAAATGGACTTGACGAATATCATTAGTTAATCTAAATATATAACATTTATGGACAAAGCAGTCATACGATCCCATAAGAAGACTTCTTAATGAACTTTTTAATGGTTCAAATGTCGTAAGCACTCAAGGTTTAACAGATCAATTATTATATAGTGAGGGATACAATGATCCCAACCTATGCAAGATGGATCCCGATACTCCTACCCATAGTACCACATCTCGTAATAGGAGATAGTAAATATATTACATTGGTATAATAGTGGAATATATGACCAGTTGATTATTTGTTATACTATTTGTATTTTAATTATTTTTCATGAATTAAGTATCACGACAAGCCATATTACTAAATATATTAAATTTATTAAAGCATAACATATTACTAAATATATTAAATTTATTAAAGCATAACATATTACCAAATATAGTAAATATATTAAAGCACAATATATTGCATGGTCCAACACCACTTCTACATATTTTTTTTTATTATGACCTATATTTTTACATTTGCTGCGACACATTGCATGACCTCATTCATGCCTGTCCATCTCATTGTGAATATTGCATGACCTCGTTCATGCCTGTCCATCTCATTGTGAATTTGAGTTATTCTTAGCCGACCTTTCTTCCTCACCAAATTCATATCAGGTTTAATTTTTGGACTGTAATATTGTGACCAATATGCTTTATGTGTCATCGATTGAAATTCACCCTCAAAGCATTTAAGTGACTTGGTTATGTTATAACAGTTGTCAACAGATTGAAATATATCAACATGCTTGTTCATATATGCTGCGATGGCATGCAAATAAGATAATTTTGTTTCTTGAAACTTATCACACTCACATTAGCGCTTCTCGAGGCTTAATATATACATACGTTTTTGTCTCAATATTGACCTATGGTGTTTTGCCAACTATCACCTTGAACAATTTATACTTACTATCATAGCTAACAACAATATGTCATCTAGCCTTATTAGCCCGGTTTGGTTATAATTTCAACACAATTAGGAGTGAAGTGTAATCCTTAGGCCATTTTGATCATGTAGAAATCCCTTCTTTGCTCAAAATATTTTACCAAATGAGCAAAAATATGCTCAACAATGGCAGTGATCGGTATCATGTGAATATCTTTAAGAGCGTTGTTGACAGTCTCAGCAATATTTATCTTTGTATGGCCATATCTATGTCCACCATCCTCGAATAATGTTCATTTATCTAACGATATTCATATTGCCCAGTTGTAGGAATCTTAATCGAGATCTTTAATTTCATTAATTTTTTACTAGAACTTACATGGTTAAAATTGCTTACTTACAATGTTATGGGCAAATATTATATTATCATATAATAAATTTAAATAAATAATAGTTAAATTTTTTTAACTTATCATCCTTGTAAAGCAAATATTTTATTGTTGAATTTTGGTGGTGCATGTTGTAATTGTAGACAAAATGGCACAAATAGAATATATGTGAAAGCTCAAAGGTTCTTTTCATCCATTCCTTTCATCCCAGAACAATGGCATTATACTAGCATATCGATCTAATATGATGGTAATGCCAATGCCATACTCACTCGTACAAGCAGCAAGAATTTAGCTTACTGGTGTGTATATATGACTGTGCCCTAAATTGACAAATGCCTTCCTTCTAATCAAGTCACCATCCGATCGATTGACAGATTATCTTGGCTGACTAGAACCAGTGTCTCCCCTAAATTGAAAAAATATTTCAATGTCTTATCAACTTACAGACTGACTTGACGAACTAAAACCAGTCATTTACAAAGAATTGTTGAGGTGCTTCAATATTTTCCATTTGAAACCCTTCATTTGTAAATTGATAATCATGAGGATTCATAGGTGGATTAGATCCTTCAATACCTTCTGCAACTACAATGATTAATTCCACCAAGTTATAATATTCATGGCTCCTTAAATTGTCATATATTGCATCTATGTCATCATCGTTTGCTAAATCCATCACCATCCAACATAACGATCCTATGTTGTATAATGAACTTTTGTATATAATTTTAAAAATCACATCATCGATACCTAAGTCCATTTCAACATGGATTTTATAATTCAATTCAAGAAGAGTTAGCTTATTTTTAATTCTCAATCTCTTTAAGATGAAATTAGGAGCAAATATATTATATTCGAAACCTGCCGCTCCATAACTTATTTTCCCTTTTGTGTGCAAATAAAATTCAATATATATTGATATCTTTCAACTACTTATAAGTCAAAATAATATTATCATAATTTTCCTAAACCATGATGTTAGGAATTATATATTTCATACGTAAAATTATTTTTGGTGATTAGATGTAATAAAATACTAATATTACTACTATAGTAATATATGTTTAATTTACAATTTGCCACTCTTCACTATTACACAAGCATAAATTTCATAATAATACAACACAATATTTTCATAACATTTATTTTGTTATACTCTAATGAATGTAATGTTTAGGCCATTTATTTTAATTGTACCATATATAATAAGTTTTTTGATCTACTGACATAATATATCTAATTTTTAAAAAAAATTCATCACTAGCTTTAATTACATCTTTCACAAATATTATAACCAATTTCTCATATTTTTTTACAAGCTTCCTGATAATACTCAATACTTCATAAGCAAATGGGCTAATAAGAAGCGAAAGCCCAAATAGCTAAGAGGTATGGACTACCGAAGGCCCAAATGCCATTTTGCGTTGGATATACTGCTAAAAGCATGAAAAAATCTATCTGATAGGATAGTCTGATTGGCCCTAATGGCCTTATCTTATCTTTAGATGTGCTTGACACATACTATTGCCATTTGTCAAAAATTACATCCCTCCATCTATTCTAACACAAAGAATAGGCCTCTCAAGTAGACTTTAACTCCTACAAATATCAGGTTCACTCCTAAAATACAAATGAAAAAGAATGCAATTTTAATACTTTCTCTCTTTCTAAAAGTCTAAAACTGACTTAATCATCGGAGAGTTCAAGCTTAATCTGATCAGGCTAAGCTTTTTTTACAGGATTCTCACTTAGCTGAGTTTGACCTTTTTATCTCCTAACCATGCATTAATCCAAGTGGCACCATTCCATTCCTCATGCACACAACTCCTCTCTTTTTAAAAATCTACAAATTATCATCTGGTACTTTCATTAAGAGTCGATAGTTGAGCAAAAAGTGCCTAGCTTCTGCACTATTTGAAGGAATATAGATTCGCAGTCATAAAAAGAGAACCAAAATACAAAATATATGAAAGTCTCTAAGAGTAAATGGAGAAGCCTTAAACAAAGGTTAAAGTCTAAAAATCTATAAAAGTCTTTGAGACTACATGGGAAAACTCCAAATGGCAGCCAAAGAAGGACAAGTAGAAATAAACTCTAGGATTGAAAGAAAGCATAATGTTATGTATTGGGTCCAAAGGAAATCAAAACATCTTTCCTTTAAGATATTGCATAATAGATACAAGAGACTTAATAGTGGTGAATTATATGATATTTTCAGTATGATTTTAGGTGTTTTATTAACTTTATTTAGCTTTAATTTGGTTAAATTTTAGTTTAAATGATTAAATTTGTGTTTTAAGGGCTAATTATAAGTTTTGGTATTTTTTAGAGCCAAATTGAAGGAAAAATGATTTAATTTCAAAATATGAAAAGTTCTGGATTAAATTTATAATTTTGAGGAAATAAAGCCAGGAATTCTTTCATGCAATCCAGATATATTTTACACAGCCATGCATGAAGTTTTAAATAGCTGCATATGAAGAAAAGTAGGAAAAACAAGTTAAAGTTGAAGAAACAAGTTGAGTGCAGTGAAACCTTAAGTGGCTGTGCACTTGAAGGAGGAAATCCTCGCGTGGCCGTGCACCACAAAAATGGCTTATGCATGGCTGTGCATAGGAAGGCAAAAAGTTCTATTAGGCCGTGCAAGCCATTAAGCAAAGAATGCACAGCAGTGCATCATATAAAGCTGAATTTTGTTAGGCCGTGTAGTGAAGTTTGACACTTTGATGAAACTTTCAATTTAAGCAGAGTTCTTTTCCTATTCTAATTCAGGAAGTTTAAAGAGCCAGTATTCCTTATTTTGGCTATAAATAATCGATAAAATACCAGATCATCATAATCAAGTAGTCAGCAACAACTTTTTTACTTAGTTTTAGTTTATGTTCTTTAGTTTTTCTATAGTTGTAAGGAACAAAAATCAGGAGCTGGAGAGTTTCCTTGGTTTTTCTATACAAGTTGATTAAGGAAGCTTCTTCAACTCTTTATTTTTTATTCTTCTCATTAGTTTAGCTTTAATTTTTACTATGAATAGTAAGTAGTTTCTTTACTTTTGCTAAAGGTTCCTTGAACCCTTAATTTGTATTGTAATATTGGTTGATTATTTATTGGTTTTAATTATTATCTTATATTTGATTGTGTTAAGATTAATTGACTGGTTTATTGGTTTAATAACTAAAGATTGATTTAGGCATTATCATTTATTTGTATGTTCTTAGGTTAATTTCTAATATCTATGCATGATTATGTTCTGATTTTGAGATGATCATGTGTTGATAATATTAGTTAAGATTAAAAGAGGAGGAGCAAAGATTAAATTGGAGTTGAAGTTTCTGGAAAAGAATTCAATGAATATTTAGGAATCTAAATTTGATTTTTATGCTAAGTGTTAAATTATTCTTAGCTGAGAATTTGATGCTTAATAAAGATATTCTTGATTCAAGGTATCAAGTTTTGTTTTATCTGGTTTTTTCATAATCACTAGTATTTCTACTGAATTTAAGTCATTACAGTATGAATTAAGGTGAATAGTCCTTTAGTAAAAGTTGTTTCAATATTGATTTTTTCTTAAATCTGTTTACTTGTTTTCATTTAAGATCTAGTTTGTTTAACAGTTGTTTATGTTAATTAGTTGTTTTCAATTTAAAGTTACATTCCGAAAATCATAACCTCTGGGATTCTTCTTCTTTCTTTTACACACATAACTTTATTTTAAAAATTCAACATTCTTTCATACAAACATAGGTATCTTTGGGTTCAATATTTCAGGATCATAATTATATTTTCCTATATTACTAGCTGATCTAGTACACTTGCTAGACACCGATCAAGTTTTTGGCGCCGTTGCTAGGGAGACATTGGCATTTATTTATTTATCTTGATTTTTAAAGTGAATTTTTGTGTGTTCTTCTTTCTCTTCATTATCTATTTTATGATTTTATTATTTTAATTTTACAGGTGTGATTGATTTATGGTGAAAAATAATCCAATTCTACCCATAGACCCTAAAATCGAACAAACATTTCATAGGATAAGAAGGCTACAAGGCAACATGAATGATCCAGAAATAGAACCAACTATGAATGATCCACCAGCTCCTAGGATTGAAGAGCAAAACATATTTCATCAAGCCCCAGGGAATGGGTTTAGACTAAGGACCATTAGGGATTATGCTATTCCTAGGTGAAATGAAGAACATAGAACTATTAGGATTCCTCATCACCAATCATTTGAAATAAAACCTGCTACCATTACGATGATACAAAAAACCAATTTTCAAGCTCAAATATAGAGGATCTTGCACAACACCTAGATATGTTCTTAGAAGTTAACGATGTTGTGCAATCCTGAATGTATCAACTGATGTTATTAGGCTTAAACTTTTTCCTTTTACACTTATAGGAAAGGCTGGAGATTGGTCAAATGTTACCTAATCAGTCTATTCATTCTTAGCAATAAATGCAAGAAAAATTCTTTAACAAATTTTTTTCACCTACTAAGACAGCCCTCATTAGGAAACAAATCAATGATTTTTAAAAGTTCTATAAGGAGCCATTCTATGAAGCTTGGAAAAGATTTAGGAGATTTTTAAAAAGCTGTCTGCATCATAAAATTTTTGTTTATCAATCAATGCATATTTTCTATGTAGGAGCTAATCAAGCAACAATGTCTTTATTAGATGCAGCATCTAATAGTAGTTTCATAAACCAAGTTCCTGAAGAATTCTTGCTTTTTGATGAGATGACTACCTATGATGCTCAATGGATGACCTCTAGAGCAGTACAAAAGAAACAGGGAGTATATAATATAGATGAAATAACTATATTAAAAGCTCAAATGGAATTAATGATAAAAGAACATTTAAGAGAAATAAATGAGCTTAAAACTAAAAAATGTATCTATTTTGTCTAATGAATGTGATGCTTATGTTGGAATACAAAGAGTGTTTGGATTTAAGAATGGTGATGGATCACTAAAGGAAGTAAATGTTTTAAACCCTTATAGTAACACCTACAACCCAGGATAAATAAATCATCCTAATTTTTCATAGAGAAAAGGGAATCAAGTATCCACCTCTAACCCTCAACATAGGGCTCCATTTAACCAAAACAAAGCTGCCTAAAACAATAACCATTCTCATTACCAAAATCAATCCCAACCACACTACCCATCTACATATCATCAGCCACTTGGATTTCAAAAATCTCAACCCCCACCCCCACAAGAAAAGAAATCAAGTATAGAGGAAATGATTGCAAATTTCATGACTTCTCAAAATTCAATTATTGCTAGTCAAGATGCTAGATGGAAATCTCAAGATATTTGGATGAGAAATCAAGATGCATCCATTAGGAACCTAAAAAACCAAATGAGGTAACTTGCTAACTCACTTTCCAATCGAGCTCAAGGAACTTTTCCATTTAATTTCAATTGCAATCCAAAAGAGAAAGCTAAGAAAATCACCTTACGAAGTGAAAAAGAGCTAGAAAAAGCTGAAATTGGTATGAATTATTCTCAAAGGGTGGAACCAACAATGGAGATAAGTGTTTCTACTTCTAAAAATATTGAGAAAGTACCTCTTACTGTTAAGAAAGGTAAAGGTAAAGGTAAAAAAACGTATTTCTATTGTTCTTGATGAATTTTAGTTACATTTTCCAACTGTAGCTAGAAAAAAAAGAGCAAAATGAGCAATTAAATAGATTTTTAGACATTTTTAAAAAGTTGCATGTAAATTTACCATTTGCTGAAACTTTATTGTATATGTCTAAATATGCCAAATTCATGAAAGAGCTTTGCACTAATAAGAAAAAGCTAGAAAGTATGGGAACAGTCCAACTGTCTGAAAATTGTAGTGTTATTTTAATGAATAAAATTCCAACAAAACTAGAAGATCCTAATAGTTTCACATTATCTTATGAATTAGGAGGTAACTTTGTTAGACATACGTTATGCGATTTGGATGCTAGCATTAATTTAATATCTTATTCAATTTGTAAAAAATTAAATTTAGGAGATATCAAGGAGACCTAAATGACTCTACAGTTAGCGAATAGATCAATAAAAAGGCCAAAAGGTATTATTGAGGATTTATTTGGTAAAAGTAGAAAATTTTATATTTTCAGTGAATTTTTTAGTGATAGATATGGAGAAGGATTGAAAGGTATCTTTGATAGTAGGTGGACCCTTTTTGAACACGACAAGAGCTTTAATCGATGTTTATGGCCAAACGGTGACTTTAAGGTTCAATGAGGAAGAAATGATCTTCAATATAAACAAAGTGATGAAACATCTCTCATATGACTTTGAAGAATAAATTTATTTTGCTGATAGTATTCAAGAATATGTCAAAGAAAAATAAACATAAATCATTTTAGATGATGAACTTCAAGAATATTTGATGCATTCGAAGGAAAGGAGGAATTAAAAGCCAAGAAAACGTAGTTGATACAAGATTTGGAAAAAAAGCACAGTGAAGGTGAAAAAGTATAGGATGAACCATTCCCTCCTAAGAAAGAAAATTCTAAACTCAAAACACTTCTATCTGATTTAAAATATGTATTTTTAGAGGATAATGCAAAAATAGTAATTATCTCATCTTTATTAACAGGTTTAGAAGAAGAGATGCTAATTGCAGTTCAAAAAGAACATAGAGGAGCAATTGGTTGGGCAACATCTAATCTCAAAGAAATTAACCCCAATTATTGTATGTATCGGATACCCATAAAGAATGACTTCAAGCAGGTAGTACAACCCTAAAGACGACTAAATCCAATAATGCAAGAAGTAGTGAAAAAAGAGGTACTTAAACTCTTTGATACATGTATTATTTATCCCATTTCTGATAGTAGTTGGGTTAGTCTAGTTCAATGTGTACCTAAGAAAGGAGGTATGACTATTATAACCAATGAACATAATGAATTAATCTCTACACGCACAATAATGAGATGGAGAGTATGCATAGACTATAGAAAATTGAATAATACCACTAGAAAAAATCACTTTTCATTACCTTTTATTGACAAAATGTTAGAAAGATTAGCATAAAATAGATTTTACTATTTTTTAGATGGATATTCGAGATATATGCAAATACCTATAGCCCTGGAGGATTAAAAAAAGATCACATTTACATGTCCCTCTGGAATATTTGCATATAAAAGGATGCCCTTTGGTCTTTGCAATGCCCCTGCCACATTTTAAAGATGCATGAGAGCCATATTTCATGATTTTCTTGAAAAATTCATGGAAGTTTTCATGGATGACTTTACACTATATGGTCGTAATTTTGAGTCATGTTTGCATAATCTTGCATTGGTCTTAAAAAGGTGTCAAGAAACGAACCTTGTTCTTAATTAGAAAAAATGTCACTTTATGGTAAGGAATTGTTCTAGGGCATAAGATTTTCGAGAAAAGAATTGAAGTAGATAGAGCAAAAGTTAATGTTATTGATAAATTGCCTCCTCCGACTAGTGTTAAAGGTATTAGAAGTTTCCTTAGTCATGCCAAATTTTACCATCGATTTATTAAGAATTTCTCTAAAATAGCTAAATCACTGTCTAATTTATTGCTTAAAGATGCTACATTTAACTTTGATAATGAGTATTTGCTGGCTTTTAATTTTTTGAAGCAAAAGTTAGTCACTGCACAGATTATAGCATCATCGGATTGGAACCTTCCATTCGAAATTATGTGTGATGCTAGTGACTATGCAGTAGAAATAATGTTAGGATAGCGGAAGGAGAAGATTTTCTATATTATCTACTATGCTAGTCATACACTCACCAGAGCCCAAGTTAACTATACAACCATGGAGAAAGAACTTTTGACAATTGTGTTTTCTTTTGAGAAATTTCGATCTTATCTCCTTGGTTCCAAAGTTACTGTGTGGATGGATTATGCTGCATTAATACACCTTTTTGCTAAGAAAGATTATAAATCGAGGCTTGTTCGTTGGGTTTTGCTACTGTGAGAGTTTGATGTTGAGATAAAGGATAAGAAAGAAGCTGAGAATTTTATAGCTAATCATCTATCTAGACTAGATCATGCTAACATTGAATAAGGAGAAATTTCTAATTTATTTTCTAATGAATATATTTTTGCTTTATATATGTATGCAAATTCAGTTCCTTGGTAAGCTAATATATCTAATTTTCTTGCAGGAGGATATCTTTCGAAAGATTTTACTTGGAAACAAAAAAAGCTTCAAATGGATGCCAAGAATTATCTTTGGGATGATCCGTATCTCATCAAGATTTTCCCGGATAAAGTACTTAGACGATACATTCTAGAAGAGGAACAAGCAGATATAATGCGGTAATACCATGGAGGAGAAGTTGAAGGTCACAATGGGCCTAATCATACAGTACAAAAAATTCTTCAATCAGATTTTTTCTGGCCTACTCTATTTCATGATGTTAAGTCTTCTATTGAGCTTTGTGATTGATGTCAACGTGTCAGTAACATCTCTAAAAAAGATGAAATGTCGATAAATAATATGTTAGAGGTAGAAATTTTTTATGTATGGGCCATAAACTTTATAAGACCATTTTTAAATTTATTAGGTTTCAAATATGTTTTAGTAGCTATGGATTATGTTAGTAAATGAGTTGAAGCAACAGCTACTAGAACTTGTGATGCCAAAGTCTTACTGAAATTTATTAGGAAAAATAATTTCACTAAGTTTGGAGCACCAAAGGCCATTATAAGTGATGGAGGCAAACACTTTGTCAACCATCAATTTCGAACCTTGCTTCAAAGATTTGGTGTCAACCATAAAATAACCACCCCATACCATCCTTAGGCGAATGGACAAGTAGAGATCTCTAATAGGGAACTAAAATCAATCTTAGAAAAAATAGTGAATAACTCTAGGAAATATTGATCTCAAAATTTAGATGAGGCTCCTTGGGCCTATAGGACCGCATTTAAAAGCCCTATTGGGATGTCTTCTTATCAAATAATCTTTGAAAAAGCATGTCATCTTTCGGTTGAATTAGAACATAAAGCATATTGGACTACGAAATTTCTTAATTTTGATTTGAGAAGTACATGAGATAAAAGGACATTGCAGCTCAATGAACTTGAAGAAATTTGACAATAGTCATATGACAATGCCGCCATCTACAGGAAGAAAACGAAGCATTGGCATGATAAACATTTAAAGGTGAAATAATTTACTCTAGGAATGTTGGTATTGTTATATAACAGTCGCTTGCGTTTGATTCCAGGAAAGCTAAAATCCAAATGGCTAGGGCCATATCAAGTCTTATCTAACAACAATTTTGGAGTTGTGACCATTAAAAATCCAAGAGATGAACATGAATACAACATGAACGGTTATTGGCTTAAATCATATAAAATTGGACAATCTGAGGTTGTTGAGACAACCATGGTGTTTAGGACTACTAAAAGTTGTTTGATAGTCTAGCTGATGACTCTTAAACTCAGAACTTCAACTCTCTTCCCTTTTTGCTTTTTAATTTCTAAGTGAGTACATTTTTTTATTTTTGCATGTTTTTAGTTGGTTTAAGTTTCATTAGTTTAGATTCATGAATTAAATTAATTGCAGATTGAATAAGAATGTTTAGGGAAGTAAAGGTGTCAAATATAAAAGATAAAAGTAGTCATACTGACTTAGTTGGCCTTTATAAGCAAATTTGTGTAAATATTGTTCATGTTCTAAGAAGAAAAGCAATTTTAAGTGCAAGGGAAAATTTCAAAGTAAATTTAGGGGTCAGTATTAAATAGAGACAATTTTAAAGATAGAAAAAGTTTTTGGAGAGCAAAGGCCTTACGCGCGGTTGTGGGCGCTTTGCCTTTCTCTCTACGCTCCCATGTGCACTATACTTCCTCCCTGCGCTACCGTATGAAGTTATCCTTCCTTGCCTGCATTGGCGCGCAACTGTCCCCTCCCCTACATACGCCCCTATGCACCAATTTCCTCTGTCATATACGCTACCACACCCCTTAGGTCCTTTCACTATGCGGCTGTGCATCACTCCCTTACCTTTTATATTTTCTTTTGTTCCTTTTTTTTCTTATTTTGCCTTCTTCCTTTTGTTGCTCTATTGCTCCCGCTAGACCTAAGAGCGACTCCACCGCACCGCTGTGCATAAGTCTCCCTCATTGTCACCTCTTCATTTTCTGGCCACCACCTCCTCACCCCTTTACCTCTTTTTCCTTTCATCTTCATCTTCATCTTTTTTTTTCTGTTTTTTTTCTTCTTCACATACATTACATTATCATTATCACAATTTTCACACACTTCAATCCATTTTTGTGCTCAAAACTCCCTAAATTTATTTTCAATGGCACCGAAGAAAGCTAAGCATTTCAAAGCTTCAAGTTCTTCTGGTGTACGCATCCCATCCTATGTTAACAGAGCCAAGACTGCTTAATTTGAATATTTCAGTGCCTACACCTATAGCTAGCATATCTAAGTCAGTTCTTTCTCAATATTCCTGCTGGTAACTTATGGAATGAGATATTGCCTTTGATTAAGCATATTGGTTGGGAGAAGTTCATTGATCACAAGCCTAAAGATTATCCCAACCTTGCTTGTGATTTCTTATATTATTTCGAGTGCTATTTTAAGGGAGATAGTGACAATATTGGTATAGTAGGATTTAAGCTTGGGAAGAAAGGATATTCTATGACTTTCAAGAAATTTTTAGAAAATCTAGGATTCTTACTGGATGCTCTAGTAGAGTTGTTTGATACCTTTACTGAGGAAAATTGGGAACAAATTTGAGATCCACTAAATCCTGAACCATAGAGAGGAGGAAGATGTATAGTTTATGCTTTAAGGGATCATACGCTGAGAATCATTCATTGGTTTCTAATAAAAAATTTTTATAATGGTCTGAATAATCTTAATGCAGTGAATACCTCGCAGAGTATGCTTTTACATTGTATGCTTGATGCTATTTTCATTAATGGTGCTTCGATTATAGCATAAAGGATCAAAAAGTTGTAAAAGATGCCATCTAATGTTCATGTCATCTCCATCGGGTGGATTGTTGTGGTATTAGTAGAAGCGGTTGCTCATCCCACTTTAGACGATCCACTTGAAGTGGATATGCCATGTATTGACAATGTTAAGCTGAAAAGAATAAAATCCTATTACCTAAGCCACATTGCCATCGGACAACAAAGGAATAATATTAAAGGAAAAATGGTATTCATTTTGATAAGCATCCAGATGAGCCAAATGTAGACGAAACAGCTCCAACAAAGAATCCACTAGTAGCTTATCCAATTACACCTGAGATAGAGGCTCATCTTAATCAGTTGAGTAGTTGGGTGGATTCTCAATAGACATGTCTGGACCAGATGCAAGGCAGGATTGAGATGATGCAGGACATTATTTTAGAAGTTAAACATACCTTAGAGACTTTTATGCATGAATTTTGGAGACGTTACCCGCCACCTCCACCTTCATCATCCTAGTTCATTCTGCATTTGCTATGGACAATAAATTTTTTGGAAGGGGATAAAGCTTAGTAAGCTAAATTTTGTTCAGGAAGTAAACACATCTCACCCTTCTCATTTTAATTCATCAATCTATTTTATTTAATTTTATGTTTTGATTGTTTTTGTGTTTTAGTTTGACATTTTATGTTTAGGATATTAGTAGTTTTAAGTTTCTTTGCTTTGAAAGTTTGTAAGACTTGTTGGAAATAGAATGTAGTTAAAGATTATCACTTAGTTTGCATAAAAATTAGTTTGCCCTAATTTTTTCTCAAAATTTTAAACATATTGAACTTGAATCTTAGAATCTTTATTTAGCAATAGAACAAGTATGTTATTTGATAAATCTCTAGCCAGTTTAATTTTCAACTTGATGAATATCCGTTAGTTTCTACTTTCTTGAAGTACTTAAGACCAGTTTTTACTTAGAAAAAAAATCAATGCAATGAAATAGTGAAGTAAGGGATTTTAGAACACTACAATCTTTTTCATCACCCTTTAGAGTATATAAGCAATTCAAACAACTTAGAAAGTGATCTAGGCAGAATTTTCTTGTTAAGCCTATAAAAAAACTATTTCCCTATCCTTGTGAAATTTTAATCATTTGTTAGCCAATTTGAGCCTAATAAGGTATCATGAATACATGCCATATATTTGTTCTTGTCACCCTCATATGTTAACCATGTAGCCTAAAAAGCTTTTATCTTTTCTGTTATAATTGGCCACTCTAAGGTTGGATGGATTAATAGGAATTGGGTATCTTGATGGGTGTAAGAAGACGTTTTTAATTTTATTGTCAATGGTTATTGTTGAAGTCAAGTAAATAGTGAAACATTACCTTGTGATTACCCATAGTATTATTGAATTACCAACATAAACACTAGTATGAAAAAAAAAAGAGAAAAAGCAAACGAAATCTTGCAATAAAGCTAGCATATATGGAAAAAATATTAAGTGTGGGGTATTTTACAAGGAAAATCAATTGTGATTTTTTCTAGAAAAGGGCATAAGAGACTTTTAGTGCTTTGAATCGTGAAGGGTTGGGAAAGTTTGACTAAGTACTTTATTACTTAAGTTAATGGGATGAAAAGTTAGAATATTAGTCTATTTTATCTTAGAGTGGCTATTCTGGTTGTTGATGTTTTATCCATTCTTTGATAACCAATACCTTAACCCCATTAAAACTTTTAAAAGAATTAAGTTATTCTAAATTTTATTTTGAGTTGTTTAGCGGATATGATATTTGAATTTCGGTGCTAAAGGGGGACCATTTGTATGTATATGTGTACATTCATTCTAAGCTCCACTATGTATTTTTATTGGTGTTTTGATTTGAAAAATACTTAAAATATTTTGGTCTTACACACACATAAGGAAACTAACTTATATTGTCTTGAGTGAGTTTATTCTAGTTAGAGATTCCAACTCCTCAAAAGAAGCCTGGAAAAATAGGAACTAAAGATAACGGTAACTTAACTAAAAGAAAAATTATTCCAAAAAGACCACAAATGAATGAAGGAATTAAAAAGGGATAACCTATTGACTCACCAAGGGTAAACAAAGACCTTATGGCATTAAAACATAAAATACGGCCCAATAGGGTGTAAAAGGTATGCCAGACCTGATCAAACTAATCAGATAGCTTAGGGAAATGAAAGAAAACCTACCTTTTTTAAATTCATGCTAATGCATTTTTCCAAGGAAAAGTAAAAACCTTTACGAATAGGAATGAAAAGTGAAAAAAGTAACCGCAACTTAAACAGATCGACTTTAAAGAAAAATAACCTATTGCATGAAATGAGAATGTGAAATGGGAAGCATAGGATGCAATCGTAACCTAAAAAGTATAGGGAATGCGCCCAAGGCAATAAAAACACCAAGTGAAAGAAATGTCCGGAATGATAATCCTTTAAAAAAATAGGTGAAATTTCCAGTTATATGGATATGCACTCCTTCTTTTTTCTTTCTTATAAGAACATCTAGCAGCAAAAATAAATTACATAGAGCATCCATAAAACACCAAGGAGGCATGAAAATGCAAAAAACCAAATGAAACAAAGATAATCAAAGAGATCGCTTGATGGCTTATCACTAAAGCTTGAAAAAGCTAAAAGCGAGCCCTACCTGCAAAGCAAGGGTACACATATTTCAATAAAAGCTCAATGCTATCGAAATTGCCAAATATGATTGAAATGAAATGGCTAAAAAATGGTCCTCAAAGAGGACACACCCAAATGCTAATCAAAAATCCAAATAGGCAGGCAAAAAAGGCTATCCACTCAGGTATTAACCAAAATATCTCTCCTAAATAATCTCATACAAAGATGTAGCCACCTTAATCTAAGATCTCCTAATAGCTTGATCTATCGATCGGAGCATTGGAAAGGGGACCAATGATATTACTCAATATTTCGTAAGAAAATGGGCTAATAATTAAGAAGCAAAAGCCCAAACGATTAAGAGGCCTGGACTACCGAAGGCCCAAATGCCATCCCACCTTGGACACACTACTAGAGGCATGCAAAAATCTATCCAACAGGACAGCATAATCGGCCTTGATGGCCTTATCTTATCTTTAGATGTGTCTGACATACGCTACCATCGCTTGTCAAAAATCACATCGCCTTCCCCCTACTATGACATAGAGAATAGGCCTCTCAAATGGACTTTCACTCTTATAAATACCATATTCACTTCTAAAACACAGATGGAAGAGAACACAATTTTAGTCCTCTTTCTGTCTCTCTCTAAAAGTCTAAAACTGACTTAATCATCAAAGAGTTCAAACCCAGTTTGATTTGGCTAAGCTTTCTTTTACAGGATTCCCACCTAGCCGAGTCCAACCCTTCTTGTCTCCCAACCATGCATTAATCTAAGTGGCACCATTCCATTCTTCACGCACACAACTCCTCTCTTTTTGAAACTGTACAAATTATCACTTCTTATTCCACATTTCTATTATAGACTTTAAATAAATAATTGGTAATGTCATGCAAAGAGTGTTCACCATTTTTGCTTCTATTATCTGATATCCACTCATTATAATATCTTACAACTTTTAATTTATTGTAATAATATGTTCAAATATTATTATGCCATTTTCGATTTTACAGTTGTACAGATCTTTTCATTTATAGGACATGATTTTTCTTGTAATATCATCCATCATAACTGTTGAAGCTAAGTATGTGTGCACCATCAATCATATGAAAATAATAAAAAAAAGTTATATTATAGTTCAATTCATATATTTTTTAATTTTTTTTTCAATAAATTAAAAAATATTAAATTTAAAATTTAATATAAATATTACAAAAATTATACTATAAAAATAAAAAAAATATATTTAAAAAATACTTTCATATTTAAATTTTAATAATAAATCAATATTGTCACTAATAAAATCTATTATTACATCAAATTTATTAATAAATATATTATTGATATGTTATAGCAATAATAAATATTTATTCAAATTTATCAATTGTTATGTAAATATATATGACGAAAAAATAGTAAAATTAATAAAAATATATGTATTCAGTAACTAGTTTAACTGCGTTCTTATTACTTTCAAATTTTCAACTTATTTTTGCATTTAAATAAATATAATAAAAAATAAATTAATGTCATTATAGCAAAAATATAATTAATATATTAAATTATAAATAATCGAATGAAAATTTTCCTTATTTCAACAGATAATATTGAAAATATAATAATATTGTTATAATTTTTTTTTCACATGAATATATTATTTGAACAATCGGTTTGCTCAATTACTTTGGATGCAAATGAATTTTTTCATCTGAAATTTATATAGGCATTCAACGTTTTAGTTTCTGAATGAGTCATGATGGGAATATTGAAAAACACCATATTGGATTGCGTGACCATGTGAGCCAGGGTTGATAATGCAGCACCCAACTACGCCTTCATAAATGGTGGGCCAAAGGATAATGCGGCTTTCTGCTGCGTCTTCAGGCGTGGCAATGAGATGTCAAGACCCGCAGATAATGCAGGTATCTGCTGTGCTTTCGTAGCCAACTTTTCAAATATTTTATGACAAACACCGTATTTTGAATTTTTTTAAACATTATTTAAAAATAAATTTCCTTAGCAAGTTTACAAAAAGTTAGAAAATCGAACTTCCTGGTTCAATATTGGCTTTACGAAAAATGTCATTAGGTCCACTATATTTTGGTAAATGGTATAGTTATATTTTTGTTTCTTTTTATGAATAAAGTTCATGCCGCGAAACATTAGTAATTTCAATTTATTTATTTTTAGTCTTCATACGTACGAAATATAAACAACAAGGGAATTCATTTGTAATTTTAAAATTTTCTATCTGAAAAAAGAAATTCATTTATTTAAAATTGAATTCTATTTAAAATTCATTTACAAATGGACAACAATTTTGGAGTTATATGAATAATATTAAATTCAAATTTATTATGGACAGCTCATTGAATTATTTCCCTTTTTATACAAAATTTTATCTAACAGAGAAAAAAATAATAAAAAAAAACTGAATTCCCATCTCCAGTGTGAAAACAGTCTTAGGATGTGTTTGGCATTGCTTTTCAAGAAGTAAAAAGCTGATTATTTGATAAAAAACTGATTATGTGATAAAAAGCTGCGTTTGGTAAATGCTAATTTTTGACAAATCAATTTTGTGAAAAGTAAAAAAATCTTATATTAGAAAAAACTATAAATTTAAGCTTTTCATAAAAGTTAAATTATAACTTTTCAGGAAAGCTAATTTAAAATTTATTTTAGACAAAAATATCCTTTATTTTATTTTATAATTACAAATATACCTAATATAAAAGATTCTTTTTCTCTTGACCTATCATCCAAAATAATCTAATCTAAAAAGAATTCCATTCGTTTTCCTTCACTGCACTCCCAGTGAAAATATGAGTTTGCCGTGTTATTTTAGCGGGACGAGCATGCAAACCCTAAGAAAGGCTGCAATTTCTCCTTCGTGCTTCGTTATCAAAGAGTCATTGTTCAAAACCCTAAACCTAAATTCCCCTTCTCGCCGTTGTTACAACTATAAAAGACCAATCTTTTCACTTCTAACCCGAGCGCTTTCTGCAACAGCAGTACAGGCAGCTTCTCCAACAGATAGCACAGATAGTAAAGGTGGTGAGTTTTAATTTCTCCTATTCCTTCATTTTCCCGAGAGTGAAGGACGGAGTTTGATTTTTATAGTTTTTGTTTATTTTTGTTCATTTAGTGGTGAAGCTGCAATGGAAAGCAGCAATAGATTTCAAGTGGATAAGAGATAATAAGGATGCGGTTGCTTTGAACATAAAGAGCAGGAACTCCAATGCCAATTTGGAACTTGTGCTTGAACTCTACGAGAAAATGTTAGCTGTCCAAAAGGTGAGATTTTCATTTTATCAATTTAATATTTTCTTGGATGTTTTGATATTGATAAATTTTGTTTCTGGGGAAAATCAATTAGAAAGTTTTTTTTTTCGTTATAATCTTAATGATGTTGAGGAGTCGCCACCATTTATTTGAATCAATTTTTATTGGGTCCGTCGACTTTCTGGTTGGGAATAAATTTAGACAGAAATAAGTCATTTTTAATCTTATTATTAACCAAACAGTTGCTAAATTATTTTTAAATTTATAAGTCATTTTGACTTTTATTTACCAAATAATTACCTACTTTTTAAGGTACAGCTTTTTAAAATACAGCTTTTATCAATTGAAAAAGTTATTTTCATAAGTTTTGTCAAACTGGGTCTTAGTGATTCAAAGCTGAATCTAAATTATTTTTAATTAAAATGAGATAATTAATCCGAAAAATAAGCAATTTAGTGTTTATAAGGCAAAAACATTACCGTTGCCGTAATAATCGTAATGAATATCGTAAATAATACAAAATTTTACTTTTATAGAACATAATGGATATATTTTTCTTTTTTTTTTTCTTTTATTATAAAAAGAACGTAAATGGAAACTTCAGCCCTAATTTCAGTTTATCTGCCCAGCTGTTAATAGATGGTAATAAATCTTTTCTTTTGTCCAAGATAGTAACAGATATTAATATATAGATAAGGGGCCCATAATCGGACAAAGAATCGCAAGAAATCAAACAGAACAAGAAAGAAATCTTCTGGTTCTTGAAAACTACGTGCATACTCTTCATATTTAAAATCCACTTGTTTCATGATCAATTCTTTATGGATTTATCAGAAATGAATTATGCTAAAAGATTTCAGTTCTTGTTCTCTTCTATATATATGTATGTATGTATGTATGTATGTATGTATGTATGTATGTATGTATGTATGTATGTATGTATGTATGTATGTATGTATGTATTTAATAATCTAAGGAGCCATAAAACTTATCAAACTGGTGACTTCCAATCAGATCTTAGAGCAGATAATGGCCTCCAGCCACCTGATGTAGCATTTTCCCAAAGCTCTTCAACATTTATCTGTTTGACCATGGAATAATAGAAACAGTCAGATACCATAAGCATGAGACTGATAATCATCCACAGAAACTAAAAAGCAATAAATATTTGACTCTTTAACTGAGCATGCATAGCAGTGTCTGTGCATGAAGGCTATAAACTAATATTTAAACAAATGACCTTAAATAAAATGGAGGATAACTCAATTAACAGTGGAAAGCAAATAACAGTACTTTAATTGTTAACCAGACATTTCTTCTTCTTCTTATTCTTCCTTTTTTTGTCATTTCATAATTAACTAATTTGCCAATACTTCTGTAACTATCATCAAATCCGATAGTCACAAAAAAACCAGGAAAAACTACAATCAATCTACTAATCTGCAAACTAATTTTTCGGCAACTACTTTAGATTCTCCCAAAAATTCAAATTCAACTACTCATTTATGTGGACTTAATTATCACAACAAGAAATAAACAGCTTCATCAATTTACGTTCTAGTTTAATTAAATATAAAGCCCATGTAAAGAAGAATTAACCCTAATGAGTAGAATAAATTGTTTACCTCAAAAAAATTTGACTAGTTGAAGTGAAGATCCTTTAATTACTTCAAAACCAAACCTGCATAAAAACCAAAAAGCTAATCAAGACATGCAGCAGGATAAACCTGCTGATATTCAAATTGTTAACCCATCAAAACAAACCAAAAATCAAGTTTCAAGAATCAGAGACAAAAAAGCTGCGAACAAGGAAAAACAGATGGGCATAAATAACCAGTTTTTCCGACCAAGCTAGAAGGCTGATCAAAGCACAAGAATGTGAAAAATCCACCAGATATCTCTCGGAACAAGGGAAGCAATAGAACCACCAGCCAACCGACTTAATATATATCAATTCTTGAAATAGTTGGTGCACGATTTTTTAAATTTCAAATTTGGATTTGATTTGAGAAGAAAAATCTTAACGAAATATGAAAATATCAGCTGATTTGAGGGAGATTAAATAGGAGAATTAGTTGGAAATTAATAGAACAATTGGATGGAGATTAAATAGGAGATATGATAGCGATTTTCCTCTACAATAGGATCTGTCAGCTTCTAAATCGTTTAAATTTAAAACAGTAGCTAACCCTTACCTAATCATATCCTTTTTTTAAGGAACACGGATCCAAAGCTCGATTTGAACTCCCAGGGTGGAAATCGTATAGAAGATACACACAACAAAAAAACTGCCAATTAGCGACGGCAAAATTTCCGTCGCTAATTTTTCGACGGATTAGATACTGTTTTATAATTCCGTCGCGAGAATGATATTTACTATTTTTTTGCGATGAAATAGCGACGGACCCAAAAAACAGTTGTTAATTATTGGCGGGAAGAGTATGTGCCTTGTTTTGCGACGGATTTAGCGACGAAAATTTCCGTCGCTAATTTTTATAATTTTTTTTCTGGAAATTAGTTCCAGAAATTTTAGCGACTGAAATTTTAGTCGCTAATTTTGGCAGGAAAATTTAGCGCATTTTTTGCGACGGTTTAGCGATGGAAGTATTTAGTCGCTAATCTGTCGCTAATAAATTAAAAAATAAGTTTTTAAATTTCACTCCTATGGTTTATGTATAATTTCAAGTAATTTTAATATACACGATATAAAATGAATATTTTCTTTTGTAACAGAAAATTATAAATTATTTTATAAGTTGGTAATAATTTTTTATCAATTATAACAAAATCTAATGTTATTTATTTAGAAAATTTACATTTTTAATCATAATAATAAACTAATTGTTATGATTATTATATATTTGCGTGTTCAATATTAATAAAAATAAATATTTATAAAATTTATTATTTCATTCAAAATAATAATAAAAAAATTTGTAATTTATTTTTATTTTAAAAAATTTAAATCAAATATTAAATTATTAGAAATTAAATTGATTTGTTTATCAATTATCTCCAAATATAAACTTATTTATTTAAAAAAAATTACATTTTAATAATAATAATAAAGTAATTGTTATAAGTATTATATAGTCATATTATGAAAAATAATAAATATTTATATTTATATAATAATAATAATAATAATATAAAGTTTATTATTTCATTTAAAATGATTATGAAAAATTTATAATTTATTTTTATTTTGTTAAAATTTTTAGCAAATTTTAAATTATTAAAAAATTTAAAATATATATTTATAAAATTATCCTTGAATAGAAGGATAAAATGATGAAATTTGGTAGGGACATTTTAATAATTTCAAAAATTTACCCTACATATAAAAATAACATTTTATCTTCCGCCACATCTCTCCACTGTTTCAATTTAATGCGTAAATGATTTTAAGTTTAATTTATTATTTAGTTGAATAATACAATAGAGTTCAATTCAAGACTTAAACTCATACATGTCAAAATGAATAAATTTTCTAATTTAATTTCTTCAATTTAATTTCTATTATTTTTCTAATGAATAAATTTTCTAATACACACACACACACACACACACACTTTTCAATTTTATTTCTATTATTTTTCTAAATGTTCAAACTCCATCTAAACTCATCCTTACCATTTAACTTCACTACCGCAGTTATCTAATTGAGTGTTATGGAAGACTGAGTAAACTTACTGATTTGAAAATGGAGAAATGGCTTTGAAATTCTAAACATGGTCAGATTAATAAATAAGTTAAGATATTATCTGATAAATCCAAATATATAGTCCATTTGAATCTGCATATTTACGGTTTGGTTGGATCTTCAAATACAAATTGAAGAGCTTTTTATAAAGAATAGTGTAAGTAAAGATTCAACGGTTAAATATTTGCCGTTAGAGCAACCTGATTTTTGGTGAGTATGTTTGAAACTTCTTGTTGTTAATTTTGAACGGTAAAGATTAGTTTTTAAGGTATGTAAGTTCAATTTTTGTTGCAAAAAAGAGACTGTTTTCTGAATTTTTTACGTAATGACCAATTTTGTATGCGAAGTCGATTGAAAAATTATTTACCGTTAGATCGGCCTAATTTTTTTTGAGTACGTTCGAAACTCCTTGTTGTTAATTTTGAATGGTGAAGATTAGTTTTTAAGGTTTGTAAGTTCAGTTTTTATTACAAAAAAAGAAGTACCAGTTTTGTATAAGAAGATGATCGGAAAATTATTTGCCGTTAGATTGGCCTGATTTTTGGTGAGTACGTTCAAAACTCCTTGTTGTTAATTTTGAACAGTGAATATTAATTTTTAAGGTCTGTAAGTTTAGTTTTTGTTGAAAAAAATGGCTATTTTTTGGATTTTTTACGTAATGACCAGTTTTGTATACGAAGACGATCGGAAAATTATTTGCCGTTAGATTGGCCTGATTTTTGGTGAGTACGTTTAAAATCCCTTGTTGTTAATTTTGGATGGTGAAGATTAGTTTTTAAAGTCTGTAAATTCAGTTTTTGTTGCAAAAAGAGGCTATTTTCTGAATTTTTTACGTAATGACCAGTTTTGTATACGAAGTCGATCGAAAAAGCATTTGCCGTTAGATTGGCCTGATTTTTTGTGAGTACATTCAAAACTCCTTGTTGTTAATTTTGAACGGTGAAAATTATTTTTTAAGGTTTGTAAGTTCAGTTTTTATTGCAAAAAAAGGCTATTTTCTGGATTTTTTACTTAATGGCCAATTTTATGTGCGAAAACGATCGAGAAGTCATTTGCCGTTAGATTGGCCTGATTTTTGGTGAGTACATTCAAAACTCCTTGTTATTAATTTTGAACGGTGAAAATTAATTTTTAAGGTCTGTAAGTTCAGTTTTTATTGCAAAAAAGAAACCATTTTCTGGATTTTTTACTTAATGACCAATTTTGTATGTGAAGACGATCGAAAAATCATTTGCCGTTAGATTGGCCTAATTTTTGATGAGTACATTCGAAACTCCTTGTTGTTAATTTTGGACGGTGAAGTTCAGTATAAATACTTTTCCTATTAATTTTCTTTTCTATAATTTTAACACTAGAAATCAGAAAAGATACATTTGAGAAGATCTTTATTAGTTTTATCAGGAACTGTTAATATAGTTATTGTATAAAATAGTAATATAAAAGTTGTTGTTTCATTTAAAATAATAATAAAAAATCTGTAATTTATTTTTATTTTATAAAATTTAAATTAAATATTAAATTATTAGAAATTTTAATGATTTTTTTATCAATTATTCCCAAATTTAAATTTATTTATTTTAAAAATTTACATTTTTAATAATAATAATAAAGTAATTGTTATAATTTTTATATAGTCATATTATGAAAAATAATAAATATAAATTTTTTTATAATAATATAATAAAAATTATTATTTTATTTAAAATGGTTATGAAAAATTTATAATTTATTTTTATTTTGTTAAAATATTGAGTAAATTTTAAATTATTAAAAATTTTAGTTATATATATTTACAAAATTATCCTTAAATGTAAGGATAAAATGATAAATTTGGTAGGGGTATTTTAGTAATTTTATAATTTTACCCTAGGTATAAATACAACATTTTCCCTCACCCCTTCTCTCCACTGTTTCACAGCACCGCCGTTGGATCCCCTGTGACCGAGCGCTCCTCTCCATGCCCACCGATCGTCCTCACTTGCCGACGATAAGGAGATCGGGGATGGGTATGCCGAGATTTTTCAGGGAGGATTCCCACTAAAATTGATGGCATCTGAGCGTGTGACTACCTACTACGGGTCCTTGGTGCTGTGAACTCAACGTCAACAGTAGCGGTGCATCGTCGGTGACATTGTTTTCTCCGGCGACATTCTCTCGTTTCATGCTTCAAACCCTAAAATCAGAAGACGAAGTTGGAGGAAGACAAATGAGAAAGGAAATCGAATCCCTAAAATCAGCGGTGGCAGCGGAGGTTCTAGCCTAAAACTCTTGCAAGGTATCCCTCCTTCTCAAATATGTCGCTTTTTCTCTCTTCATCTGCAGCTGTATTCTATTTGTCTTTTTAATTCCCAATTTTTTTTTGAGTCCGATTTGTTTGGCCATGCATATTTGTTTTATCTATTGCTGCTTCCTTGTTAACCTTCATTATGGGTGGTACATATTTGTTTTTGCTTCAACTGTTGGGCGGTGTTCATTTGTTTCTGCTTCACGTGCTGCTGGGCGGTGGTTTTTATTTTTTTTTGTCATATGCTACTGGGTGTTTTAAGGGTTGGTTTTAGTTTATGCTGCGATCTGGTTTATCCTTGAGTGCCTGTACATAATGTTTTCAACATAGAATGAGGCAAATGGTAGGGGCATTTTAATTAACTGTTTCTCAGTTTGTCTTTGAATTAGGTGTGTCATAGAGTCTATGAACTTCTTTTGTACTATTAGCTAAGAAATTAGGTTCCTTGCCTTTGATAGGTTTTAATACAGGTGTAATTGGTTAATGCCCACAGTGATTGTGAGCTTCACTCCTATTTATTCCAATTCAGGATTTTTTTCATTGGAGTTTAATGGGAAATGGGCTCGCTGACCGCTGTTATTGGACTTCTCTTGACGTCGGCTACCTCCAAATGATAGAAGCATCTTTTAGTTGTCTTAATCTTTTTTTATTTTTTTAGGGATTAGATCTTTTGATTTGTTAATGTAAAAATTGTGATTAGTTAAATCAGCCATGGTGTTCTTCGGATAGTTTCAGTCGTAATGATGCTTACTAAAACCTGACATGATATGACAGGAAATCTCGATTGCTGCCAATGTTCCTCAGAAAGAGATTGGGAAATATATCAAGATACTTGGAGAAGCTCTGCAACTGAGTCAGCCCATTAATAGCAATTCCATTTCAGTCCATATGCCTAGATTATGCACTCTACTGCAATTGAACAAATCTGCTCAGGTACTTAGCTGAATGAACTTATCAAGTTGGCAAGCTTAGGCTTATAGCTGAATGAACACTGGCTACACCCACCCCCTCAAGGCATTTTGGCACCCCATAGGCTTTATAATATTGTTCATGCTATTTTAGGATTCATTAAATTCAATGCAAGTATTAGTATGTTTGGCATTGGATATGCGTTTTACTAGTGCAGCTTTAAGAGTTTCTTATTTTGAATTTGAAATTAGACCAGTATTCTCGATGTCCCATATTGTCATGCTTTTTTAGCTTTTGATTTTATTACATAAGTCATTTACAAGATGCTAATGGTAATGATGTTAAAGATAAGGATGGTAAGTGTGCAATCCTTACAGATGGAACTGGGTTTATATATGAGGATTTAGCTTTGAAATGCCAACAGACAGTGTCCAAAGAAAAGTACTCGAATTCTACCAATGTTGAGGTTTGTAAATATTGGTTACTATTAAATTAAGCATATGGTGATACTAAGTAACATCTAAAAAATCAATCTATATTTGCTGTTAATTTATTTTTTATAATCTCACCACAAGATTGTTGTTGTTACCATCTATTTTTACCTTAAGTACATGAGCAGCATATTTAATACTCTATTATTTAATACTCACAGTTAGCTATTCACATAACTTTGTAAATTATATATTATTTAATACACTTGATTTATTTTAAAAGCATATTTTTATATAATTTATTTATTAAATGATTGTACAATTAATTTTGAAAACTGCACACGGAAAGATAATGTTATAGTGGCTAATTTGTCTAATACAGTAATTATTTCTGACATTGGCATTTCTATGTTCAGGCTGGTATTTCTTTGTTTATTAAATGATGGATTTGCTTGACTGTTGTGCTTTTTCAGATGGATTTTTTTTCCTCTTCAAGTACTACTATTTAAGGTGCCAAGAAAGATCGAGTTTTGACAAAGGTTTTTATTATAATTATTTTGTTTTTAAGGTCTCACAGCAGGAAGTTAGCACAACAGTTGTGGTTGCTTTTTTCTTTAGGTGTTGAAAATTTTAAAATTGCTTAATGTTAATATTTCGGCCAAATAAATTCTAGGATGCTAATTGGCTTGTTTAAGCTTAAAGGTTTTGTAGGTTTGTTTGAATGACGAGTAGTTTGCATATGAAATGTTATTAGTTATTTGTACCTGGAATATTGACTTACCATGTCTTGATTGGGAATTGATTTTAAGAAACATGAACTGAATTTGAATTTCTTGGTGAAGATGCTTGGAAGAGTCATTGAAGAAAGTGTTGATCATTTGAATTGTTGTTTTAGTTGAGTCCTAGCTAATTTTTTTTAGTGAAGTGGTTATAGCCATAAACTTTCTTGTTTTTCTTTTTTAAGAGATCTCTTATTTGCTTTATGGCATTGAGTGGTTTAGAAGATATGCTATGTTTGAACAATTGAAAGAGTTGGATAAAGGGTAAAAGTATGATTTATAACTTTGGAAGGCTGAGCAGTTGTCAAAATAAGCTGCTGCTTTGAGTTGCAAGATTATTATTTTCTGGATTTAATTTAATTCCTCTCCATGGACTGTTAGAATTATCCATTCTTCATAAATATCAAAATAAAATATACAAGTACTCCCTTCCTTTTATGATAAATAATTTATTTTGATATTTAAGATTGTCAATCATATCAGTAAATTTTGATATTTTTGAATCCAGTTGTTGATTTTGAGACCTGGGTTTGAATTGGGAAGTGGAAAGTCCGGTGATTCTGATTTTTTTCCCTAAGATGGAAATACATTTCATGCTTTTTCTTAAGAATTTACTGTTAAACTTTGTCTTGCTGCTTTATAATTGATTATAATTTGTGATGTTATTTGCTACCATATTCTGTTTATGGCTTTCTTAATGTGATGATTGTGATTGGTGGTTTTTCTAATTATTGCTAAATATTCAATTGCCAGGCTCTTCTTTGAAGCCCACTGATCTGTGTCTTTTATCCGCTAATGGCTCCAGTAAAGCCAAGCTTACTGTTTATAAAACCCCATTTACAGTTCAAGCAAGGTACAACTTCGTTATTTTTCATATGAACTCTCCAAAATTAAATCATTGACTATTACATGTAGATAAGAAATTCCCATAATTATGTTCATTTCACGACAGGATTTTATGGAAAATCGTGAACAAAGATGGCTTGGGAAGATCAATTTTGTAGAGATTTTCGTTCATTCTGGCAGATTTTTAGGAGTTTTGATAGGATGTGGACCTTTTAATTTTGGAAAATAACACTGTTGATGCCAATTAGTATGATATTATTACTATTTTGTTGTTTTAACAAAGATTGTTTGATATTATGTACGGTTTTAATTACTATTCTATATATATATGTGCGTATGTATTTTGGAACATATTCTGATTTGGAATAAATATATATTTGTATGTGTGAGATTATTGTTATGTACAGGTTGAAAATAAATAAATAACCATTATTGTATACAGGATCAAAATTTTCAAATACAGCAAAAGAAAAAAATTAAATTATTCAATAATTTAGCGATGGATATGCGACAGACAATCTGTCGCTAATATGTAATAGATATAATTTCAGAAATAATTAGCGACCAAATTAGCGACAAATTATTTGTCGCTAAATTTTACACTAAATTTTTATTTAGCGATGGAAAATTTAGTCGCTAAATATTATTATTATAATTCGACGACTAATTAGGAATATAAATTAGCGACGAAAAAAAAATTGCGACGAAATATTTTGTCGCTAAATTAGCGACTGATTTTGAAATCAGTCGCTAATATATTAGTGACTGTTCGTCGCGGCGTCGCTAATTTTAATTAGCGACGGAAAACAGCTAATTAGCGACGGAATTTTTCGTCGCTAATCAGCAGTTTTTTTGTAGTGACACTTAAAGAGAAGAACAGAGAGACCGAAAAAAACTATGGAAAAGAACTTATGCTGCTACTCACGTGGTTGACGCCGTTCATCTAAAATTAGCGTGTTTTCTATGGAAAATATAATAAATATATTTTCTAACTCCTTTGTAAAAATTAGAAAATGGAAAACACCATTTTCTGTTTTTCATTTTGGAAAATAGATCAATATAAACACAAAACTCTATTTTGCATTTTCTGTGGAAAAATTTTCCGGAAAATTGGAATAATTCTCCACAAGTAAACACGTCCTTATTTTCCTGATTTTCTTAACCCTTATATTGTTCCATATTGGGCTGATGAGATCAAAAGATTCAGAGAAATTCTTCCTGTTGATGGGCTATGGATTGATATGAATGAGGCTTCCAATTTCATAACATCTCCACAATCACAAAACTCTAGTCTTGATAATCCTCCTTACAAGATTAATTATGGTAACAATCAGAGGTACCTCGGCGATAGGACAATTCCACCTCCTGCCCTACACTTTGGCAATGTAACAGAATATAATGTACATAACTTGTATGGTTTATTAGAAGCTAAAGCAACTCATGAAGCTTTAATCAATGTGACAGGGAAAAGGCCATTTATACTTTCTAGATCAACTTTTGTAAGTTCAGGGAGGTATACTGCTCATTGGACTGGTGATAATGCTGCAAAATGGGAGGACATGGGCTATTCCATTTCTGCCATTTTGAACTTTGGACTCTTTGGTATTCCAATGGTTGGTGCTGATATCTGTGGCTTTTCTAGAGGTACTAATGAAGAACTTTGCGGCTGTTGGATTCAGCTCGGAGCGCTTTACCCTTTTTCAAGAGATCATTCGGACATAAAAAGTCCTCGTCAAGAGTTTTATCAGTGGGCTTCGGTCGCTGCCGTTGGCAAGAAGGTGTTGGGGCTCCGATACAGACTGCTGCCATACTATTACACTTTAATGTATGAGGCGCACATAAACGAAACCCCCATAGCAAGGCCACTTTTCTTCTCATTTCCTGAAGACACCAACACTTATGATATCAGAGCACAATTTTTAGTTGGGAAAGGTGTATTGGTGTCACCAGTTCTGACTCAAGGAGCAAACTCTGTTGAAGCATACTTCCCCAAAGGAAACTGGTTTAGCCTCTTTAATTTATCGGATTCGGTGAGCCAAGTATCAGGGAAGAACATCACTCTTGATGCACCATCTGATCACATAAATGTTAATGTAAGGGAAGGTAATATTTTGGCTGTTGGGACAACCAAACATCCCCTCAACTCCACATTAGTATGATATTGTCTGCTTTGGGCCAAGCCCGCACGGATTTGTTTTTGTGCTCCTCCCAAAAGGCCTCATTCTAATTGAGTTAGGTGGATACACTTATATACAAGGTGTTTCTCCCTTAATTTTCCAATGTGGGATGTGGGACTTGGATTGTACCCCAACAATCCTCCCCTCAAACCAAGGACCACACAACACGTGGCCTCTCCTCCAGCGATAATCCACTTTCCAATCGCGAAGACGTACCGAGGGCCTCCCACAGCTTATGTCCTCCCCTCGAGCGATAATTCATTTGATTCGTCAAATCATCTTGCACCGCCGTTCTCAACCAACGGGACACGCCGCCTGGCCACCACAATACCAGGAAGACTTTCGACCCAAGGCACCAAACACGAATCTCCAATTGCATGAACAAACCGACGACCCTCCCACACAACGCAGTCCACCGTTGGCTCAATCTCTGAACCTGGGCTCTAATACCACTTGTTGGGACAACCAAACATCCCCTCAACTCCACATTAGTATGATATTGTCCGCTTTGGGCCAAGCCCGCACGGATTTGTTTTTGGGCTTCTCCCAAAAGGCCTCATTCTAATTGAGTTAGGTGGATATATTTATATATAAGGTGTTTCTCCCTTAATTTTTCAATGTGGGATGTGGGACTTGGATTGTACCCCAACACTGGCAATGCAAGGGAAAGCCATGACTGTGCAAGCTGCTCGACAAACGCCATTCGAACTTGTGGTTGTTGTGGGCAGCAATGGAAGTATTAGAGAAGGTAAATTGTTCTTGGACGACGGAGAGGAAGTGGAGATGGGGAAGTCTTGAGGGAACTGGACTTTGGTTAAGTTTCAAGGTGGGAAGAATGGGACGAACAGTGTGTTTGTTAATTCGCAGGTGGAAAATGGAGCATTTGCTTTGAGTCAGAAGAATTGGATCATTAGTAAGGTGAGTTTCATTGGATTGGAAAAGAGTCTGATTAACAAAATGAAAGCACAGAAAATTAGAATCACAAGAGGTTCCTCAAACTTGGGACCAGCGGACAGTTCCTTAACGTTGAAATTTCAGGATTATCACTTCCTGTGGGGCAAGACTTTAAATTAGATCACCCTATTCAGTGATACATAAAATTTTTTGTCAAAATTAATAAGCTGTTAATTCTGCTTATTTATTTTTGTTAATCCACTTCTGGCAACTTTGGCAAGCCAAGTTATATGGGGATTTATATCCTAACTGTTTTGCTTAGTTATAATTATGTATCAGTTCTCAATAAATAAGAAAATAATTGAATTTTTGTTTATATATATATGCGGACAAAATTCAATGCAAATTAACATGGTATCAGAGTTGACTTAAATCATTTAAGCAACAGCTTTACTTAAGAAAAGATGTATGAGCTTCTCTTTTTAATTATTAATTCTCATCATAGTCTCAATTTTATATCAATTAACTGATCATTACTCTGAACATATCAATTCATCTTTATTTATTTATTTATTTTTTACTTCTGAAGTCCAATGTTTCTTTTATAGAGTTGATGATATTTTTATTCGCATTGTAGTGAGTTTATCATTTTCAGTTGATTACAAAGTCCTATTTTGTGGTATTTAACCTGATGAATCTCTATTCTTGATAAGAGAAATATCAGACATACTATCCATTTCCAGGTGAATTAGATTAATTCCAAGCCATAAGCAGGCCTTCAGCAGACCCCCAAAATTCAGCTTCGACAACAAAACAAATAGCAAAGCCACCAATCCAAATATCATTGCTGCCCCTAGTAAGACCACCCGAAGAAGCAATAACAGGTTGGGTTTTCAAAGCTCCGTCTGCATTCACTTCCACCCAAACAACATTGGGAATAAATTTGTATTTCAAAAGTAAATGAAGGCAGCCTCATAATTCTTTATCGTAGCCAAAGCATCACTGATCAAAATTCCTGTAGGAATACGTTTATTCTCGAAAATGCCAAGTTTCCTATTTCAACAACAATAGGAGTTAAAGAGTTGTTAAAAAAAGAGCTCAAAGTGCTCATATTCGCATGAACTCTCTGTTCGGCTACTGAAATATTACCATTTCATGAGCACATTCCTCTTACGAGGACGTTTAATTTCAGTGGGAGTTTATAATTTTCCTTTTCTATTATTATAAATACATTGTTTTAGTTATTTTATTATATGCTTAGTGTGAGGATATTTTTCGCAGAAATAAAATTTCTTTCGATTTATTCCCATTTTTTTTAATATGGTTTGATCTTATAAGTTTCAAGATGGATCAATTGAAAATTGAAAATAGACATATACATCACATTGCATGTGATTTCCATCTTATACATCCATAAAAGAAATAGACATGATAAGGGTAATGAGACTAATAAAACTATTGGAAACAAATCTATTTGTTTTATCATATATATATATATATATATATATATATATATATATATATATATATATATATATATATATATATATATATATATATATATATATATATATATATATATATATATATATAATTTATAATTTATATAATTTAAATTATTTTATTAAAATATGAAAATATTGTTTGTATATGTTTCCAAGAGCAATATGTATGCATTTTTTCAAGTATAGTTTATTAATATCGATTAACCATTAAATGCGGTTGATTAACCATAAAAAATCTAAACATATATAATTACACTATACTTAAAAAAACAAGTATACATAAAATTAAAATATAAATTTTAGAAGTTTTAAATATAACAGTACGAACAAAAATGCAAGTTATCAAAATTTAATATCAACACAATAAAAAAAATTACATAAATACTTTGCAAGATAATAAAAAAAATTAACAGTAATTTATCACTCATCATTATTTACAATTAATTGGATGATTTTGATAATTAATTTATAAAATACATTCACATTTGTATAAGGTAAAATCGCAATTTCAATTAAAATATGAAAGTTGACCATATATATAAAACAATATATATAAGGAACGGTCAACCATTAACCACCGTTTTCGAAACATAAAGTATAATTTTAAGTTCATTAACCATATTTTTTTAAAAAGTAAAGTTAATGTACGCGTTTAATCGAACTAATTAACCACATAATATCGGTTTGGACTTAATTTTTAATTTGAAAAATTTTTAATTTTTTTTATTCAGTCATATTAGCGTTTACTGCATTTGTAAAAAATGAAAATAATTATTGAAAAAAAAAGAAATAATCAAATTATCATTATTAAATAATATAATAATATTATATTAATTAGTAATAAAGTAGATAGATGGAGAGACTGGGATTTTATGTGACCCAATCGGCTGAAGCATTTAAATGTTGTTTAAGGTCGGAATCCTCACGCTCACCCCACCCCAAAAATATCTTCAATAATAATAATAATAATAATATAAAGAGATGAACAAATTGGGAAATAATTAATATGAAATATGAACACTTTTAGCTCATAATTAATACGTGTGCATGATTTTATGTAGGAATCTTATAATGAACGTATGTGAAAATAAAACAAAGAAAGAGTGATAAGCTTTTTGTTGGTAAGAAGAAGAAGAAGAAGAAGAAGGGGATAATGATAGGATCTCTCCATAGCACATGCAAATGCTACTCTATAATTGGGATATTAAAATTTATTCTTTTGATGAGCATAAAATCTTTGGCTCAATATTCCAAATGACCAAATCTTGAGGAAGATATCAAACGATCCATTTTTTTTCTTCTTTTCTCATATCTCCATGTGTTCCTTATCTTCAGAAATTTTTCTTGGTTTTGGAAAATATGGAATATAATATTTATTCACTTTTTTTTTTGAAAAATACGTTAAGATCTTATAAACATAATTAAATATTTTTAAAAACTATGATTTTTATAGTTAATAATTAAATTCAATAGGTCTCGTCTTAGTTATGTTCAAAAATTATTTTTCAAATTAGATTTTTATTAGCTTTTCAAGACAATAATAATTATTCGTTATTTTCTATGTTGATTTGTTATAAAAATAACTTTCAACATTATTAATTATAAATATCATCATACTAAGAAATTCATAAACGAATGACAAGGAAAATTTTCACTTCTATATATTACCTCACTTCTTTTAAAGATAGTAGCAATATATTCATGCTATATATAAAAGTACAAAATAAAGTGAAAGTTTTTTAAATTTAAATAATTTTTTGTTATCTCAATATGACAATATTAGTCTAAATAGGGGTGAGCATTTGGTCGGTTCGGTTTGGTTTTGAACTGAACCGATTAAACCGAAAATCGAACTTTAGGAAATATAGAAATCGAACCGAAACCGAACTTTATAGAACCAAAAATCGAACAAACCGAAATAATTTCGGTCGGTTCGGTTCGATTCAATCGGTTCTGGGTCAATTGGGCTTATTTTTTATTGGGCTTTTAACCTATATGGGTCCATAAATTAAATTAATTTATATTCAACAAAATAAATTCATTTAAAATAACTAAAATTAAAATAATATACATAAATTTATTATATTATGTCTATAATAAATACTAATCAAAATATTTTAATTATTTTAATAATATTTTAATAAACACTTAATTTAATTATTGTAATAATATTTTCAAGTTTGATTTTTTAAAATCATAAATAAAAATACATAATTATAACATTTACTAAAAATAATTTATTACATGTAAAGCAAATGCACCCCTAATTAGTGTGTGTATATATATAAAGACAAAATAAAATTTAATTAAAAAATTTTAGTTACAGATTTTATGATTTTAAATTTTTTATTTTTTTTCCTTTATTAAATCATAAAATTAATTGAAGAAGAAGAAAATTGGATTGCTAGAGAAAGAAGAAGTCAACTGAAAAAAATTTGCATAAGGCCGTTAAATGAATTGTGAGTAGTGACCCACCAGTTGAAGGTTGAGACCGTTCTCCTGGGTTTTTAAAGACCCATTGAAGAGGCAATTCATATTAAACTTCTCAATTATTTCAATTTCTCTTTTTTTTTCATTTATTCTTCTAAATTACGGACCATTTTTCTTTTTTTATGGCAACATTTTTCTTTTTTGATAATACAATTATTTGGTGAATTTTCTAAGATATTCTTATTTAATATTTCTTGTTATTAACAAGTATTGAATAACATCTCATGCTTCTCATTTATATCTCTAATTTAAATACCATATTTTTAGAAGGAGATATTTAATCAAAAGGAGAGATATCTCTAATGAATGATGGCTATAAGAAAAATCAATGAAATTCTGAGATATTTCGCTGTATCTAATAACTACCTGATCTAATATATTGTACTATTGATTAATTGATTTTGATAAGCATAATAATATACAAACTTCAATTAATTTTTAATATTTTCAATTGACAATGTCTTCTTTTGTTGTTTTGATAGTAAAATAACAAAACAATGTTTAATATAAATCATTAACTGATATATAATGCTTTTACAAATTAAATAAATTTGGACAATATTTATATATTAACATTATTGATTAATTGAATTGAATATTGATAATTATAACACTGCATAGACTTTAATCAAGTTTTAGTATTTTTAATTTTAAGTGAATTTAAATATGATAGTTCAATTATTATGCTTATCAAAATCAATTTTTATGGTTTGTAATTAACAAAAAAAAAAAAGAAAAGAAAGAAGCCACATTAATTTCAGGTCCTGTATTCTTGAAGTTTCACTTAGGTTACTAATTAATGAAGTTGGATGCTTATTTTTATGGCTTGTAGTTAACAAAAAAAAAAAAGAAATAACGTAAGAGGAACTGGATGCTTATTTTTATGGCTTGTAGTTAACAAAAAAAAAAAAGAAAAGAAAGAAATAACGTAAGAGGAACAAAATGCTGTGCGTGAGATTTGAACCTGAGACCCATAGGCAATTTAGTTTGTTTCCAAACCATCAATCCAACTTATGTTATCTAAAATATTAACACTATAAAATATATATATAAAAACTTCGGTCGGTTCGGTTTCTTTGGTTTTTAATTTCAAGAACCGAATCGAATCGATAAAACCGAATTTTTATTTCGATTCAGAATCGAACGAACCGAAAACCGAAAAAATCGAATCAAATAAATCAAATTCAATTCGGTTCGATTCGATTTTCGATTTCAGTTCGGTTCTGCACACTCTTAGTCTAAACTAACCTTTATTAATTTTTTTTTTCTTTAAAAAAAAGAAGATAACCATGATTTGAAAAGACCTATCCCACTAGATTTTACTACAACAATATTGCAGGTAAAAAAAAAAAGAGAAGAACAAAACGCTTTTACGCGTGCATGTGTGTGTTTGTTTCCTCACCATTTTTTATTAGTTTTATGAATAAAATTTTTTTAATAAAATAAGATTTATAGTTAATTCTTTAATGTTTGGCCTTTATATGTCCATAAGCTATTTATAAAAGTAGTAAATGTGCCAAAAATTTTTAGACAAAAATATTCTTTTATCTTTTATATTATTTACAAAATTATTCTTAATGAAATTTATTATATACCATTATTTTTACGTAAATGACATGTAAAAATATTGTCTCAACGAATATTTTAATTTTTAAGTCTTTCAATATAAGGTCAAAAATATATTATATTCATATCTTTGTATAGTAATTTTATCAAAATTATTGTTAAATAAATAATTATTTTTTCGTTAATCACTTATAAAAAAATATTGTTTTGGGTAGAAATTTCCGTTCTTTGATTCCCATCAATCAGAAGTCCAAAATATAATATTCGTATGTTTGTATATTTTTCTAGCAATTTTAACTATCTATTAAATATATTTATTTACTCCATTCATAAATAAATAATTTCTATTTTTAACTCATAAATTAATTAAAGTATTATAAAATTATCAATGCAAAAGATAAATTTTTTTTACTTTTTTATATTTCATAATTTATTTAAATTTTAAAATTTTGATATTTTTTTATCAACATTTCAATAATTAGTTTAAATGTGGTGCTTTTAAGTTGAAACTCTTTTTCTATTAATATCCATCAATATTGACATAAGTATTTTTATCAAGAAAAAAACTATACTATATAATATAAAATCAAATAGAATAAAAAAATATGTTTAAAGTAAAATTTTTTATTATAATATTTATAGTTGATGTAGAACGAAATATTGATAAAATAAAAACTATAATTATAAGTTTTGTGTGGAATGGAATATCAAATACATTTTGATAAATCCTAAAATTTTATAAGAAGGGGAGGCACGTTTGGTGAGCAAGATGATGTCGTAGTGGGTAGGTAGTGAATATAAGGTAGGATCCAGTCAGACTCAAAGTGATTGAGATCCTATAAAAAAGGGGCTTGCCTGGTCGGACCGGGCATTAATACTCCTATAATTAAGTCAATTTTAGATCTTTAGAGAGAGATAAAGTGCTATGCAGTTATATGTATTGTAATTATTTTTTTTAAATGAGCTTGATATTTATAGAGGTGAGAAGAGCCACTCGAGAGGCTTATCTCAATATCAGAGTAGGTAGACAGCGATATGATATTTGACAAGCGGCGAATGGGATAGTGACATGTGTCAGGAGTCTCTGACAAGATGAGAATGTCTTGACCGATTGAGGTATCCCATCGTGTTGACTTTTGGTGCGTATCTGATAGTGTGTGTGGGGTTTTGAGGTGCTGGAACTATAACACCCTATATCCGGTTAATAGTAAAACCCGGATACTGGATGTCACACTCGGATTTAGACTCCCTTAAGGAGGTCAATACAAAGTTTTCTAATTTAAAGGCCATATTATTTTAACAGTTACTGTTTGTTTCTATAAAATTTCGGCAGAACCTCTCCTAAATATTGGCAACCTTCTGTGAAAAAGAATACAAAAATACTTCTAAAATCATACAACCATTTTCTCAACTTCAATCAAACTCCAACACAAGTATTCCATCCCCCTTAATAACCCAATCAAGTCAAATTTCACCTGTCAAATTAACATTACACAAAAATCTCTATGCTCAACCATATCTAAGAATTTAATTATATACCTATAAAAATTACAAAATTTCTTTCTTCACACCAAGCAAATCTCAGTAATTGTTACAACTAAGCTTTATCCATGTACATGCCAAAATAAAATGATAATAACACAAAATAATTTAGTTGCGGTGCTCTGATCCAACTCCTTGATATAGCTAGTTACAGCCAATCCCGTCCTTTCTTGCATATAGATTAATCTCCTTGGTCCTTAACCTATGCACAAAAAAAAATCACGTGCTAAGCCAAAATTTAGTGGTGACTATCAAATTTACCCCTACAGGTGCACAATTTAAAATACATTTATAAAGCTTCAAATATTCACATACAAAATTATAAAATGTATATATAAAAGTCGTAAATTCCAAAAATTAGAATGCATATAAGCGTAAGAAATCAATGTCAAAATTTCACATGTAGTTCAGAATAAACAATTTCTTAAAATATACTTAATTGCTTACAAATTATATACGATTAAATGATAAAAAATGACAGCTCTATTTATAGTGAAAATGTTGTTATACTAAATTGTTACTTTCAAAATCAACACCTCAATTCCTTTAATTTATTTGCTAATTGGTACTAGGTTAATTACTAATTGCTAATTGGTATCCGGTGAGCATGACCATCGAATCTCAAACATTCACATATTTTTATATATATTTGTATACTCTTAACTATATTAAATTATACCAAAGTATGTAATACATAATTAACCTCAGTGCACATAAACAATTTACTTCAATTAATAAAGTATTTTTATAAGAATTTTACGTACATATTCATTTTTGATATTTGTCCCTAGTAAACTCGAGCGAAATTGTATGACGAGCTGGATAAACAGGAATCAAATATGGGACCGAGTTCTCAAAACTATTCGGTCCAATTCGATTACTAAATTTGCAATATTATGAGATCGAGTTCTCAAAACCATTCAATCGATTACAAATCTTATTTTTCAAAAGCATCACTTATAATCCAACTATATAATTCAAAAGAAGAAAAAGCAATGAGAACTATTTTAGTGGATGAATGATAAATAAAAACTATGATTAATAATAAAACCAAGTAACCTATGTTTTCTTTCAAAATTTCAAGTAAAAACACATTTATTGGGATCGAGCTCTTGGAGCTATTCAGTCCACGACTCGAACTAATCACATACTCCGAAAGAGCTATCGGAGCCATTTAATCGGGAAACCATATTAAGATGCAATACTGCTAGCATACCCTAATTGGCATGCCAACCTTATCCTATTTCTCAAGTTCCAATCTAATTTTACTAAGGGTATATATAAAATCATCATTAAACAAAACAAAATAAATAATATCATTTATATATATATTAGCATTATATACCCAAAATACCTGTCATTTTCATGATATATGACAACTTTATTTCATCATTGTTGCTTCTCTGTTTCACCAATAATGTCATTTATTTTCATAGGCACTGTAGTGCCTTACTAGTTTATTTCCCAATCTCAATTTATCATTTAATTCATGGATTTCTCATCAGTCACATTATTCAAGTTATACTTATAAATCCTTAGTTATACTCAAACATTGATCATAGAAATAATCATGTAAACCATTTTAATTCACACTATCATCACCATGGAATCAATTAGCTTTATACATATTTATTTTCATAAACATTTTACAGCAACACATTCTTTTATTATAATCACAATTTCTCAAAGGAATAGTTCGCGATGATGGAATATTGACAAGCAAAGACAAAATATACTCTCACAATCAGAGCAATGACATCTTTTAATTTCACAAACTAAACTAATAAATGAAATAAAATCAGTATATCTAGATAAAATTCAACTAACTAAACCTTATAGTTTATTAATTCACCAAACTAAAACTTATAGTTTATTAGCTCACCAAAGTTAAGCTAACTCATTTCCTTTACGTTTTAATTGTATGCTTAACCATTCATTGAGTACTCTTAATCAATTCCTTGTTTCACCTTTAGATTACACAAGGTACTTTCAAATTTTAAATATTTATATTCTTTTTCAACTTTTAAATATTTATATACTTTTATAATTACTTATCTCCACAATTACAAGTTCAATTTCATAATTAATTTTTCCATGCATAACAAGTCATTAAATGCTTTTACTTACTTTTCCATGTTCAACAGAATAGCAAAATTAAAATAATAACACCAAATATTCATTTGTCTTTCAATCTAAAATTCTGTAATTAGCTCAATTTAAGCATATGAAAAATTCCACCTTTATACATCTAATTGGTCCATTCCTTAACCATTTTTACTATAACTAAATTATTAACTAAATTATAGTCATAGTCCCCGTTGCCATAAGTTATGGTGCATCTAACATCTTTATCTCTATGCTTTATCCCCCTAATTTCTAGACAATATTACTAATTAAATATGCAATTTAACCCATTATTTCTATAAACCTGATAACAAATTAATACAACTTAGTAAAGATAAACTAAACCATAAAAAGAACAAATAAATCAATTTAGATGTTAGATTATTCAACTATAACCCACCAGCAGTATCACTATCACCACTGCCAACCACAATTTCATCTAATCTAAATCACACATAAACGTATCCTTCATTAAAAACACCAGTTACCATTATCATTTTATTTAAGCTTCCCAAATATACAAGAAAGAACCCCCTTACAATCCTATAACCATCAATTTACAACCTTCAACAATAATTAAATCCCAGGTTGAAAAAAATAAAAGAAATTAAAACAACAAACCAAATATTCATTCTTGGAATTAAAACTTTATAACAATCTCAATTTACATAAAAAAATAGCAACCGTTCATCTTCTTGACATCCTTCTTTTAAGCATTAAATTTAAGGTATCAAAAAAATATTAAACTCAAAATTGGATCTTAAATTGGCAAAACTCAACTAGCAAATATATTATTCCTAATAAATCACATAACAACAAACACTTAATTCAAAGAAATAAAACAAATCTTTAACCGAATTCTAAAATTGATTTAATAAATTTTTAGGGAGACAATTTTGGTAGTCATATACCGATTAGAATCGATTTCTTACATTTTTTCTCATTTTGATCCATTAACGAGCTCGTCGGAGCCTTACCGATGAGAATTTGTGAACATCTAAAGGTAGCCAACATCGGTGAAAGCCCAACATCGGTAGTCACCTGCTTAAACTCCTTATCATTTGATCAGAATCTGCATCGGACGATTCATCATCCTTACTTTGATCTCCCATTTGGCAACAAGTGAAGAGAAACAGAACACCATGAGGAACTTGCCTTGCTCTAAGGATCTCGTCGGTGCCATTCATCTCACCAGTTGTAGCTATATGTCTCCAAAGAAAAAAGAAAATAGCTTCAATTATGGGAGAGAATTAAGGCGAAGGAGGTGATAAACGCGATGCCATGGGAGCGGGAGTGATGCCGATGTGGCTGGTGATTAAAGAGATGGCAGTAGCGGAAGGCATCATTAACGATGGTCCAACTGCTACAATGCTCCCCTATTCCTTTCTTTCTTTTTCTTTTTTTTTATGGCTTCCCCTATTCTTTTCCCTTTCCTTCTTTTTTTTCTTAGCCTTTTCTTTCTTTGATGAATTTGTGGCCATAGTTTTTTTTTCTAGAAATTTCTAGGGATTTCCCTAAACTATCTTTGTTCCTTGTTGTTGTTGTTGTTGTTGTTGTTGTTGTTGTTGTTGTTGTTGTTGTTGTTGTTATTATTATTATTATTATTATTATTATTCTCTACTTAAATTAATTTCCTACTTATTGGTAAAATGTGTTTTAATTTAAATTATTTGTTACCATATTCCACTTCATTGCTTATTTGTTACCATATTTTATTTAAATAAAAATATTAATTTCAAACCAAATATTGATTCCTTCATTTCATTACCAGCAAAAATCTCTATTTTTCGGTTGAATTATTATCTTTGAAATTTTTGGGGCGTTACATTTCTCCCCTCCTTAAGAAAATTTCACCCTCAAAATTTATTTAGTTAAAGGGATAAAGCACAAATATATCCCTTTAGACCATAATGGTAGTGTCTGTTGCTCCCAATTAGATTATTACACGAACTCCCTCCAACAATGTGATCAAATTCGCCAAAGGAGTTCATTAGTTACTCTAATCTATTAGTATTTTACTATTACACATTTGCAACATCAATCAAATTCCCTATCTGGTTGGTTTATTTCCACCAGTACCTCAAAATGCACTTATTTACTTCTGAGATCTCAATCGATACTATATTCTTTAGATGGATCCGAAACCTGTGCAAAATAACTTTTACCACCAATTCCAGCAGAGAAAAAAGAGAAAACTAATACCTTTAAGAAATGAGTCTTTTAAAACTAATAAATGTTAGGCAACAATGCCAACTTGGAATAAGTTACCAAGTGATTTGTATCTATCGATTCTACTTGTTCCACTTTCTTTTATATTTTCTTGAAGAACCCAAAAGCATTTTTACTTCAATTAGTTCAAATGGTATAACTTTAATCCTACCAAATCACACCAGGTCCTTGTTCAACCAATATATTTGAAAAGTGTAACATCTTACCATCTTCAAACAGCAGCTTTTTATCTAATCTTATCCGCCCTTTCCTTTTTTTTTGTTTCACATATCATATTCATAAAAACTCCTCTATCTATGTTTAGGATAGTTATTTGATAGTTTGGAGATAGTTTCTAATAGGTCCTTACAATACTTGCATACTTATTATCCCATAGCTCTTCCGTAGGCAACCTTGTCGTATGAATTGTTATCAACTACTAGTCACAATTATCGATATGATGCCATATAAGTATTAGGTTCATCCTTATAACAGAGAGGTTTTACTTTCGAATCACATCCCTTTTAGTACTTATCTTGGCATGTATACTTGCATCACTCCACCTACTTTCTTTAATATCTACTCACCCTAAATAGTTTTAATCCACATCATCCTTGTATGAACACATCACATCTTTCCTATTTTAAGGCACTTATTTAATAACACATCAGTTTTCTTTTAATTGAGGTGTATACACAAAATTTTATGTTATCATGAATGGTCAAATAATGCTTGATGCTATGTATGTAAAATGTTTCATGCATGTAATGTCATGTATTGCATAACTCATGTAATAATAATACATATTGCCCATCCCCATGCAAAAATATTTAAATCAATTCCATCAATATTAAGGTTACTAATAGGTAAATAGAGTGCCACAATCTCTATCTTAACTACTATTATTCTATGCCCAGAAATATCTAAACCTATATTTTGATACCACTAAATATAACATCCCATACCCGATCAGTAGTAAGACCTGGATACCAGATGTCATAATCAAGTTTAGACTTCCTTAAGAGAGTTAATACAAAGTTTTCTAATTTAAAAACCATATTATTTTAACAGTTACTATTTATTTCTATAAAATTTCAGCAGAACCTCCTCTAAATATTGGCAACCTCTTATGAAAAAGAATACAAAAACACTTCTAAAATTATACAACCATTTCCTCAATTTTAATCAACCGTCTTTTCAATCTCTATTCTCGACCATATCTAAGAATATAACTATTTGCCTATAACAATTACAAAATTTCTTTCTTCACACCAAGAAAATCTCAGTAATTGTTATAACTAAGCTTTATCCATGTACATGCAAAAATAAAATGATAATAGCATAAAATAATTTAGTTGCGGTGCTATGATCTAACTCCTTGATATAGCTAGTTGCAGCCAATCCTGCCTTTTCATGCATATAGATTAATCTCCTTGGTTTTTAACCTATACGTGGAAAAAAACCATGCGCTAAGCCAAAACTTAGCGATGACTACCAAATTTACCCCTACAGTTGCACAATTTAAAATGCATTTATAAAGCTTCAAATATGCACATACAAAATTATAAAATGTATACATAAAAGTCATAAATTCCAAAACTTAGAATGCATATAAGCATAAGAAATCAATGTTAAAATTTCACACATAGTTTGGAATAAATGATTTCTTAAAAATGTTCTTAATTGCTCACAAATTATATACGATTGAATGGTTAAAAATGATTGATCTATTTATAGTGAAAATATTGTTATATTAAATTGTTACTTTCAAAATCAACACCTCAATTCCTTTAATTTATTTGCTAATTGGTACTAGGCTAATTACTAATTACTAATTAGTATCCGGTGAGTACCAACACTGAATCTCAAACATTCACATATTTGTATATATGTTTGTATACTCTTAAATATATTAAATTATACCAAATTATGTAATACATAATTAACCTCAGTACACATAAACTATTTACTTCAATTAATAAAGTATTTTTATAAGAATTTTACATACTTATTCATTTTTTATATTTGCTCCTAGTAAACTCAAGCAAAATTGTATGACGAGCTGGATAAACAGGAATCAAATATGGGATCGAGTTCTTGAAACCATTTAATCCATTCCGGTTACTAAATTTGCAATATTATGGGATCGAGTTCTTAGAACCATTCGATCCATTAACAAATCTTATTTTTCAAAAGCATCATTTATAATCCAACTGAATATTTCAAAGGAAGAAAAAGCAATAAGAACTATTTTAGTGACTGAATGATAAATAAAAACTATGATTAATAATTAAACCAAATAACTCATATTTTCTATCAAATTTTCAAGTAAAAACACATTTATTGGGATCGAGATCTCGGAGCCAATCAATCCATAACTCAAACTAATCACATCCAGTGAAAAGAGCTCTTATAGCCATTCAATTCGATAACCAAATCAAGATGTAGTACTACTAGCTTATCCTAATTAGCATGCCAAGCTTATCATATTTCTCCAATTTCTATCTAATTTTACTAATGGCAAATACAAAATCATCATTAAACAAAACAAAATAAATAGTATCATATATATATATATATATATATTAGCATTATATACCTACAATACCTGTCATTTTCATCATTGTTGCTTTTCTGTTTCATCAATAATGTCGTTTATTATCATAGGCACTGTAGTGCCTTACTAGTATATTTTCCAATCTCAATATGTCGTTTAATTTATGGATTTCTCATCAGTCACATTATTCAAGTTATACTTACAAAACCTTAGTTATACTCAAACATTGATCATGGCAATAATCATGTAAACCATTTTAATTCACACCGTCTTCATCATGGGATCAATTAGCTTTATACATATTTATTTTCATAAACATTTTATATCAACACATTCTCTTATTATAATCACAATTTCTCAAAGGAATAGTTCATGATGATGGAATATTGATAAGCAAAGACAAAATATACTTTCACAATCAGAGCAATGACATCTTTTAATTTCACAAACTAAACCAAATAAATGAAATAAATTAGTTCATCCAAATAAAATTCAACTAACTAAACTTTATTGTAACGCCCCAAAAATTTGTATCCGATATTCTCAACATGTTTTAGAGAGTGAAAGATAATTTTGAGATAGTTTTCGGAACAAACAGATTGAAAGGATAAAGAAATTCAAGAAAATATAAAGGTTAAATGTGCTCAGGTCGGGGTAATTCAATGATGGGTGACCCAGAGGGCAGTTTAGCCTAAGAAAATTTTACGAAATTAGGTGTTAAACGAAGTTCGATGGTACAATTTGAGCTAAAAATGAGCTTAGATCGACCTTTAAATGAGACAAAGAAATTTTCACTCGACACCATAGGAAGGGTTGACTGGAAGTTTGACTATACTCTGAATTGATGTATTGACCTCTGAAAATTATTCCAATCTTATAAATATGTTAGTAATAACTTAAATGACCTATTAGAAGTGAAAAATAAGTATTCTGACAGTTTTGGAATTTTTGATTTCGGACCGGCTGCACAGGCCTCTGGAGCTAAAAGTATACCGAAATAATATTAGAATAAGCTGAAATTTTTATCACATATTCTTGAATATATAGTGACATTCAGGGCAAAATTTCAGGGCAATCCGATATCAAAATCAAAAATTCATATTTCAGAGTGAAAAATCAAAATTGGGTCATTAGGAGGGCCAAATCCGAGAATTTGACTATGATATTTTACATGAGATGATTTTTTAGTGTAAGGATCATGTGTGTATGAGATCATAAAGGTAGGATAAGCCTAAGTGTCTATATGAGTGACAAGTGGACAATTTTAATGCCATTGGATTCAATAGTGAATGAATGAATCTTGGCTTCACATTTGGTACACTTAAAGCAGCATATATAAGGGAAAAATGGTCTATAAATCTCCTGAAAAATCGACAATCTTCACCTCCTTTCTTCAGCCAAACCAAAATCTCTATTTTCTCTCTCTTTTCTTCATTTTCATCTAACCAAGCTTCATTCCTTTGAATTTCCAGCTCAAATTTTAACCTTAGCATCATAATTTATTCCTCTTTACATCTGAAAAGAGCTTGTATCAAAAAGAAGCCAAGAACACTAAGGAAAAAGGTAAGAGAAAGTAAGGAAAATTTTATGATTTTATGAGATTTTGATGATATTAGTGTGAGATATTATATGATCATGTAGATATTGATTAGGAGAGTTGATTTATAGTTTTAAATTGCTTAAATTTGTGACAAAAATGCATAAGCTATCCTTCTCCATTTTTGTCCAACAAATAAAATTTAGGGGTAAAGGAGAAAGCTTGAAGAAGAAGGGACAAGAAAGGAAGAATAGGAGATTTTAGACCATCAAGAGGTATGTGGATACAAACTACACTCAATTTCATTTAAATTATGAATTTTGGTATAAATTTTACATTATGTAACAACATGAAATGGAAGAATTGTTTGAAATAATTTAAGGTAAAATTACAATAGAACATTTTAATATGAAGTGAACATAAATATACAAAGAAAATAATTAATTAAGAGTAAGAGCTATAGTGGCCGAATAGGCACCCTAATAATATTAAGTGAAATTTTGATGATTTATAAAGTATTAAATAAAATTTTAGCAAAATAATAGTGATTAAATGTATTAAAGTGAAATTGATTTAAAAATAATAGATATGTAAAGAATTATGTATGAAACATAATGATGTTCATATAGAGAATTAATTGATATTAAGAAAAATGAATCATAAATTGGTATATTATCCTATAAATAAATATTAAAAGCATAAAAAGATTTATGGTTGTAAAAAAATATATAATGGCCGAAATATATTTAATGGGATGTAAAATATATAATTGATGTTTAGTTGAGTAATTAATAATAATTAGGCAAAATAAGGCATAAGAAATATAATAATGTTGATTAGAATGGAAAATGAGGAAGGTACCTTATTATGTAATAATTACATAATGTGAAAAGTTAATAAAACTTGAAATTTACCATGTGTAATTATTTCACTTCACCATGAAATGAATATAATTGGATATATAGTTATGTATGACATGAAGTTGGAGTGAGAAATAATTCATTAGTGGAAAATCTCTTGATAGCTGAATGATGAACATGAGTAAATTTTATGGTTTAGTCATAGTTATATGATAATGAGCATTTACGTGATGAATGCCTAATTGATTAGC